>CM045732.1:61775995-61778495 GCA_024760905.1 Plotosus lineatus
TAGACCCTCCAAAATATTATACACTGTACTATTAGGAAATGTTTCTACACCATATATCGAAGGATTCGGTTTTGATTAACAGTCAATATGAATGACACCCAGCCTTAAAAAAAAAATCACAGATGCATTTGACAAATGTTGAAAAAAATGAGAACATTAAATCATCAACTCTTTATTAAATGTTCACCTCACAATGTCCAATCCTGTTGTTATTTATTTATGGAAAGAAAGTGATTTAATTGTAATTTAACAACATAAGTCAACATATTTTTAATGATCAAACAAAAGATATGATCAACAATGCGTTTTTCAATCGAGAAAAAAATTAGGAGACCCCCAACCCCACATATTTTCCGACTTAAAATGGCTGTGATCACATACAGGTATGTCAGATCAGGTGCAGATGATCAGAACATCATTACCCAGCATTTTGAAGAAGTCTCACCCTATTTAAACCTCAGACGTTTAATTTGGTTTGCCCCTGTGTGTTGAAGTGAGACTGAGCACCATGGTGAGATCCAAAGAGCTGTCTGAGACCCTCAGAAAGAAAATTGTGACTGTTTATCAGTCTGGCAAGGGATTTAAAAATATATCAAAAGAGTAACATCAGCCATTCCACCATCCGAAAAATTGTTTATTGCCCCCACGCCCAGGTCTGGCCGTCCAAGGAAGTTCACCCCAAGAGATGACCACAAGATGCTAAAGGAAACCATCAAAAGTCATTAAAGAAGCTACAGCAGGCTCTCGTTACTGTCGATGTGAAAGCGCATGACTCTACTATCAGAAAGAGACTATAAGTTTGACCTTCATGGGAGGAGTGCAAGAAGGAAACCTTTGATTTCTAAAAATAATATCAAGAATATCATCTGAAGTTTGCCAGAGAGATCAAGGACATAGACCAGGTCTTCTGGGCTAATGTTCTTTAGACAGATGAGTCTAAAGTTGAATTATTTGGACATCAAAACCAAAGACATATTTGGTGGAAACCAAACACAGGGTTTGGGGATGTTTTGGTGTAGCATGACCTGGTCAGCTCACCATCATAGAATCCACCATGAATTCTCATGTGTATCAGAGGGGGCTTTAAGAAGATGTAAAACCATCTGTAAAAAAATTAAAGCCAAAGCAGAACTGGACACTACAACATGATAAGCACTGGTTGAAAACTAAGAAGTGGAGAGTCATGGAATGGCTCAGTCAAAAAAGATAAGGTAAGTCTCTTGGGCTTTTTACACCCAAGCCTAGTGGCTCATCAGGCCGGTGCTTATCCTCGGTTTCTGTAGCGCGAAGCAACTCGGAGTTCAACTCCTCCTGGATGGGACGCTAGTCCATCACAGGTTACCTTCCCAGTATATTTTTACTGGTACCCATTTATACTGCTGGGTGAACAGAGGAACACTTGTGGTTAGGACCTTGCCCAGGGGTCTTAGCACGGTGGGGGGTCTAACTGGGATTTGAACTCACAACCTCCCGATAGTGAGCCCAGCGCTCAAACCACTACACCACTGGCCCCACATTTCAAACTAAGTCAAAAAAGCCCGGATCTTAATCCCAGTGAGATGCTGTTGGGTGACATAAAACGGGCTCTGCGTGCAAAAAAACCCCAAAAACCCTCAAACATCTCACAGCCGGAAGAATTCTGCATTGAGGACTGGGGCAACCTTTCCTCAGATCAATGTCAGAAACTGATAGTTGGCTACAAGAAGCATCTCCCTGAAATTAGTTCAGTCAAAGGGATAACACTAGTCATGAGGCGGTAGGGTGTCCTAATTATTTCCTATATTGATTTTTTTTATTAAACAAGCAGCCCCTTATTATGTTGACTGGGGCTATTTATATTAAAACAAACAAAACTGGCATAAAACCGCTCCAGGGTCCCTTGCAGGGATCATGCTGGAGTTGTGAATCCAGATCCATGACATATAACACAAAGGCACTTGGGCGTCTAGGGTATGACTACCCAGAGCATACTGGCATTAATTTCAAAACATAATAGGATGTGAACTGAGTGTTTAGGTGCTTTTGCTAGCTGTTGCTTACACTCTAACAAGAAGTATACGGAACATGTGTGTGTTATTTAGTCAAGCTAGCTTTAGTCCCCCCAAAAAAAGTCTGCCACAGAAGAGTGCGCACATAAATGGAAAGCAGCAATATGTTTGTGAGATCATAAATATTTTGGAGAATAACTCAAGCAGTTCGAGGCAGACTTTTTTTTTTTTTACACCCAAGCCTAGTGACTCATCAGGCCGGTGCTTATCCAGTTTCCATAGCGTGAAGCGACCAGTAGTTCATCTCCTCCTGGATGGGACGCTAATCCATCACAGGTTACCTTCCCAGTATATTTTTTTACTGGTACCCATTTATACTGCTGGGTACAAGCAGCACATAGAAGCACACTTGTGGCTCAGACCTTGCCCAGGGGTCTTCCTACAGTGGGAGTCTAAACTGGGATTCAAACACACAACCTCCTGATCATGAGCCCAGCACCCTAACCACTACG
>CM045732.1:61783495-61790995 GCA_024760905.1 Plotosus lineatus
ACAGTGAGCCTGAGTTACAGATGTTTAAGGGGTGACATTCGTGAAACCGATCCCCAAAACCTACAAGCTTTCGAACAATATAAATCCGCTTTTACATGGGCAGAACAGCTTGCACCCGGATCAAGATGCACCCGACCCGTTTTTTACGTGCTTACACAGTCACTCTGAAATCAGTAGCAGGCAGCAAGCAGGAAGTTAGAGAGACATCGCGCAAATACAGATGTGCAAATCAGTGATCAGAAGCAAAATGTTATGCAGAGGTGCAAGGTGGACTTATACATTTCTCACTGATTACAAGGCTCTAGTGCAAAATACAGCAACACAGAATTACAAATATAAATGCAAAAATATTCTAAATATTTGAAGAAGACCCAACTGGTATCACACTCAGAACATCGATTTGTCAAAAAAAAAACAACAACAACAACAGTGAGACGACTTAATGTCCCCAGGTGGAGGCTACAATGCACGCATAAACCCTCCTACTTGATGAAGAATGTGAACAGATAGCATGTTTCACCTGATAAAAGATATTCTGCAATAACTTGTGCATCTCAAAAAGTGTGCAAAATTATTACAGTACTTATAACCCTGAGATGGAGAACCAATCAGATAGCTCCGCTCCTGTGTACAATATTTGAATAGACATTACTTATGTCCCAAGACTTGGGATGATCTGCAATGCCCTGGCGAGCTGTCCAGGGTGTACTCTGCCCTCACATGGAGTCGGCTGGGATGGGCGCCAGATACCACCCCCCCCCCCCCTCCTCCCGTGACCCAAATTAGGATTAAGTGGTTACAGAAAATCAACTGAACTGAACTTTGGATGATGCTTGAATCAAAACAGCAGATGAAAACTCCGGGTTAGCAAAATGACCTCACGAGCTACACAATATGATCAAGGTTAAAAAAAGTGAGGTTTTTTTTTTTATTATTAGTTTGAAAAGACACTATAAAGGAGCTTGAATGATTTTTTTCACTCTGAGGCTTAAAACGTGTAAAGATAAACCGCAAAAAAACTGTAGTTTGCTTTACCTAAGTTTTCTAATTAGAAACATTAAAACGAGGATTACTCAGTAATAACCAATTTATTTACTGAGAAAGATTATCAGCTGTAGTGTAGTTGAATGGGAGAGATTTACTGTAATGAAATGAACAGTGCTATCCCGTCAGAAAAAAAAAAACTGTGTTCATGTTCTATCGTTACTTACATGGAATTTGGCAAATGTCCTCATCCTCAGTAACTTACTTCTTTTTATTATGCAACAAAAATAAAAATTAAAAAATTGCCACAGTATCAATTTTTCTCATGGCATTAGAAAAAAATTGAGTATATATGTGTATGTGTGTGAACAAGAAACACAGCAATTAGATAGATGGATGGATGGATGGATGGATGGATGGATGGATAGACAGACAGACAGACAGATAGACAGAAAGATAGATAGATAGCTAGATAGATAGATAGAAGATGGATAGAAGAGGGATAGACAGACAGACAGACAGACAGATAGATAGAGAGAAGACGGATAGAACATAGATAGACAGACAGACAGACAGACAGACAGAAGATGGATAGAACATGGCTAGACAGACAGACAGACAGACAGATAGATAGATAGATAGATAGATAGATAGATAGATAGATAGATAGACATATAGATAGATTGATAGATAGAAGACGAATAGAAGATGGATAGACAGACAGACAGATAGATAGATAGCTTTTACATTTTTGTGAGTAAAGAAAATAAATTCTGAACAATTCTGCATATATATATATATATATATATATATATATATATATATATATATATATATATATATATGAATAAATTCTGAACAGATAGAGAGATACATAGAAGACGGATAGAAGATGCATAGACAGACAGACAGACAGACAGACAGCTTTTGGATTTTTGTGAGTGAAGAAAATAAATTCTGAACAATAATATCTTGTCATATTTACTGACTGCTTTAGAATGTAACTCAAAGTAAAAGGGGAACGGACTGTACACGGCTGTCAGTGGCTCGTCCTGAAGTTGTCAGTCATTCAGCAGACACTATGCCCCTCAACCCAGCGAGGGAGGGGGGGGGGTAATCTTATTCGTCAACTTTAGTTTGAATCTTGTATTTAATTAAAGATCATTTAAAGTAACGGAAATTAAACTGCAATGAGTTAATGTAATCAGTGGTGTGATTGATATACTGGACGTGTTCCGTTATTACGTTTTAATGAAAAGTAATCAAGATCACACAGCAAAGGAGGAAAACTTGATGGTTCATTTCATGCAGCTGTGTTTAAATAATAGTCGCTGTTTTTGTTTACTTCAGAACAAAATTAGAAGGAAAAAAAAAACATCTTATGTTAGGAATGAAGTCATAGAGAAACTCAATTTGCAATTTACTTTGGCCGCAATTTATGTTGTAGAAGAACAACAGTGCAAATTGAAATGAATTACTCACTACAGAAATAATATAGGAAAACATTACTGTAATCCAATCCACTGACCATTTGCGTTGGGAAGACACACATGGTACAGAAGTTTAGAACAATAAACGTTTCTTCCTTTTTCTTTGTGACACAAAGCCTGTATATATTTCAAAACCTAAATGACTTAATCGGCGGCCTAAAATATTTCTTTATAGTACCTGAAAGATGACCATGACCATTAAGCTACTTAGCACGGCGAAAGATTTAAACTTTATAACGTCATTTCTTCACTGGTTACGCTCCGTAATTTTATAATACCGACGAGAGCCGGATGTCGACTGATGCTTCAATCATTCGCATTCATTCCTTTTAAATTCAACAAACTTCCTTTGTTATACCGAGCAGTGATAAGCTATCATTTAGAAAGTCTAATACCCACCTCGGGGCAGTGGTGGCCTGGTGGTAAAGGTGCTGGATCACTGATCCCAAGGATGGGGGTTCAAGCCCCACTCTCAATGGGTTGTCACTGTCCCCCCAGTGCAGCTAACTGGGTTATCAAAGGCCGGCCATGTCTCTCACTGTCTATGGTGAGAGGCTGTAAAAGGACCATTGCTGACTTCCGTCAAGAGTAGCTGGATAGCCGTCAGCGTGTTTCTGATAATGATAGCCTGGAGAGTACCCTGGTGTACCCTGCCCTCGCCCAGAGTTGGCTGAGATGGGCGCCAGCCTCCCTGTGACCCTAATTAGGATTAAACGGTTCAGAAAATGAATGAATGAATGAATAATACAATTTACATTAACAAGCAGAAGGAAGAACGAGGACAAATTCACACTCAGCCATGTTCACATTACAGCCTTGAAAAATTGAGTTGATGCGGTAAGAACTTGTACATACAGTAGGCCCTTGACCATTCACGGTTTTGCACTCGCGCCCCCGCATACTCGCGGATTGCCGACAAACCCGGAAGTAACTGGCACATCATCATCATCATCGTCTTCCGCTAAGTCCGGGGTCGGGTCGCGGGGGCAGCAACCTAAGCAAAGAGGTCCAGACATCCCTCTCCCCAACCACCTCCTCCAACTCTCCCAGTAGCACACTGAGGCGGTCCCAGACAAGTCCCTCCAGCGAGTTCTAGGTCGACCCCAGGGTCTCTTCCCGGTTGGACATGCCCGAAACACCACACCAGGGAGGCGTCCGGGAGGCATTCTGACCAGATGCCCGAGCCACCTCAACTGGCCCCTCTCAATGCGGAGGAGCAGCGGATCTACTCCGAGCTCTCCACGGATGGTAGAGCTTCTCACCTTATCTCTAAGGGAGAACCCCGCCACCCGGTGAAGGAAGCTTATTTCAGCCGCTTGTATCCGTGATCTTGTTCTTTCGGTCACTACCCAAAGCTCGTGACCATAAGTGAGGGTTGGAACGTAGATCGACTGGTAAATTGAGAGCTTCGCCTTGCGGCTCAGCTCCTTCTTCACCACGACGGACCGGTACAGGCACCGCTTAACAGCAGAGGCTGCAGCGATCCGTCTGTCGATCTCTCGCTCTATCCTTCCCTCACTCGTGAACAAGACCCCAAGATACTTAAACTCCTCCACTTGGGGCAGGACCTCATTCCCGACCCGGAGGGTGCATTGCACCCTTGTTCGACTGAGAACCATGGCCTCAGACTTGGAGGTACTTGGAGGTAACTGGCAAACTGGCACGTGATTCAAATTTAGCCAATGGCTGAGAGCTTTTGTTTCTCCCTCTTACTGATTGGTTGAGATTATGTATACGCCCCTTTTTTCTCATTCGCGCACAAGTTGTCAATTTGCATTTTTTTTGTGTGTTTTTAATTACCAGTCAAGCTCTATGCGACCCAAATTCTGTGAATCTCCTCGGGCTTCTGGTAAGGAGTCTGTGACAGAAAAAGGTAATGATGCTGCATGAAAAAGTAGAACTGCTTGATTGATATGACACAGGAAGGAAATATATATATATATATATATATATATATATATATATAGTCGGCCCTCTACTTATATATATATATATATATATATATATATATATATATATATATATATATATATATATATATATATATATATATATATATAGGATTTTCTGAGTAGATCCTTCCGTAGGAGAGTGCTCAATACTTTTTGGTAGAGCAAATAACAAAAGGACAGGACAAAGACTTTCTATTGAAACTCCATTTATCACTACAGATCTGTTTCGAGGGGTGGTGAAACCATCCTCTCTCTTCAGGTGATTATAGATATATAATCTATAAAAATATATATAGTTCTTCTATAATCACCTGAAGAGAGAGGATGGTTTCATCACCCCTCGAAACAGATCTGTAGTGATAAATGGAGTTTCAATAGAAAGTCTTTGTCCTGTCCTTTTGTTTATATATATATATATATATATATATATATATATACACACACACACACACACACACACACACACACACACACACACACACACACATATACACTGTATGCTGTTTATATATTTTATTATCGATAACTATTACCACAGTACAAAATTAAAAAGTTTTTATGTAATCATTACGACATTTTATTGCATTATTGCTATATTGATGAGTAAGACTGTCTATAGAATGTGTTTAAAAAGCATATTTTAGCACATGTAATATCATACATAGGGTTTTACTTCCACAATAATAATTCACACATGTAATATGATACATAAAGTTAGCTTCCGGGTAATTTCTTGATCCGTGGGAAGGGCCGGAACCGAACCCCCGTGAAAAATGGAGGCCTACTATACACTACCCCGCAGAAATAAGTTGCATACACATGAATATGATGTTGCAATATGATCATCATGCCATTGCTTCACTAAACTGAACTCACAACATTTATTTCACTCCAGTGTTGGGTTCATTTTCAGTGATGTTTTCAATTGATGAGAGGAAAAATTGAACCTGCTCCATAAAGTCTTCTACAGCACATCCTGAAAACTTCCAATAGAGTTATGGTCAGGACTGCCAATATATATGTGAAAATGATTCCTCATGCCCCATGAACCACTCTCTTATTATTTGAGTCCACATTTTATATTCGTGCCGTCAGGGAAGAAAAAGTCCATTGATGTGATAACCTGCTCATTCAGTCCATTCAGCTCATCAGTTGCTTCATTTTATTGCCACATTAATGTTGCTGAGCCTCGACCGAACCGACTGGAGCAACAGTGCCATCCTGATTACATGCTCTGAGCAGGGCGAAATGCTCTTCAGGAAAATATTAGAGTATAACCATTTTTTTGGCCAGACAGTTTAGTAGGAATGTAGTAGAAACTGGTAACCACATGGTACTATCTCCATGGACATCGGCATACTTTGAACATGCTGAAAAAGTAGTGTGGACACGGTCACATCAGGACATGGTAAGAACTTAATAACAATGTCCAAATGACAATAACTAAAACCTGGCCTAGTACAAGAATGGCACAGATTTGCTGAACGTTGATATGGACACGAGAAAACTTGCAGAACTGATGAAAAAGTGCAGAATTCATAAAGACCAGATGGTAGGTTCATGATAGGCACTGCATGATCATGCATATGGTGAGAAATTAGTGGGAACAATGACATGCAGTGAGAACCTGGCATGGATGTAATAAGGACTTGGTACGAATTAAAAATTGCACATTTTGCTTTTATTTTGACCATGACCCTGCTGCACTCATTTTCAGGAATTATTTGCACTCCTTATTGGCTTCATCTGGGTTTGATGAGGAGCTCACCAGCGCTTGTGTCTTCTTCTTCTTCTTATTATTATTACTCTTTTTAATCTCCACTGAACTATATGAGCATTTCATCAATAACATTGTTATCTTCTAAGATACCTAATTTTTTTTTTTTTTTGCTAAATTTCAGTTTCTGCTCTTTCCACACCTCAAGACCCCACCCCTACCCCCCACCTCTTATAGCCACATCAACCACCTAGATACAGGGTATTTTTATGTCATTAAAAAGCATGGCGATGGGTGATTTCAGCAGCATTCACATAGGGGCATTGCTGACGGCAGGGTGGTAAACAGCCCCATATGGGGGCTGGGTTTGAATGCAGTTCAGTGGGGTTGAAACTGATGGCAGTATGGCAAAACAGCAGGTAAAAATATGGCGTGAATAGGTTTTAATGAGGTTGGATGGAAAGCAATTCAGAAAGGTGGCGAGAGGTGACAACATGGAAGTTACAATGCAGACAGACGATGATGCATGGTTTTGCTGTGCTCAGTGCTGATTGATGGCGAATACTATCACAGTTCCAAGATGATGTCATTGCGTTCTAATGGTCTGAAATCAAACTGAACAGTGGTCAAACCTACACCCAGTAAAACCTACTTGAGAGGAACTAGGTGATGTTTGTTCGATGTTTTCTGTCTGCCTGGGGCAACGGTGACCTGGTGGTAAAGGTGCTGGATTACTGATCCCAAGGTTTGGGTTTCAAGCTCCACTATCAGCGTGTTGTCACTGCTGTCATCTAGTGCAGCTAACTGGGCTATCAAAGGCCGGCCATGTCTGTGGTGAGAGGCTGTAAAAGAACCAATGTTGACTTTTGTCAAGAGTAGGCTGCATAGCCGTGAGTGCGTTTCTGCCTGCCCTACGATGACCAGGGTGTACTGTGCCCTTGCCCAGAGTCGGCTGGGATGGGCACCAGCCTCTCCGCAAACATTATCAGGATTAAGCAGTTCAGAAAATGAATGAATGAAATGAGCATGTCCGCCTCAGAGCATGAAGGTCCTGGATTCGGGTCTCCTGGTCATTTCTGTGTGCCTTTTGCATGTCCTTCCCATGCTTGTGTGGGTTTTCTCCAGGTACTCTAGTTTCCTTCCATAGTCCAAAAACATGCACGTTATGCGACTAGATGTGTTTTTTAGTGTTTATAGAATTTTAGTTCTATATACCGGGGATTTAGCTCAGTTGGTAGAGCGTCCACTTTATCTTCCGGAAGGACGGTGTTTGAATCTGGCCATAAGACGTTAAAAATTTGGGAGTTGTTGCTTCCTGCTTGGCGCTCAGCATCAAAAGGATAGAACAACGCAATAT
>CM045732.1:61795995-61805995 GCA_024760905.1 Plotosus lineatus
TAACATCATGTTTTTATGACATATTTCTTATAATTTGCCGTTTTTCCTTGAAGAAAAAAAAGAAAAGAAAGTAACTGAGCTGAGCAGCACTGGGAGTAGCACTAATTAAAATGAAAAACAAGTGAAAATTCATGACAACACTGACACAAAAATAACTTATCAACCACATGTTTATTATAGGTAAGGAAAAAAATATATATATATATATATATATATATATATATATATATATATATATATATATATATATATATATATATACTCTACTTGAATTTCTGCTAAGATACACAAATAAAAAACAAACACATAGTTTCACAGGTATACTGGTGATGTAATCAAATCACTCTGTACCTTTGGGGGTTTGTGGGGTTCGGCCACAGGAATCACTTCGTCTTTACTGCTGGATTTCTGCTTGGAGTCTGCAGGCATCGCTACCTCTCCGCTCTCCCCCATGGGTCCTGTTGGGAAATAATAATAATAATAATAATAATAATAATAATTACAATAAAATAATGCAGGCAGTTAAAAACATTCATTCATTTTCAGAACCACTTAATCCTAATTAGTGTCGCGGGGAGGCTGGTGCCCATCCAGCCAACTCCATGCGAGGGTGGGTACACCCTACCCTGAACAGCTTGCCAGGCCATTGCAGGGGCAACACTCACACAACCATTCATACTCACCCTTAAAGGTGATTTGGAATTATGAATTAAATTAAAACTCTAATTCTGTTCTTTACTTTAATACGTTTAATAGCATTCATTTCGTCTTTAATGCCAATTTATTTAACAATATTTTTGAGAATGGGAAAATGTTTTTTATGTCAACCGATGGATATAAATGAATTGTTTAAAGTCTGTCTGTCTGTCTGCCTGTATGTCTGTCTGTCTATCTATCTATCTATCTTTACAGGAATCCCTCATTTTCCGCGGTTAATGGGGACTGAAACCCCCCCCCCTCGTGACCGCCGATTTCCGCGAAGTAGGATCAACCCCCCCCCACTGACTGATGTATACATACATGTATATGTGTATATAATATCAATACATACGTATTCAATGCTATAAATGCTCATAATAACAAGTACACATTAAAAAATTAATACATAAGATGTAAATAAAATATAAACACACACACACACACACACACATACAGACAGGGGAAGTGGTGGCCTGGTGGTATAGGGTGCTGGATCGCTGAGCCTAAGGTTGGGGGTTCGAGTCTCACTCTCCACAAGATTGTCACCCAGTGCAGCTAACTGGGTTATCAAAGTCGGGCCATGTCTGTCACTGTCTATGGTGAGAGGCTCATGTAAAAGAACCATTGCTGACTTTCGTAAAGAGGAGCTGCAAAGCCGTCAGCGTGTTTCTGTCCCTTGCTGAAGAATTGTGTCAGGAAGGGCATCCGACATGAAATCCTATGCCAAATCAAACGTGCGAATCATTCGCTGTGGCGACCCTTGGGAAAAAGCGGAAAGGAAATCTCACACACACATACAGACGCGCGCGCATACACTCAGACGTGCACGTCACATAAAAATGTAAGTAGTTATGTTGGGGGTTTGGGTTGTTTTTTTTTTGTTTTTTTTTTTTGCATAATTGGCCTTGTTTTGTGGTATTTTCCTTAACTTTTCCCCTATTATTCCTTAAATTCCTTATTTTTGATGAATATTTTTGAAAAACCCATAACGCACTGAAGCCGCAGAAACTGAAGCACGAAGTAGCGAGCAATCACTGTCTGTCTGTCCCCTAATTTTGCATCACCATGGCGTCTCACAAGAAAGTATATATGACCTATGTTTCTATGCTTCTCTGATAATAACCAAAAAGCGGTGCCTGTCCTGTTAGTAAATTACATGCAGCTGAATATCATCTGCTTGTTTGTGACTCTGCGCTAAATTGTGCGGCACTGGGTAGATTGGGCACATCATATTATAATTAACTTTCTTGAGGGAGAAAAACAGTGCACTGTTTGCAGATCATCCACAAAACTCACCACACCCATCAGCCCCAGTTTAAGATTGCACCCACATGCTACTTTGCCCATTTAAAAACTCTCAGCCCTACGACTGCCAACTGTATTCAGTCTGGTGTGTCTTTTGTTGCTGCCTCATATGTCTTGCTCTGTACAGAAAAGTTTAACAGTGAACAGTAAGCAGGAAAGTGAGGAGCAGATTTCAGAGTGCAACATTTTTTGATAAGGACCAACGGAACAACCTCATTTACAACTTCATTTCGTGACATGACGCTTGCAGTTGGAGCTGCTAACTCTGGAGAAATGGTGTCAGTGCCATGTTGGGTGCCTCATTTCTCATTGGAGTGTGCAAATGTAAGAGTGTGTGTGTGTGTGTGTGTGTGTGTGTGTGTGTGTGTGTGTGTGTGTGTGTGTGTGTGTGTGTGTGTGGCTCCCAGAGGGCCAGCTGGCAGAGAGTGCGAGCATGTTAATCTGGTCAAAGCTCTTCTGTGTTATCGCCTCGGGGAGCATGGCACAGGCACTGTACTAGCACACTATTACCCAATTCAGTTCTGGCCTATATATATATATATATATATATATAGTATTATATATAATATATATATATTATATATAATATATTATTATATATATATATATTATATTATATATATATATATTATATTATTATTATATAATATATTATATATAATATATATATATAAATATATATTACACTTATTCCTAGTAGAGTCAGGGATGTGATGCAGAATGTTAGCAGTAATTAAAATTGGCTATTAATCGGTTCGTTATAGTAACAGTTTGGTAAAAAATGGAATTTTCTTTATTTCATTAATGTAATTGATTAACTAGACATGTCTGCTGTTTGAAGTGTGTGTGTGTGTGTTTTTTTTTTTAATATAGTACTGGAGCAATGAAGTAAATTTTAGAAAGATTAAAGCACCAGTCTTACATCTTACAAACTGCATGGATCAGAAATCCTTAATGGTATAGCACCGTAGACATGTCTGTATGGTTTTATGACACTGCCACGTAGAAAACACGGATCTTTGCTGCCATCCTGAAACAATGCACTATGTGGGAATCTTTGACGGTGTTGACATTAAGCCCCTGTGGCATACAGTATGTCACCAGTCAGGTCCACAACAGAAAACTGACCTACTGTGTGATGAAAAATACTGTCATCGATAATCATGGCGTTTTTAAAATGTTCAGAAAATATTTATGCCTGGTCACAGTCACCGTCGTACGTGGCTAGGTGTCCATGGGAGCTCATTGGCTGAGCTCTCACAGGAAGGAGGGACGGCATTCACTCACTTCCCTGTAACTCAGAGCAATCGCCAGCCAATCACGAGCGTCTGGGAGCTCATTTGTATGAGAGGGGGCGGATAGGACTTTTCACTCCGATTAAGTTAGACCATCCCCAAATATGCACGGCACATCGGTTTGAAAAGATCATAGAGGGGGAGTGTGCATGCTTTCAGCCCTCCCTGGTCGATGATGGTTATGTGATAGGGAAGATAACATCTGATAGGTAGGGATTGGATATGACTTAAATTAGGGAGAAGATGGGGGGAAATCCAAAAAGAAAAAAAAAGACTAAAAATATTTCAATTATTAAATTAAAATATCGACATCAGGTCTCTTTTCTAGCTCAGTTGTGCGATGCCATACAGTCGGTTTCCGTGTTATAATAGATATACGCGACTGTACAAAGTTCATGTACTTTTTGTGTCATCTGACGCGCTGTGTTTAATACAATTTTCTAACAATATTGTGGTGTGAATGCCCTACATAAAGAAATTGAGATTGTATTGCAAACTTCAAAACAAAATTGTATGAACCTGATTCCTGTCTGGTATCCCCTGTTAACCAAATTTCAATCTACAGTATATGAATTATTATGTCTTGTTTGCTAGACTATTTTCTTCAAACAACCATAATAATGTCCTTTTAAATCCACAGGACTTCCCATACCTTGTATACCACACAGTATTTTTATGACAGCGTCATCTTGTGTGAGTGTATGTATGTAATGTAACATGCAAATGGTAATCCGAACATCTAGTGTGTACAAGACGGTGATGAGGCCAGCGATGTTGTATGGTCTAGAAACAGTGGCACTGGGGAAAAGACATGGATGGATAGGATCAAGAATCAGTACATCAGAGGGACAGCACATGTTAGAGGTTTTTGAGACAAAGTCAGACAGGCTAGATTGAGATGGTTTGGACATGTACAGAGGAGGGATAGTGAATATATTGGTAGTAGGATGCTGAGGTTGGAACTACCAGGCAGAAGGCCTCGAAGACCAAAGAGAAGATTTATGGATGTGGTGAAGGAGGACATGAAGGTAGTTGAAGTAAGAGTAGAAGATGCAGAGGATAGGGTGAGATGGAGGCGGATGGTTCGCTGTGGAAACCCCTGAAGGGAAAAGCCGAAAGGAAAAGAAGAAGAAGAAGAAGAAAATGCCTACAGAAACAATGCTGCAGGATGTTAATAGGACATTGCACACAACAGATCCTGTAAACGGTCCTGATGCTGATTATTAGCGCTGAGGTTGAAATTTTTAAAAACGCATTCAGAACCCCGTGATTGGGGTCTACAATGGTATTTTCCACCACACAACAGGTGAAATACTCAATTTTTTGTTGAGGACAGGTGTGATGAACTGTATAACACCCAAATTGGAGAATGAATGCTAAATGATGGCGAGTACAATAAGACAGAAATTTAGCATATTAACACGTAGCTATTAAAAGTAAACATAGGTCACATAGACATTTATCATGTCTATTGAGACAAATAAATGGAGATATGATGGAGAGAAGCGACTTGGAAAAGTATCAGGAATGGTTCAAGTCAGGAAAAGGATGGTGGTTTAACAATTTTTTTTTTGATGGATGAGCCAATAAATGTAGCAATACAATTCCTCGGGTACAGAATGTGTACGATGAATTAACTTACTTAAAAAATAGGCCGTCCATATCCAGGGCAGACGAGGTTGTTGAAGTTGCAGTACGAATGCAATGGAGGTCCAAGACGATAGGTGACGTCCGCAGTCTTGTCTAGCGATAGGGGTTGATAGTGTATGTGTGTAGACGGCCCTTCCGGTTGAATGCATGTCTTAAAGTATTCTTTGTACATAGCTACGATTGTTTAATTATTACAGATTGTTTTAAGGTTTTTTTCCGAATTTATACGCAAAAATATAATTTATATTGTTCTGGGAATTGTCATTTTGTCTTAGAATTTTTATTAAATTTTATTAAATTTTATTAAAATAATAGCTGGTAGCTATATACATATATAAGAACACTCCACTGCACACCTTTGGACGAACTAGCCTCGAAACGGAAGATATTAAGAAGATTCTGGGGTGGACACTGAGGATGAGGATGCTGCTGGTCAACGACAGTTAGTCCCTGCTGGTGAGCTACTCAGGTCATCGTTGACTTGCTACACAAGACTGTTTAGGTCACCTATCATCGTGGGCATCTATTTCAATCGGATTGCAACTGCCACAACCCCGTCTGCCCTGGAAAGTCTCATAGTTGGACACCGAGTCAGTGTCATGTGATCCGTATAGCAAACAATTCACCTGATTTTCCCTAGTCAAATACGGTGCCTGAAGTTGCTGAGATAGTCAGCAGATTGTGATGTCACGCCGACTACGACAACTAAGTGCAGATGTGCCGAGTTTTATTTTAATCCAAAAGGTCAATATTCCTGGTTACGATGACTTGCGGCCATTGTGAATTTTGGAAAAACAGTTTGGATTAATGTGTTGCCATGTGATTGTGATGTCACGCTGATGGAAATATAATGGATGGTGTCTTGTTGAGGTAAATTAATTTATTGTACTCATTCTGTACCAATGTAATTATTGCTACATTCATTGGCTCATCCACAATAAATTGGCAAACCACCATCTTTTCCTAACTTGGACCGTTCCAGATATTTCTGGAAATCACTACTGTCTGTCACAATGGTCTTTAAGGTCTTTTGGGTGTTTAGGCTGCTTTCAGAACCAGAATTTACGGGTCAGAATCAAAGCAAAATTACTACTATTGTTCTAGTTGTTTGGTTTGGTTTGACATTAAAGATGACTATACAAAGCCAAAGGTAGAAGATAAATGGCTGAAGGATGTGCAGGATTGAAACTTGTGGAAAAAATTGGTTTAAAAACATAACTTGACACATTTGTCTGCAAAATCGTACAAATCTAGAAAAAATGAATAAATTAAAACATACAGTGAGTTCGTGTAACTAATAAGTAAAAATTTTTGCTGTATTAGGTCCAGTGTTTACATTTTGCAAAACCTCAGCTTGGTCCTTTAGCTCACTATAGCTAATATCCAGGCTATTCAATTGGCTGCCTGGGGGCCAGGTCCAGCTTGCAAGGCAATTTGAGTTGGCGACTATTATAGTAAGCCATTACCCATTCGCGGTTCAGCGCTCACGGCCCCGTGTACTCGCGGATTCGTGGCACACCTAGAAGTTACTGACACGTGATTCAAATTTAGCCAATGGCTGAGAGTTTTTGTTTCTCCCTCCTGCTGATTGGTGACAGATGATCTGTACACCTCTTTTTTTCTCTTTCGGGCACATGTTGTCAACGTGATTGCTTGAATTGTGAATTCACAGTTTTTAGTTTGTAGTTTGTTTTTAATTATTATTTAATCCCTATGATGTCGCTCTAATGCCCTACATCTTCTCTAGCTTCTGGTAAGGAGCCTAAGCGCTTTAGCGCATATAATATCATACATAGGGTTTTAAAACCACATCAATAATTTGTGGATTTTCAGGAGCCGCAGGAAGGGGTGGAACACAACCCCCGCGAATAACGGGGGGTTACTCTATTATTATTATTATTATTATTATTATTATTATTATTATTATCTATAAAAGTGAAAAAATATATGGATTATAAAAATAAATAAAAAGATCTAATGTTGAATTTTTTTTGGAAGATTCCGGATCACAACTGTTTCTCTCCACGTTTGTTCCGCCTCAAAGTGTCACAACTTGTTATTGCAAACCACCTTTTGAGATCTTCGCTCTCAATGTGCTCTTCCTGTCGATAATCTTATAGCTCGTGCAGTAGTCTGTTCGTCATTTTTTTCTGATTAGATGTGAAATATTTTTTACTAAATCAGTTAAATAACAGTTCGGTCCATCAAATTAGTACTCAGGAATGACAGATAAAGTATTATTCTCAGGTGTTGATGTTCATGTAATATTTTTCTTATAATATTTAAAACTGAACTTTCCTGTATTATTACGCCCTTGGTTTTCCTTTTTCTTTATATTATTGATCCCAACATTATTATAATTAAAAGCATTGATTTTTCCGTCTTGCTATTCTTTTAATTCTCTTCCTCATTATCATTCAGTCATTTTCTGAACCGCTGACTCCTAATTAGGGTCACGGGGAGGGTGGCACTCATCTCAGCCGACTCCGGGTGAGGGCGGGGTACACACTGGACAGTCACGGGGATAATTTGGAACAGCCAATTAACCTACTGTGCATGTTTTTGGACTGTGGGAGGAAACCGGAGTACCCAGAGGAAACCCAGGCAAACATGGGGAGAACATGCAAACTCCACACAGAAACACCCAAGCTGGAAATCATCATCGTTATTATTATTATTATTATTATTATTATTATTATTGTTCAGTTCATCATCAGTTCATTTTCTGTAACCGCTTAATCCTAATTAGGGTCGCGAGGAGGCTGGCGCCCATCCCAGCCAACTTCGGGCGATGGCAGAGTACACCCTGGACAGCTCGCCAAGCCATCGCAGGGCGGAAACACGCCGACGGCTTTGCAGCCGACTCTTGTCGAAAGTCAGCAATGGTTCTTTTACATTCCTCACACCATAGACAGTGAGAGACATGGCCGGCCTTTGATAACCCAGTTAGTTGCACTGGGGAGGACAGTGACAACCTTGTGGAGAGTGGGAATCGAACCCCCAACCTTTGGATCAGCGATCCAGCGCCCTATACCACTAGACCACCACTGCCCTATTATTATTGTTGTTATTATTATTATTATTATTATTATTGTTGTTGTTGTTGTTGTTGTTATTTTATTATTATTATTATTGTTATCTTTGTTTATAATGTTAGTACTGAATGCATCTGCGCCTAACTCATAGGCTTAAGAATACATTAAGTTTTAAGTGATGGTCAGTATTTTATATATTATATGGGAAAAGCCCAGTTGGGACAGGATTGCATCTCTATATGCCATATTTCTTTGGCCCTTCTTCATGATCTGGCCCCCATTCCAAATTCGTTGAATAGGCCTAACTTACATTGTCACAAATGCCCCCCCCCCCCCCCCCCCCATCCCAACCGAAAATGCACGTGTTTAATTCTCCTCCTGCACCTGAGTCGATTCTAGGTAAAACCATTTTGTCACGACATTAAAATGTGTAAGAGTTCACTTGGAACCGAACTAAAGCGACGTAGCTCACTAATATCTTCTCACCCGGGTAGAGAAACCATGTAGAGGAACCCACACCAAGCCTAAAGTTAAAAGAATAACTAAACCGTGCATATATGAGAGAATTCTTAAACATTGAGCGTGGTGAACAGCTTGTTATGAGCTTCCGCGCGCACGTGTGTGTGTGTGTGTGTGTGTGTGTGTGTGCGCATCTGTGTGTGTGTGTGTGTGTGTGCGCATCTGTGTGTGTGTATGTTCCCATTGTAAGAAGGAGGCATATTAAAACAAATACCAAGAAAGGTCAGAAGGTATGTATCTTTTTTTGCGGGAATTCAGAAATATACAAAATGCACTTTCTTTTTATACAACCTTGGAGGAAACAAGAATTGTTTTTTAAGTACTTCAGCACACTGAGCATTGCAAATATGCGATTAGAATTTCTTTTCATCTTCTTCGAGGTGCAGCTTTGACATTGCAGCGAACTGAAGGCTTCGCAGGACAAAGGCACTTATAATTTTTTTTTTTTTTTCAACTGCCACACTCAAAATAAAAAGGAGTGACATTCACAACAAGAAGCACGCCTATGTAAAATGCTATCACGTTAGGTGACTTTAACCATAAATACGGAGGAAGGGGAAGGTGCAGATCACTTTCCCTCACCTCCACACATTTTTATTCTGGTTCAGGAATCAAACCAGTGACCTTTTGGTTCCAAAACCATTTCTCTATCCATTAGGTCACTGATGCCGATCTATTTATCTGTGCAGCTAGTGTGTGTAGAAAGTACATCTACATACTATTTCATTTATAGCATTTGGTAAACACTCTTATCCAGAGCAACTTACAATTATCACTTTTTATACAACTGAGCAATTGATGCTTCAGGGCCTTACTCAAGGGCCCAACAGTGGGGAACGAACTGCTATTCTTTAGATTAGTAACCCATCGCATTGACCACTAAGCCACCACTGCCTACCCCACCAAATGTTATCATCACCATATTCACAAACAAATAACTAAACAGCATCTGGTGACAATATCAAATTTCATTACAGGGATCCTTCACTTTCCGTAGTTAATGGGGACCGAGACCCCCTGCGACCGCAGATTTCCGCAAAGTAGGATCGACCCCCCTGACTGACGTATACGTACATGTATATAATATTAATAAATACATAGTCAACGCTAAAAATGCTTATAACAATTAAACATTCAAAAATAATGCATAAGATGTAAATAAAAAATTAATACACACACACACACACACACACACACACACACACACACACACACAGATGTGTACATCACATAAAAAAGTAAGTAGTTTTGTTGAGGGGTTTTGGGTTTTTTTTTTTTTTTTTTTTGTATAATAGGCCTTGTTTTGTGGCATTTTCCTTAACTTTTCCTCTATTTTTTCTTAATTTCCTTATTTTTGGCGAAATATTTTTGAAAAACCCGTGATGCACTGAAGCCGCAGACACTGAAGCATGAAGAAGCGAGCAATCCCTGTACCTGGTTTTCTACAGTTTGACACAGTGGTATAGTGGTTAGAGCATCTAGCTCACCGCAAGAAGG
>CM045732.1:61810995-61975995 GCA_024760905.1 Plotosus lineatus
ATAAAGTTAGTGAGCAGGAGTGAAAAATACTTGTCATCACTTTCTGAAAGGTCCATATCTGGCTCATCGCTCCATTCATTCAGAGCATCCGAGAGTTTTGCTGTCGCAGTTTCTAATGGTTCATCGTTATTGGAAATTTACCAAGACAACAGCAAAATATTTTCCTGTTGTTTTTTTTTTTTTTTAAAGCATGGCGGAACAATCACATGCGTTGTTACTGATGAACATTATATACATTCCCCAGTGGCAGGGGGTCTTGAAATACCGTGTAAACTCACTTTTACAGGCAATGAACGCCTCATTTACATTTACAGAGACTGATCGAATAAAATTTGTAAGTTTGATCTACCATTTTGCTCCCAGTACACATGAGCGGTTATTAGATCAAAAACATGGGGGAGGAGAAACTGGAGTCAAAAGAAAGAGAACCGGAACACATCTGTCTGTCTATCTATCTCTCTACATTTCGTTGATAATTTTGAAGGAAAAAATAAAATTTTCACCACACTATTCCAATATCAATTGATTGAGAGGTTGTGTGGTTGAGTCCCCATTAGACACCCACTGTCCTAAGATCCAAAAAGTGTGCCGCTGTCCACCCGGCAGTATAAATGGGTACCAGTAGAAAGGGAGTGGTGACTCGGTACAAAAGGTGGTGGGTTCCTGATCCGAAGGTCAGCGGTTCAATCCCCTGTATCACCACTGTTTGGCCCTTGAACAAGGCCCTTAACCATCAATTGTTCAGTTGAGTAAAAAAAATAAATAAATTGTAAGTCACTCTGGGGAAGAGCGGCTTCCAAATTCTGAAAATGTTTAACCTGCGGCAGACTAGTATCACTTCATGCCATAAAAACTGGGATAATCTCCAGTCAGACGAGTGTTAAAATCCCAAAAAGAGCAACTTTTACTGCTATACAGTATTAACGTTCTGGACGGTCCATGAGAAACAAACCTCAAGTGGTCAGTCCTATTATAGTAGCTGCAAACAGTTTTTCCTCTCACTAGAATATTTATTTCTAACACAAAATTAATTAAAATACAAAAAAAAAAAAAAAAACAAGGAAAGAAAGAAAGAAAGAAAGAAAGAAAGAAAGAAACACATAACAGAAAAATTGGTCATGTTAGCAAGAATTTTCCTCCATTATTACTCTATTATTATAACCTTGATTCATGTGAAGCATAAACTATGTTAGTGTCAGAGCTGTTGTTTGGGGAAAAAAAAGCACTCAACACCTTCTAACCAATTAGACTGGAGGAGTTAACAACATGGGCATCAAGGTGGTCAGCTTTGAATCCTTTGCATTGAGTGCTTTTGTACGGCGTTTGCATGTTCTCGCCATGCTTGCGTGGATTTTTCTTCATGTATTCTGGTTTCCTCCCACAGTCAAGGACATTCACATTAGGCTAATTAGCTGTGTATACAGTGATCCCTTGCGACTTCGTGCATCAGTTTCTGCGGCTTCAGTGCATCGCGGGTTTTTCAAAAATATTCATTGAAAAGTAAAATGCCACAAAACAAGGCTAATTATGCAAGAAAAGCCCAAACAAACAAAAACAAAAAAACCAACCCAACCAAAATACAGTAAAACCTCCGCTCACGAACGCTTAAGCTCACGAACTTTTCGCCTCAAGAACATTAAATTTGCGAGCATATAGTCTCTGCTGACGAACTAGTTTTCGGCGGACGAATCAAACCACGCGGTCGAACAGCGCCACGGTGGCGACCACGAGAAGCTGGCGCGACGCTCATGGCGTCACAGTTTCGCCACCCTTTCTTTGAATGCGAAGTGGTTTGTGTTTGATAGACATTTTGGACCATAT
Source organism: Plotosus lineatus (assembly GCA_024760905.1). Classification (NCBI taxonomy): domain Eukaryota; kingdom Metazoa; phylum Chordata; class Actinopteri; order Siluriformes; family Plotosidae; genus Plotosus; species Plotosus lineatus. The sequence goes on from CM045732.1 coordinate 61,812,817, forward strand.
TGAGTGTACTTTTGCTATTATGGGACCGAAACGACCCCACCACAGGCGGAGATCATTGAAAAACACGAGCGAGGTGTGCGTTTGTGTGACTCAGCGTCCCAGTACCAGTGCGCTAAGTCTACCATTGCTCCCATCCTTAAGAACAAAGGAAGCTATTAAGGGTGCGTGTGTGGCTAAGGGTGTTTCCAAACAGTAGGCGTTTCCAAACACTCCTTCCAAACAGTAAGTCCCTCCCTCCCTCCTCCTCCCACTCCATTCCATCAAGCCATCAACTACCATCACAAAGGTAAATAAAACGACTTTATTATACAGTACAGTTTATTTATTTAATTACAATACAATAGCACATTTATTATACATAAAATAAGGTATATTTTTGTGTAGTTTTAAGGCTTATTTAGTAGAAAATTATGTTTTATGGGGACCTGGGAACGGATTATTCTCATTTTAATGGTTTCTTATGGGAAATAAATGTTCGGAAGACGAACTTTTCGCCTTACACACACTTTCTGGGAACCAATTATGTTCGTGAGCTGAGATATCACTGTACTTACATTTTTATGTGAGGTGCACATCTGAGTGTGCGCGCGCGTGTCTGTCTGTGTGGGTACGGTAATCCTTCGCTACTTCGTGCTTCACTTTCTGCGGCTTCAGTGCATCATGAGTTTTTCAAAAATATTCAACAAAAAAAAAAAAAAAAAGGAAATTAAGGAATAATGGGGAAAAAGTTAAAGAAAATGCCGCAAAACAAGGCCAATTATGCAAAAACACCCCAAACAAACAAAAACAAAAAACAACCCAACAAAACTACTTTCATTTTAATGTGAGGTGGGCATCTGAGGGTGTGCCTGCGCATGTTTATATGTGTGTGTATTTATATTTTATTTACATCTTATGCATTATGTTTGAATGTTTGTTATTATAAGTATTTATAGTGTTGAATATGTATTTATTGATATTATATACACATATACATCTACGTTTACGTCAGTCGGGGGGGGGTTCGATCTTCACGGAAATCGGCGGTTGCGAGGGGTCTCGGTCCCCATTAACTGCGGAAAGTGAGGGATCCCTGTATTAGCTTATATATATATATATATATATATATATATATATATATATATATATATATATATATATATATATATATAATTAATAGCTTGGCTCAGAACTGCTAAGAACCTAAGACGAATCCGTGAGATATGACTGTCTCAGATAACCAGTTACATATTCGAGAACATGAGAAAACAGTACATTTAGATTTTTGGCTAAAAAAAACCCACAACAATGCTGGTTACGACTGTAATAAGACAAGAGAACATGACACACATCCATCCCAAGGAGCCAATCCTCTAAAAAGGCATGGAGAGGGAAATGGGAGAGCAGGCTTGCAGAGGTTATGAATTATATATGGATTCAATTTGCTCTCAAGGCAAAAGCCAGGCATGGCTGGAGCCTGACTCAACCAAAAAAAAAAAAAAGAGAGAGCGATAGATAGAGAGAGAGAGAACAGAGGAGTAAAAAAGATCCGGAGCGAAGTACAAAATGAAAGGACACTTTTTAACATATTAAATCCTTGAGAAAGCCTCACATCAAACAGGAGGCAAAATCATTCATTCTCACCATTTATTAAAGCCAACTCTGTGTGCCAAGGCTACAAGGCACATCACTGGGGGCCACATTGGATTCCTGACATCCAAGCAGGTCTTATTTATTTAGCAAATTTACTTACTAAGGAGGTCAGAAATGAATTATTTGATGAGGATTTGCCTGTGAGCCGTTTTTCCTCCCTCTCTCTTTCTCTCTCTCTCTCTCTCTCTCTCTCTCTCTCTTGCTGTTTCTCGCTTGCTCTTTCTTTATTTTTTGCTTTTCCCATTTCCTTTGATTTGGTTCAGCCCTCCTCTTTTTTAAAGGATTGCCTCCATCAGTTTTCTCCCAGAGGTAGTTTTCATCACTCTAGGAGAATTATGAGTTGCTCACAGCTCCTGAACTCATTTAGAAATGCCAGTTTTCCCTGCTGTATTCCTTCTTTTAGTACAGAAGAGGACGCTTTCTGACTGTAAACGTGGCTTTGAGACTCGTCCTCGACAATATAAAGCAGCGCTCTAAAAAAGCTCTGCGGCAGTGACTGAGACAGGATGATGTACTTGTCCATATTGTCTTGTTTTTCTACTGCACAATGGACTAGGATTGCTACACCCTGCTTTCTGTTATGTCTTATGACAATAACAAAGAGTCTAATCTGATCTAGTCTGATCTAATATTTTGCTTTCTGGGATAAAGAAAGCTGTAGTAGTCCAGTTTGGAATGGAAGACTCTTTGCTGCCTGTTGATGCCAGAATGTAGACCTTTAAAATACAGTACCAAATAAATTTGTATTCCAGTCCAGGAACCTTATCCTGGTCAGTCACCGATTAAGATTGACCCCACCTTCTCCCAGTATCAGATGAAAGAGTCTCCAGCTTCCCGATGAGACGAGTAGATATAATTGGTTTGGCAAATGCATGAAACACACGTGTTCACCGATGCGTCACGCGGCATGACTGACATATATAATGTCTGATCCTTGTTGCTGTATAATAGAGCCTAACGTTAGGTTATATTATGTTACCGGAGTGTCGTGTTTGTGTTAATGTTGCTAATAACATTACTACGTAATTAATGTAGGAATTCAAATTTAAACACTTACCGATTCTGAGTCTTCGTACACACACACACATGTTCTGTATAACGTAAAGACAAAGCTGAACTGCTAATGATATAATTAGATTCGCAGTGCTAGCTTGGTGGCAAGGTGCTGGATCACGTATCCCAATGCTGGGGTGTTGTGGGTTCAAGGCCCACTCGCAACGGGTTGTCACTGTCCCCCCCACTGCAGCTAACTGGGTTATCAAATGCCGGCCATGTCACTGTCGATGGTGTGAGGTTCATGTAAAAGAACCATTGCTCACTATCGTCAAGAGTAGATGCATAGCATGTTTCTGCATTGCGATGGCCTGGCGAGCTGTCCAGGGTGTATTCTGCCCTCATCCAGAGTCGGCTGAGATGGATGTCAGCCTCCCCGCGACCCTAATTAGGATTAAGCGGTTACAGAAAATAAATGAATGATCTAATTAGATCCTGACATTAGAGCTACTGGAAGGTTCCTGTCTATGTAAATGTAATGACTATTGTAATATTAATTTACTTTAGTACAATTTCTGTAAGCTTTCAAATGTCGACTAATAATTAATTTATATTAACAAAATATAGCTCACGTGAAAGGTAATAACTTAAAAAGACTGAGCATGCACTCGTAGACTGTGGAAAGACAAACACACAAATTTACTGTGGAACAAAAGTCAGCACGTCGCAGTACCCTCCGGGTTGCTAACGCGAAAGGAAATGAGTGGATCATATGGGGGATTTCAAAACTTGGTGGAGGTTTACGCTCTCTAAGTGTTTTTGTTTACACGAGGAATAAAACATCAATGTTTGGTGTGGTTGTCAACACATACCAACATAGAATTGCTTCCTACCATAGCACAACAATTTGCGAACGCTAACATTTTTAAATTTAAAACTTATTTTTGGCTTTACAAATGGCTTTTTAACCATCTGGGGGAACATTAAATACAGAAATATTTAACAGCCGTTACGATTTAGATCTGTATACCTATAATACCTATAAACATTACAGACACTCCCCAACTTACGTTTTTGTTCGGTTCCGGACGCCCGAACGTAAGTTGAAAAAAAAAACAAACAAACAAAAAAAAAACGTAAGTTGTTACTGTATGTCCCAGTGACGTATGACGTTCATACTGTACTATACATCCATATATACCATAATAATTTCAAATAAATTAAATTCAAGCAAAATAATTTCAAATAGACAAATTTTAATCAAATTCACTCATCAAATATCAAATACAGTCTGTCTGTCTTCCTTTCGGCTTTTCCCTTTTTCCTCGGGAGTCGCCACAGTGAATCATCTGATTCGCACATTTGATTTGGCAGAGGTTTTTACGTCGGATGCCCTTCCTGTCACAACCCTTTTAGCAAGGGACAGAAACACGCTGACGACTTTGTAGCCTACTCTTTACGAATGTCAGCAATGGTTCTTTTACATGAACCTCTCACCATAGACAGTGAGAGACATGGCCCGCCTTTGATAACCCAGTTAGCTGCACTGGGGGGGACAGTGACAACCTTGTGGAGAGTGGGACTCAAACCCCCAATCTTTGGATCAGTGATCCAGCGCCCTTATACCACTAGACCACCACTGCCCCCAAATATCAAATACAGTATCAAATATAACCTTTAACATTCTCTATGATGCGATCTTTCTGCTTGTGAATGGTTCCGATGGTCGACGGATGGTCACTGTACATGAAGCTGAGCCGAATCACTTTACATGAAGCTGAGTCGAGTCACTTTACATGAAGCTTAAAACAGCCAATCAACCATTACAATATGTGAGGTGCTCCACCGAAAGTAGTTCACTTGTTTGTGCTTAAGACAAAGCGCGGGTTATCCGGACTTCCGGTCTTTCAAGTGAGCAAGGGCGCCGTTGAATACTCGTTTAGTACTCAGCCTGCACTGATGTGAATCACCAGCAGAGCAGAGAGTTCTTTCTTTTCTGGATTCGGGTTTCATTCATTTTACTCTCTTTGCTTAACTGAATAGGCATGATAGATTGTGCCGATCCGAGCAGATAGTTAATTCAGTCCTGAGAAAACCGGAAATTCCGGCATATGCCGGCAAACTTGCACCCATGCTAGTAGGCTTAAGCTTCTGACCAACTATATTTGCTTAGGGTTACAAAAGTCCGCAAAACAGTGTAAACACAAAGATCATAGAGACGACGTCTTAACACAAGGGTAACACGCAGTGAACTGGGAAAAAGCAGGGGCACGTTCAGTTTGTCGTTTGTAAACAATGGACGCGGTGTCATTACGTCATTGCATCATTATGTCATTGCATCATTACGTCAGCATACTAAGTAGGTACATCTCGTACAGAGAGCATGCTAAACTCAAAATTTGACAATTCAAAAAAAAACCAAACAAACAAAAAAAACCCCGTAAAATCGAAAAAACGTAAAACGAATGAACGTAAGTCGGGGAGCGTCTGTATTCACTTAGCAGCCTCTCTGTAAAAACATTAAAGGAACAGCATTACCTCTGACTCTTACAGAGTCATTTTGAACCTGGAACATGAAGCATCACTATACCATCAATTAGCGGTTTATACAGAATTATTGAAATTCATTCATCCATCCATCTTATCTGTCAAGGTAAGAGGGAAGCTGGATCCAGCCCTACCCTCCTTTGTGTGAGAGATAGGTTAGGTTACATCCTGAAAAGGTTTCAAATTTATGGCAGGGCTAATACAGTAACAAACAATCATTCACATTCACACCTATGGGCAATTTAAAGTAGCCATTCGACCTAATGTGCATTTGGACTGTGGAAAGACCTTCAGTACCTGGAGGAGACCCACGCAAGCCACCAAGCTTCCAAAGGCTAACATATTAGAATAAATGTATAATACACATTAAGACCATTTATATAATAATCATAGTAAAGCATAAACTAAAGTAGCACTGATGCACGCCTGTGTTTTACACAAGGGGGCAATGAAACACTTTATAAAAAAAGAAAAAAAAAAAAAAAAAAAAGGAAGCCCCAACCCCACCCCCCCACACACACTTCACAAACTTTAAGCTACATTTTACATTCCACAATGCCCTCTTAGCCAGGGAGAAGCTGTAATCACCAGCATTAGATAAAAAGCCCAATGCAGCTGCAGACTGTGTGTAAGGGCTGGGGACTGTGGTGTAGATTAATATGCAGTGTGTAAAATTTCCAAGTCTTTCCGCACTGAATCAGCACAAGTAAATTACTGTATCCCAGGAGTTACGAATATGAATATTCAGTAAGAAAAGCACAGCATGAAATCCACTTTCAGGCTTCAACCAAGCATAAACAAACGCTTAAGGAAAAGTTGCTGCCCACTCGGACAGTACTCAGAAATAGGAAGACATAGTCACTTCTGAATATATTATGTGCACCAAGATCTTTTACTCTTCTACATATTCTCTAATCCTGGGGTTTGCTTTGGTGAAACTGTTGGACTACAGAAAATGTATATAAAATGTTTAAAAAAAAAAAAAAAAGGCATGTCCGCCTCACAGGAGGTAGGTTCTGGGTTTGATTCCAGGGCCCGGGCATGTCTGTGTGGAGTTTGCATGTTTTCCCTGACCTTGTGTAGGTTTTTCCAGAGTACTCCAGTTTCCTCCCACAGTCCGAAAACATGCACGGTAGGTAATTGGCTGTTCCTAATCACCCATGGATGTGAGTGTAAATGGTTGTGTGTATGTTGGCCTTCGCCCAACACACACACACACACACACACACACACACACACACACACACACACACACACGCTCGGCTGACATGGGCGCCAGCCTTCCTGCAACCCTAATTAAGATTAAGAGGCTTAAAAAAATTAATGAATTAAATGTACACAGTATAATAAATATCCATTCATCCATCAACTGAACCACTTAATTCTACTATTGTCATGGTGAGGAGCATTCGAAACCCACACCAAAACACCCTCACCCAGCAAAGTACTTAAACCAAGAACCTACTTGCTAAGAGGCAGACATGCTAACCACTTTGCCACCATGTTGCCTGAATATTAAATATGATATGATATATAATAAAATATAATATAATGCAACTGAATCATGAACTTTCTGACCAGAAGCCCCCAATATGTTAGGTCAGCCCACAACTGTTCCTCCACCATCACACTCAATACTGGCACACAACAGGGCTGTGTGCTGAGCTCATTCCTGTACTCCCTCTTTACACATGACTGTATGGATTCAAATCTATCATAAAGTTTGTAGACGACACCACGGTGATCTAACTCATCAGTGACACTGATGAGTCTGATTACAGAGCAGAGGTAAACCACCTAGCTGCATGGTGTGCTGACGACAACCTGCTCCTGAACACCAGCAAAACCAAGAAAGCAAAAGAAGGACACTCATGACCCTATCCATATTAACGTCATTCCTGTTGAATGTGTCGACAGCTTCAAATTCCTGGGGACCCACATGTCAGATAACCTGTCCTGGTTAAGCAACACCTCCAGCCTGATCAACAAGGCCCATCAGTGCCTGTTGTTCTTGAGGACACTGAAGAAGAACCACCTGTTTGCTGACCTCCTGGGTAACTTCCACTGCTGCACCATAGAAAGTATTCTGACCAACTGCGTTACAGTCTGGTACGGGAATTGCTCTCTTGCTAACCGCAAGGCACTCGGGACTCCACTTCCTGCTATTGAGGATGTCCACAAGATGGGATGTCTTCACCGGGCACGCAGCGTTCTTAGGAACTCCTCTCATCCTGCCAACAGACTCTTTTAGCTCCTCCCTTCCAGAAGGCGCTTGAAGAGCCTTCGGACAAAAAGCAGCAGGTTTAGGAACAGCTTCTTCCCAATAGCTGTCTCTCTACTGAACTCAGTCTCCTACTGAACCTTCCCTCCCATACGCACCACACCATACCAGTACCATTCGTACCATTCACATGCTTCCATTGTTATGGTCTATTCACAATACTTCCACTACTACTGTGTATACATTCATAACACACTATATCTGTCTGTACACACACACACACACACACACACACACACACACACAGCACATCTTTATATTTTCATATTACATATACATACTCTATACGTATTTGTATATTACATCTGCATATTTGCTCTACTGTATTGCAATACAGAACATCTGTATATTGTTCCTATGTAAATTAATGCTAATTTATTCTCACCTTTACGCTGCCCATATCTGTACATAACTGCTCACATAATTTATTTATACATAACATGACTATTCCCACCTTATATGCTGCCCTTACCTGTACATAACTGATTCTAACTATACATACTATACATATTGCACTTGCTACTCTCTGCACTATTGATTGGATGCTAAAGTGTATTTCATTACCCTGTATTTATACATGTGTAATGACAATAAAATCGAATCGAATCGAATATAATATAATACACAACATTACTCAGAGAGTGCCAACCGCATCCAAAAGTGCCCCCTCTCACAATGTTAAATAATTCTTTTAAAAATTCCCGGATCCAGTATTTAATCCAGATAATCTCCAAAATCTATTAGAATCTTCTTGAATGTACAAAGCAACACCTCTGGTATAAATTTCATGAAAATCCACACAATTGTTGTGCAGTCCTGCTAACAAACACAAAATCAAGTGCTCAGTTAATAAGCTAAACAAACCAACCATCCAATAAACCAACAAAACAACAAAGAAGCATACAAACCCAAAGTAAAATATAACTGTTTTGGCAGAGGTAAGCACGACACTAGGGATTTATTCAAGAAATGGAACAATGTGAAAAAAAAAAAAAAAAGACAATAAACCTGTTCAAAAGTTACTCCATTTAGAATAAAGTGTAATTATTTAAAAATAAACCAGTTTTGTATTCAACCCAGTTTTCTATCATCCATTTGTAGTACTGTATGTTTAGAGGTATTATACCACCTTCCAAACCTTTTCAGACATTGCCCCTCGAGGCAGCAAAAATATTAAGGCTTGAGAGCAGCACCAGTCTGTTTCAGACAGAATAAAAGCCAACTGTATCTCTATAAAAGCTTAGATTTGTCGACGAGCTTCAAATTGCCTCCCCAATCCGGCGTTTCCTCTGAACCTGTACACACACCTGTCAGAATCGTCTCGATAGTGCTATGGGTGGAGAGGAGGACGGACAACGGACATATACGCAACATAATAAAGCGCAGCATTAGCAGTCACCCAAAAAGAAGAATGTGCTGAGATGTATAATGTGGATAGAACTTGTGGCATATAATCTTTTTATGCATGCACGTAGACATCGAGACAAAGGGAGACAGGAGTGACAGCCTGTCTGATTGAGCCCAGCAGTAGTCATCATGTCACGCCACTTCTTATTGGCAGTGAAGCCTTCTCTTAATGGTTTTCTTAGCATTTACACACAGGCTGCAACACGCACTCATATCTCCCATTAATCACCAGAGTGTCAACACAAACTTCTCCTCCAAATGCCAAATGGCCTGTGATGTATTGACCAGAGCCCTCCACAAAGGCGCCTGTTAACAATGCTTGGACAGCACTTAATTTGTCATTATTACCACGCTAGAAAGATGATGGCGCTCCTTTCACTCCTGTAAAAAGCATTATGATAATAGTGCCAGGCACGTTCAAAACACTGACCACGATGACTTTATCTGACAGAGTTATGAATAGCTTTACAGTGTGAAAAATTAATGGATAGAAAAATCAGACGAATCATTATGGGTTGTGCTGGAACTGTCGCTGTAGGGATGACAGTAGTAGTCTCAGCAACAGTCACAATTCTAACATTAAATGCATGGCTGAAATAGGACGTTAATCTGTAATAATGTGCGATTCGGTAGCCAAGGCAGTTCCTCAACCCTCGTGTCGTGCAGGGGTGCCAACATTTGTATAACAGCTCAGTGCAACCTTTGAATAAAAACTGTGCTTATACTGGCATCACGTCAGCTACATAAGCATTGCTCTAATTAGAAATGTTTTAATACCTTATAATATGTTTCCAATCACCCCATATTAATGTTATCCACATTTAACCAGATTAGTCACAATAAGAGCAAAATCTCCTTTCCCTGCCTCTGCCAAAAAGGCAGCACAATAGTTACCAGACTCAGCATCCATCAAATGAGCTTTTATCATATTAAAAGTAGTAAAAAAAAATATATATATTTTCATTGAAAAAATATTTCATATCACATATAGAGTAAATTCTATAGCATTTTTATTTAAAATTATACAAATTTCAAGTTCTGAAAAAATATGATGTCTTAGGATTATGATACTTTTAGGACATCAGTGAGGCGGCGCGGTGATGTAGTGGTTAGCATGTCCGCCTCACCGCAAGAAGGTCCTAGGTTTGATTCCCAGCTTGAGCGTTTCTGTGTGGAGTTTGCACGTTCGCCCTGTGTTTGCGTAGGTTCCCTCCAGGTAGTCTGGTTTCCTCCCACGGTCTAAAAACATGCACAGTAGGTTAACTGGCTGTTCCAAATCACCAGATGTGAGCGTATGAATGGTTGTGTCAGTGTTGGCCCTGTGATCGCCTGGTGAGCTGTCCAGGGTGTACCCTTCCCTCTTCCGGAATCAACTGAGATGGGTGGCAGCCTCCCTGCAACCCTAATTAGAATTAAGCGGTTCAAGAAAATGAATGAGGACATAGGTGAGCACTCCATCCAAGACTTCATTCATTTGCATAAACACTTACTCCCATTCTGGTTGTGGGAAGGAAAAGACCTGTAACAGCCAAATCTGGTCAATGGTGGGGTGCAAGTTCACCACAGGGCCCACACACAAAACCACTCACACCTAGGGGCAATTTGGAACAGTCAATGAACCTAATGTGCATGTATTTGGACTAAGGGAGGAAACCAGAGTATCTAAAGGAAACCCACACATGCACATGTAGACTGGGACTTGAACTCAGGATCTTTCTCATGCGAAGCAGACGTGCTAACCATTAATCAACAATTCCACCCTTTACCCAAGAAGACTGATTGCCTCATCAAGTAGGTCTCCCTATCACACAACCACCACCAACCAACACATGCTTCCTCCAAGACAGGTGTGGTACCACCCGCATCTTTTCCAGTTGCTGTGCATGCATATTCAGGGCCAGTGTAAACTCAGAAAGAAAGCAATATCCAAACCCTTGTTTGCCCATGAGCCCACAGACACCCATAATTAGCTTGTTATTGCTATGCCATCCTTTACTCTCCTGAGAGCGCAAGACCTGTGAGCTCTTCTTACAAATTTATCCTTCTATATTCCTAACATGCACTTGTTCCGGTCTCACCTGCCCTGTGCCGAGTTGCCTGTTGGATGCACTGTAACCATGGGACCATCCATAGCTTTACGATTCATGTTTCCAGCAGGAGGTCCCATCCCTGGACCTGAGGACTGTGGCATACTAGGAGAAGTGGGTGCCATACTGTTTCCACCTCCAATGTAGACTCGATTGCCAGGGGGTCCTGAGGCACGGCCTATTGACATGGATTGCCCTGGTCCTTGTCCATGCATGGGGCTACTTGCATTCATGCCCAAGCTGTTGCTTATGCCAGGCCCCAGACCACCACAATTAGCATTGGTCATTCCTCCATAGGGATGTCTTGAATAGTTTCCTAAGGACAGACGGCAGAAAGAAGGGAAAAGACTTGAGAATTAATCATGTTTAAATACACTGAAAAAGTGTTTGTGAACAACTGACCATTTACATGCAAATGTGATTGTTGAACCTGCAATTCCACCTTTAATTCACTTTGTTGGTATGAGAACTTCCTGTCTTTGAGAAAGGCTTTTCATTAGCTTTATGCATGTGAATGTGGGGATATACACACATTCAGCCATAACAGCATGAGTGTGGATAGGTATTTATGTTGGGTGACGAGGCGTGGGGTGCAACTACTGCTCAAGTTCATCTCAAAGGTGTTCAGTAAAGTTGAGGCCACTTGAGGTCCTCCACACCATATAAATATGGAGCTCACTTTCTGCACAGGGGCAAGGTCATGCTAGGAAAGGATTTTATTCAACTAGCTGAGACGAAAGGAAATAAGGACACAAAGACGGTCTATTCAAGTGTGTTCAAGTGTTTCCATCTTTGTGATAACATATGGAGATAATCAACACATGGGCGCAATGAGCAGGTGTCCAGATACTTTTGGCCACATAGTGTGTTTTTAGAAAGCAGTAAATAAAACATGCCAAACAATTAAGCTTCAATTAATAGGAATAATGTATAAAACATATTTTTTTTTTACCTAATTATCAATTAACAGTAATTGAATTATTAGCAGTTGGAAAATCGAAGCTATCTGAAAATGTGTTAAACAAAATTAAAATTTAACAACCTGGCGTGAAACCAGCAGCTTTCCCAGTTAAAGTTCACTGCCTGACCAGAACATGAAGTGCATTTTTAATGCAAGTTTAATTCTGTTGATCCGCCTTTAGCCTTGATTACAGCGTATAATTACCATGGCACCTTTTCAACAAACTCAACATCAACAACAATTGGGTTCAATTTACATCCTGAATTGATGATGGGAAAATCAAACTGGATAAAATCTTCTCCAGCACATCCCAAAAACGTTCAGTTGGGTTAAATGGACCTGAGGTGAAATAGTCTTACTAGTTCTATAAAATGTTCATGTATAACATCAACGGCTCACATATAACATCACTCCATGCCCATTTTCAAAGTGCATGCCAGTATTACAACTCATGGTATGCTTAGAGACATGATGCCTTTCTGAGTGGGTGTCCCAGCCTGCTAGTGACAAACTCATTGGATTGGCTGTGTTATGTCAAGTACAGAAAAAGCATTTCTTTTGTGTTCCTAAACCAATTCATGAGAGGAAACCCGAACTGGCAAAATGGTAGGTGCATAAGCCATTTTTTGTCCGAATCACTAGAATGTAACATCTCACTGTCTTCACAAGGGATGTTACATTCTAGTGACTCGGATGTAATGTCTCACCTTCTTCACAAAGGATATGTACCCTGCCCTTCCATCATTTCAGGGAAAACGACGGCTCATCCCCGCAGTTCCACCTTCGCTGGCTAAATTTGACCAATTTTGTGAATTTTAAGGTAATTTCTACTGAAAATAAGCGCCTGTGTCACATAAACGTATTACACACGCGTGATTTGTGATGTAAGGATGACCAATACTGTTAATTTTTAAGGTTAGGACTCCAGATGTGATGTCAGTTCATGTGTGAGAATCATTCTTTATGCTTCCTGAACCACTCTTTCCGCCCCAATTTTTTCAGTACATTCAGGTGATTAGCTCACTTGTATTTATTGTTCCACAACATGGCTGAACCTCAGTCTGACCAACTGAGCAACCAACCCTGAATCATAGCACTGCCCCTATTGGCTTGTATGGTAGGTACTAAGCACAATAGGTGCCTCCTTTTCCCTGATGTACCCATCTCTCCATAATAGGGTAAATCTGAACTCATCAGAACATAGGACCTCCAGAGTTTAATCTCTATACTCCCGAGCAAACTTGAGCCTTTCCTTCCGATTAGTCTCACTTACTAGTAGTTTTCTTAAGGCTACACAGCTGTTCGGTCCCAATCCCTTAAGTTCTTTTTGTGTATGGAACTGCTCTTGCATTCACTATTAAACACAACTGGGAGTCCTACTGGCGATTTTTTTTTTTTACAACTCTATCCATACAGCGTTTAATAATGTGTTGGCCAATTTTGGCAGGTTCCACAACCTCCAAACCTCCTGTTTTCTTTGTTTGATGTAGGCCAATAAATTTACCTTTCTGAAATACCATTTGTGTTTTTCCACAAGCACAGGATATATCTTCTGATATTTTTAAAGTAAAGTGAAGCTACTCACTGCATCAGTTAGGGTGAAATAACTTGTTGCCAGCTGAAACATTTTAATCACTGCAGTAATTATCCAGTATAATTATATATAAGGTTATTACTCAAGGGCCCAATAGTTGTGATAGTGGGGATTGAATCGCTGACCTTCGGATCAGCAATCCAGTACGTTATCCACTAAGCCACCACTGCCAGTAAAAGAGTCTTAACTATTGGTTTTACTAAATGCAGGCTGACTTCTTTTTTTTTTTTTGACCAGGAAGTAATTTGGTACATAAAGATGAAGTACAGTCAACCAACTAAGCAAATTCATATAAATAAACCTTAAATAACTAAATTTTATGCCAGTTAAATTACGAAAAAAGTTTGCATTTAGCCTCTGTGTGCAGTGGTGGCCTGGTGGTAAAGATGCTGGATCACTGATCCTAAGGTTGGGGGTTCACTCTTAACAGGTTGTCACTGTCCCCTCAGTGCAGCTAACTGGGTTATCAAAGAACGGACATCTCTCTCACTGTCTATGGTGTGAGATTCATGTAAAAGAACCATTGCTGACTTTCAACAGGCGTAGGCTGCAAAGCCGTCAGCGTGTTTCCGCCCTGCGATTGCCTGGCGAGCCGTCAAGGGTGTACTCTGCCCTGACCCGGAGTCGGCTGGGATAGGCACCAGCCTCCCTGAGACCCTAATTAGGATTAAACGATTATGGAAGATGAATAAATATGCCCGTCTTTTTTTTCTCAACATATACCGTATGTTATAAAAATCGATGGGAGTGAATAGTTAAGCAAACTACTATAACGCTAAATTAGGGTGGCACAAGCTCTGATTAATAACTTGACTTTTTAAAAAAAATCTGGAATCCTTCTAAGTTTTTAGGTTTTAATGACACTTCACTTAATGCCTACTTTCGTTATGTCATGGTTTTCTCACTGTATAACTAATGAATTATCACAAAGTAAGGAGCAAAACATCTTGAAGACTAATTCAAGGGTCCATATATAATGTGAAGGTCTATAAGATAAGTCATCCTCCTGCTCGTGAAGCTTAAGCCTCAATGCGGCAGTGATTAGTAAGGAGCGTGACGGCTTTCCACGCTAAAGATGTGCTGCACTGATGAGAGAAAATAGGACGTACATTATATAAGCCTATTTAATTGCATGTAAATAATCAAAGTCCTAGGATGTATAACTCCAGAGAGCCTTCGAAGGTGAATTCTATTTCATCTGCATAAAAACACTCCACTTTGCTATAGAATCAAACCTATAACCGAGAACTAACGGAAATATCACATGGAAAAGACTATCTTTATCCCTAACAATTACTATCACAGCTGCAGACGCAGTTCCGTAGGTGAGTCATATTGGGTTAAATGCTAATTTGCCCCATACGCTTACAATCAGCCCTTTTTATATGTCAGCTGTCAAAGCACCTTGTGGTAAATAGCACATTTCCAAAGATGCCAGAGAATCGCATTTGATTTGCAGGTGCACTTCTCACTGCCACACACGTAAAACCACTTGTATGAAAGACCAACATACAAAGCCATAGAAATTGACAAAGCCTAGAAGCCTCATGAGTAAAAAGGTAATATAGTCTTATACGACTGGGAGTAGCGAGCATGGATAGGATCAGGAATGAGCACATCATCAGAGGGACAGCACATGTAAGATGTTTTGGAGATTGGTCAGAGAGGCTAGATTGAGATGGTTTGGACATGTACAGAGGAGGGATAGTGAGTATATTGGTAGTAGGATGCTGAGGTTGGAACTACCAGGCAGAAGGCCTAGAGGAAGACCAAAGAGATGATTCATGGATGTGGTGAAGGAGGACATGAAGGTACTTGGTGTAATAGAAGAAGATGCAAAGGATAGGGTGAGATGGAGGCAGATGATTCGCTGTGGCGACCCCTGAAGGGAAAAGCAGAAAGGAGAAGAAGAAGGAGGAGGAGTCTTAGACGACATCAACCAACATGTAGACTTTTCCACAATCTTCACAGCTGTTAAACAGGATGGATCTATATTGGTGTAGACAGCCTTCATGTGTAAGTTATTTGCTCTCAATGTTTGTACAATGACCAGACAACATGAAGCCATATTACACAACCAATTACTTCATAATGTAGACAAAAATGGCTGTTTCATGAGTCCTTTTACATAATAAAACATTTTCTACTGCATATACAGTCATCAGTCACAACGTTAAAAGCATTATGATCATTAGAAAGTGAAGTGGAAAACATTAATTAATATATATGACTAAAGTTAATACCTGTGACTGGCTGGTCTCACTTTGAATAGAAAGCGAGTATGCTAATAAATAAATAAATAAATAAAAGTAATGAGAAAAAAACAAAAAAATCTGGATAAGGGTATCTGCAAAATGCTGTAAATGAAGTAATAATGCACAGTAATAATAATAATAATAATAATAATAATAATAATAATAATAAAAAGGTGGCACGTTTAATCCAGAGATCTCAAGTTTGAAGCCAGGGTAATGCCACAGCCATCCACGACCGGGAGGGAGGGATGGCATACATTCACTTCCCTGTCACTTACAGTGATCACCAGTCAAGCGTGGGCATCAGTGAGCTCCTTCGTATGAAGTGACAGATAGCGCTTTCCCTCCAAGTGTGTTAGACCGTCCCCAAACAGGCATGCACTGTAGTTTGAAAAAAGGTGGGTGGCGAGCATTGCATATCATGGAGGGTGCGTGTGCATGCTTCACAACCCCCCCCCCCCACCACCACCACCACCACCACCACCAAGCAGCTCCAGGAAAATCAAAGAAGGTCTATAGTTACTTCTGAGTCCCGTTACAATTAGAAGATGCCTATGTGAAGCTGAGCTATTGACAAGGTCTGTTGAAAAAAAAGACATTGGCTGAAGAGGTTACAATTTACCAAAGAGTACATTGACTGGCCTAAAGAGAAATGGCGCAATATTTTGTGGACTAATGAAAGTAAGAAAGGGCAGTGGTGGCCTGGTGGTAAAGGTGCTGGATCATTGATCCTAAGGTCGGAGGTTCAAGCCCCACTCTCCATGGGTTGTCACTGTTCCCCCAGTGCAGCTACCTGGGTTATCAAAGGCAGGTCATGTCTCTCACTGTCTATGATGAGAGGCATATAAAAGAACCATTGCTGACTTTCGACAGGAGTAGGCTGCAAAGCTGTCAGCATGTTTCCGCTCTTGCTAAGGGTTGTGTCAAGAAGGACATCCGATGTAAAAACCTACGCCAAATCAAATATGTGAATCATTAATATAACTTCCATGACGATGAAGACGACCCCCAAACACTAAATTCAAGCGACAGTACACTGTGAAGACAGTGAAGCCTGGTGGCGTAAGCATCATGATAGGTGGATGTTTCTCATACTATGGGGTCGGACCTATTTATGGCATACCAGAGATCATGGATCAGTTTGAATACTGATACTTGATGAGTTCATGCAGCCTTATGCTGAAGAAGAAATGCCCTTGAAATGGGTGTTCCAACAAGACAACGACCCCAAACACACCAGTAAACAGACAACATCTTGGTTCCAGACCAACTAGATCGATGTTATAGAGCGGCGACCTGATGCCAGACCTTAATCCAATAAAAAAACTTGTAAAGTGACATAAAAAAAAATGCAGTTTCCAAGGCAAATCAAAGAAATACAGAAAAACCGTGGAGTGTAGTTCAACACCATCCTGGTCTGGAATACCTGTTCACAGGGGCCAGATGTTGGTTGATGCCATGCAACACAGATGTGCAGCAGTTCTTAGAAACAGTGGTATTACAACTAAATATTAGTTCAGTGATTCAAAGGAAAGCAAAATCTTCACAACATTTTTCAGTTTATACAGTGAATGCTTGAGTTCCTTTGATTAGCAGACACAGCTATTTTTTAAACAGTCCAATATTCACTTTTCTTCAAATTTATTTAAAGGAAAAACAGAAATATGATATGTTTTTCGAAATGGACAAAAAAGACTGGAGCACACTGATAAATTAACAGCCTTTATGGTGCAAACACAAAATGTTGTCCTTGAGCTGTTTAGCACCTGATTCAGCTTTTTTTTTTTTGTGGTAATATGTGTGGTGAACCTTCCTTTCATGAATATATTTTTCTTCATGTTCTGATTTGGAATAGAATGTGTTGTGTTCCCAATGCATTTGTGTGTATTGAAATACTGTACTGTAAAAGCTATTAGAAGGATCTTGAGCTTTATTCTTTTTTTTTTAAACACTGCTTTCATTGTGAATACAACTGTAAATGTAAATAAGGTAAAGCACGGCAGCGGAAGACAGTCGTAGAGTTTGTGGATTTAATGACCTGATGCAAAGAACTGATGTCTATCTGTCTGTGAGAGTGAGAGAGAGAGAGAGAGAGAGAGAGAGAGAGAGAGAGAGAGAGTATGAGGATATACTCCCCATGTCTACATGGGTTTCCTCCCACAATTCAAAAACATGCACAGTAGGCTAATTGGCTGTTCCAAATTATCCCCAGTTGTGTGTAAGTGTGAACAGTTGTGTGTGCATTGACCCTGCTATGACCTTTCGAGCTGTCTAGGGTGTACCCCTCTCCGGCACAGAGTCGGCTAAGAATGGTGCCAGCCTTCCTAATTAGGATTAAGTGGCTTAGAGAAAAAAAAAAAAATTAATAAATTAATGAATGAATGAATTATTATTATTATTATTATCATTATTATTACTATTATTATTATTATTACTACTACTATTATTATTATTATTAATAATAATAATAACAACAATAACAATAATAGTAATAATAATAATAATAATAATAAGTTAAATTACAATTAAGAATTATATTATTACAGTACAATTAAATATAACTGTACTGGTTACTACAGCAACGTGATCAATGTGAGCAGTGTCGGTTTTTCTGTGTTTTTGCTGCAACAAACAAAAAGTTAGTTAAGTGAAAATCACAGCACTTGGCTGTCTATACCTTATAGCATTTTTGTGTCAGCTCATATGAGACCATATTTTTTGCTTTCCAAAGCAGGATGATGACAGAAAGCTGCCAATAAGCCACTCCTGAGGCGTTCAAACCCACAGGTCTCTTTATTTGCAGGGAACAGTCTCTATTGCAATATTTCAGTAAGTTTAAAACTGTTGCGTGATGCAATCAAACCAAGCAGCTGACCTATTGTGTAATATCCACCACTCATCATTTATTCAAGATTATGTATTCATTGTTTCTATTGCCTTTGGCTTACACAAACTCTTAGCACATTAAGAGGGAATAACACATACACGCAGTGTGAATATTGGGGGGGAAAAGCAATATTGTGAAAGTTTTGTCCAGCCTTTTTTTGTTGTTGTTGTTCATATTCATTCAGCTCTCCTGTTCTTTTCTGCTTTGATAAAATACATAAAACTCCTGTCCATATTTAAATATGCCCTAAGCGATCTAGATTAGACAAAGAATCGAAAACAAACTGCTATTTCCACTTTCCATCAGTTTTGCATTTCTGTAGTACACATTGTGCAGTTCTAATATTATTTAAGCAAACTGTTAGAGAAAAGCTATAGCTTGTCAATACAACATACTAATATACAGTCATTGAGTCATTTTCTGAACCCCTAAAATCCTAATTAGGGTCGCGGGGAGGCTGACGCCCATTTCAGCCGACTCTGGGCGAGGGCAGAGTACACCCTAGAAAGCTCGTCAGGACATTGCAGGGAAGAAACACACTGACGGCTATGCAGCTACTCTTGACGAATGTCAGCAATGTTTCTTTTACATGCCTCTCATTATAGACAGTGAGAGACATGGCCGGCCTTTGATAACCCAGTTGGCTACACTGGGGATGGGGGCAGTGTCAACCCGTTGAGAGTGGAGCTTGAACCCCTAACCTTGGGATCAGTGACCCAACACCTTTACCACCAGACCATCACTGCTCCCATACTAATATCCATATTAATGTTTGGGGTTACTGATTAGAAGCGTTGACATTTGATCAACAATAATTCCATTTCGAAGTGACCAACAACAAGTGGAAAAGTATAATGACCTTCACTGACTATAAGCATAGCGTCCAGCAGGTCATCCATGACCCTAATTTGCCTGACACCCTGAACAGCTTCTTTGCACGCTTCAAGTCATCACGCAGCAGGGAAACGGTACTAAAACAGATGCCCCCCCCCCCACCACACACACACACACACACACACACACACACACACACACACACACACACACACACACACAGAGGCCCAGTAGCAGCCTCTCGTCCTGCAGCGGCACCATGTGTGTTCTACCCTGAGGAAGATCATCGTCAACACGGCTGCAGGACCAGATAACATGTCAGGGCAGACTAAAAGTACAGTAAAGCACTGGGGCAAGTCGAGTGACATAATTGTCTTTGAAATATCTATGCACATGTTTTGGATTATACTCTATATACCAATCAGCCACAAAATTAAAACTACTAAGCGGCCCCATTCGCAGCTTGTTGCATAATAAAAGCATACTGACCACTGAGAGGTAAATAATAATATCTTGTTAGTCGCCTCTCAGTAGTCATAATGTTTTTAATTTTATGGATGATGGGTGTATATTTTAACAATAGCAATGCATTTAAAATGTATACAGCAAGGCAAAATCCAGGACTTATTTCTGTTACAAAAATGATTTGTGAGTCTGTCAGTCTTCCTTTTGGCTTTTTCCCTTTTACTCGGGAGTCGCCACAGCGAATCATTTGATTCGCACGTTTGATTTGGCAGAGGTTTTTACGTCGGATGCCCTTACTGTCACGACCCTTTTTTAGCAAGGGACAGAAATACGCTGACGACTTTGCAGCTACTCTTTACGAAAGTCAGCAATGGTTCTTTTACATGAACCTCTCACCATAGACAGTGACAGACATGGCCCGCCTTTGATAACCCAGTTGTGAGTCAATATCTAAATTACATGTTACCGATGTTGTTGTTGTTGTTGCTGCTGCTGCTGCTGCTGCTGATGATGATAATGATTATGATTTTTAAAAATGATTATTATCATTGTTATCATCTTCACTACTTGGTGGGAGAATGCATGTATTACCAAGCGTCTGTTTGTACGTTTGTCTGTTGACAGAATTCCTCAAAACAACAAAAGCGATTTCTGCCACACTTGATGGAGGGGTGGCGTACGGGTCTGGCAACAATTTGGCCCGTAATATTTTGGAGCAGGTCTGAATCACAGCTTTTTTTTTTAAAGCCTTTTTTAAACAAGCATTTATTTTTGTAGGATTATGTAAAAACTGCTCATCTGATTTTCATCAAACTTGGTGGAGGGATGGGGCCTGCCTGGAAAGAAACCATTACATTTTACTGTTTAAATTTTGTAATTCGTACATAGTATTATGTTGAAAAAAAAAAAAATCTGAAATCCATAAAAATACTTATTTTTAACAGGAGGGAAAATGTTCACGCAAGACTCACTAGGGAACTACATTTCATTATTTCTGTTCCAGATTATAATCATCTATTTGTGTCTGCCAGAGGTACCTTACAGTCTTAAAAGTATTTGACATTTATGAGAGTCAGGACGACCTTTACAACATATATCTTTAAAGAGTTTTAAGACTACATAGCTCAAAGGTTGTGATTTTATATTTTATTCAAGGTCCATGCTAAATCAACATTTCTTGAAAACATAGTTTGATTATAAGTCTGCTAACATGCTAATAGGCTCTTTTACAAACATTATCATCAGTAGCATGGTGATCAGTTACTCTTGACACGTGTCCCGCCCTTCTGATCAGTAAAATGCCTTGCTATGCCTATCATGCACAAATTACCCCAAAAAAACCTTTGTTTGTTTGTTTGTTTTTGGATTTTTTCCACATTTTTATCCCTAATTTAGTCCTATACAATTGCCACCAGTCAAGTTTTTGCTTGCCCTATCACACGACTACCACCAATCATGGAGGGGTGAAAGCATGCACATGAGCCCTCAGTGACATGCAATGCTAGCCCCCTGCTTCTTTTAGAACTGCTGCACATGCATATTTTGGGGACGGCCGAACACACCTTGAGGGAAAGCGCTATCCAACCCCCCATCCCCCCAATATGAACGACACCCAATCACAGACACCCATGATTGGCTGGCGATCACTGGAAGTGACAGAAGTGAGCATATGCCATCCCTCCCTCCCTCCCATGAGAGCTGAGCTAATTAGCTCCTATGGATCTCGGTCACGGATGGCGGTGGTATTAACCTGGATTCGAACTTGCGATCTCTGAGTTAATAGTCACGTTCCTTATTGACGCACCACTTGGGAGCCCAGCCTTCAAAAATCTTAACAATTCATGAAAAAAAATATATATATATGTAAAAAAATCAGTGTTTAATTCACAAAAGGAAATTTATTTAGATTTCTAGGTAGGAACTTTAGTTAAGGCTCATGGTCTAATCCCTAGAAAATATGTCTGGGAAAAGGGGATCAAGTCTCTGTCAGTCCCTGAGGCGTTCCCTGTTCAGAATGACAATCACAGGACTGTGTGAAAAATCTCGCTTCGAATCATGAAAGGAATTTCAATATCAACAAAGTGTTCCAATGAAAACGAGTTCAACACAACAGTGTGGGGAAATGCACACGAGATTTATATGCCATCTGAATGGAGCTGATATAATACTCCTAAAATTACATGCTGCGGGTAGAGGCTCGAAATACAAAAAGCAGCACAATGATAGGTTATGGACAAGTGGCGATTTTTCAGAGATGACTGCATGGTGGAGAGGGATTTGAAGCTGAAACATACCCAGGTTTTCATGCTGCGCAGTCACGATGTAACTCTGAAAAGAACTGAGGCTCATCTGGCATGCTGTTGCTCAGTTCTGACAAACCCTCAGTGTTCCATGCAGTGAAAGCTCCTGGATCTCAGAGGGTCCTGTGCAGCTGACTGGCTGCCTTCATACTTGCTGAGCCCATCACTGACACTGTATAACTTGGCTGCACCATTGGCTTGAGTTTAACATGAGTCCATGAGCCACAAAAAGTTGGACTCTGCCCCTTA
Organism: Plotosus lineatus; assembly: GCA_024760905.1. NCBI lineage: Eukaryota > Metazoa > Chordata > Actinopteri > Siluriformes > Plotosidae > Plotosus > Plotosus lineatus. The sequence goes on from CM045732.1 coordinate 61,835,309, forward strand.
CATGCTTCTTTAGCTTGTCTTCTGTTCATGTTCACTTGAAAGCATGCCTTGAACTCCTCCCCTCCAGCTTATGGCACGCTTCAGAGCATGAAAGCATGAGCCCAGCGCTGTATTCATGTTTTGTTCTGAGCTCACGTTGTGTCCTTTGGTATATGACATGCTTTTGTTTTGGTTTAAGCTCTGTCTCCACTCCTGCCCTCTAATTGGACTGTTACCCGGGTGCGTCCGTGCCTTCGATGTTTAAGCCCCTGATTAGTCTGTCTCAGTGTACCACACATCTTTTTTTTTTTCCTCTTTACAAAATCTTATTCCGCGATTCATCTTTTTCATGTCTGAGCTCTATTTTTATCATGTTTTCCAGTTTTTGCTGTTCTTTCAGTATGCAGATATGACTTGGCTTACACTGTTCGCCTTTACCACGATCCATGTAAATTAAAAAAAAAAAGGAAATAAATAAACATACTGTATACCTCTTGCTACAAAGCACTACATATACAGTGATCCCTCGCTACTTCGTACTTTAGTTTCTGCGGCTTCAGTGCATCGCGGGTTTTTCAAAAACATTCATCGAAAAATTTAAAAAATAAGGAAATTATGGGAAAATACGGAAAAAGTTAAAGAAAATACAAAAAATAACCCAAAACTACTTACATTTTCATGTGAGGTGCGCATCTAAGTGTGTATTTATATTTTATTTATATATTATTTTTGAATGTATAATTGATATTATAAGTATTTATAGCGTTGAATATGTATTTATTGATATACATGCACGTAAAAGTCAGTCAGGGGGGGTCGATCCTACTTGGCGAAAATTGGTGGCAACTGGGGCTTTGTCTCGGTCCTCATTAACCATGGAAAGTGGGGGATCCATGTAGTTCACTCAATTACGCTCATTCATTTGCTAAAATGTTTGGGTTATGGGGTTATTGGGTTATGGGGAGGGACAGTGGGTGATGTCGAGGTACACCATGAACAGCTTGCTAGACCATCACAGGGCCAACAGACACACACACACACACACACACACACACACACACACACACACACACACACTCCTTGGAGCAATTTGGTAAAGACAGTTAGCCTGAGGTCCTGAGGTGCATGTACTTTGACTATAGGACGAAACCAGATTACCCAGAGGAAACCCACACAAGCATGGGGAGAACAGACACAAGAAGTCCACACAGAACTGCCTGAGAAATGCCTAGGAATCTAATCTAGGATCCTCTGACTGTGAGGTGTATGTGATAACTTCTACTCCATTGTGTAATTTCCATTAATGGCTTGCACCGAACCCATTGGCTTTCCCAGGAACACTAGGTAAGGTGTAGAATACATGCTAGACGGAATGCAGTTGATCGTCCGTCACCATGCATGCAAACTATTGTAATTTTTAAGTAGCCAATTCACCCACCGCAATGGTTTCACTGGAGGCGCCACAAGCTCAAGAAGACGTCCAAAAAGAAGCCTGTTTGCTCCAAGTGATTTCTTCATTGCTTGTCTCCTCTGCCCTTACTTTTTAATTTTGACCTTTCCTCAATTATTTTGTCTCGATAGCAATCGTATTATATAGACTAAAATCTGATCCTCAAAAAACTTTCATTTTCTTGAATTATCGTGAAAAGGTCAGGATTTCAACGTACGTACAGTTAAGTAAATATCTGTTAGTGATGAACTGCAGAAATATTTTTCGTAAACTTCTCTAAAAACCTCATAGTCTCTTCCTATTTTTTTTTCCACCCTGAAAATCTGTTGGTTCCTGGCCAGCATCACCTCCTCAGGGGGTGATAAGGGCTGCTTCTCTATCTCCAACTTTGCCCTTTACAGCCACAGAGGAGCACCTCTTTAACCCTGAGTGCTTCCACAAATATCTGAATAGATATGAGATATGAGGATTCATTCTAGCCATGGTTTTGTTTCTCCCCAGAGCAGTCAATTCTGTGCCTATTCCAGAGTCTTCTCAAGCAAGGGGGGGGGAGAGAGAGAGAGAACCGCAATCTTTTTATCAGTCTCATCCTTTTAAGATAGCCTCTGCCATCTTTCCCAGGTACCACACCATTGTAAGGAACAACATCTGTATTGGGCTGTAGGGAGAGAGAAACTGCCGTGCGTCAACAATTACATGGAAATTCAAAGCATGGTCGCACATTCAGGCGACGCTCTTCCTGAGCTGTATTTAATCCTCACTCTCCCGCAGGAGAAGAGGACTGTGACCAACCAAATTAGAGACACTGCTTCCTCAGCACTCTCTGCTTAGGACCCATTCCCTCGTTCCGATCAGCAGCACTAAAAGTTCGCCATGTAAATTGCTACAGAAATTATTTTGTGATTAAACTGCAACTTAAGTCTCCAAACCTGCTCAAATTCTTGATTTAGTTTTAATGTGTTTTTCTTTTACAATGATAAAAGGTGGGTTTATAAACCTTCAAAGAGGTCTGATAAATAAAATTCTATTATAGGTATTATCGCTACAGTAAATTGAGTATCTCGAAGGATTGGTACTTGATTATGTGTGCTTAGTATAATCACGCATGGCTCCTATCACTCAGGAGTGATTCAGAACTGCAGGACATAACCTCTGCGGAAGGACCTTGATAGAAATCCCAATTTTGCACTCACTTTTTTGGACACCTGACATCTCATTTCATCCTCCTTTCCCCCTCTAACTCATCAGTTTCTTTCCCTTTTTTAGTTGCTACTTCTGCTACCTTTCCTTTTTCATAGCCCAAGGCCCAAGATTCTCTCCTAGCCACCTCAGCAGCTCTCTCAGCAGGGAGTCTCTGGTGAAGTACAGATTTGGAGTGCCTCAGGGCTCTCTGCCTGGCTCCGTCCAATTCCACCCCCCACCCCCCCTTTTCGAGGCAAACAAAAAGGAACTGACAGTAATAGAAAAAACTGTTCCTTATATTATAATTAAGAAACATGAAGTGCAATTTTGTAGGAAACCGGTGTGCACTCTAACATGAAATACTGGTAATCTGTATAGAACAAATTTTTATGGATGCATTCTAAGAGATTTTGTGCTAAAATATCCATGCACTCTGCATGAAACAGCACGTAACATTTTGTGTATGTGCAAACCCACATACTCTAAGCTCCTGCCTGTAGGCAACATCCCAAGCAGCCCGCAGTAGAGCAATCAGAGGCTTGGAGCACATTTCCATGTCAGTTTAACGAGTTAGTAATTCTCTGGCAGGAGGTAAGACAGAAAACAGACTGGCGCTTCATCAAGGACAACAAGCAGCAGCTGGCTGGCCCATTCACCCTGGCCTGACCTGACTGGGCTCTAGAACCTGAGCTTGGCATGAGCTCTGTGTCACGACTCTGGGGATGGCCAACCTCCGACACATGTTACTAAACTGGAGGAATAATCTATCATAGACTTGCAGAAACACAAAATACTCCCAAGTTTTCACGCAAGCCAGGTTTCACTTTCTTTCCTTTAGGCCTTTTTTATGCGCTTGTTATTAGTGTCACTCTCCTCACAATACATTTGGAGAATAGAGAGCGTGGATGGGAATAACAAAAAAATCTAAGAGAACCATTCATCAATGTTGAACAGGGAAGGTCTGAGGGAGATTACGAAAGGAAAACAGACGGTGCATTTATCACATTGACACATTAAAGCACACAACGTGAATTCCATAATATTGTCTTTGTTGTGGCACTGAAGGATAACAGCATCATAAATACTAACATATGGTCTTATCTACCCAGCCAGAAAAAAAAAATGCATGTTGATATTCAGTGAGTGAGACTGAAATATCTTTTTCCTTATATTTTCCGCTCCTGAATTCTTCCATTATTACTATAATTATTCTTCATGAGTATGGGAAACTATTTCAGGATAACCCTAGACCTTAGTTAGTGCTTTAGCCAGGAGTCAGGGGGGTCGGGAAAAACAGACTACTGTCAGATTTGACGTTTCGGTTTCTACAACATAGTACAACCACAGCTGATTCCTTTTGTCCTTGAAACTCGAGGCAGGCCAGAACAGGTCAAAGAAGCCACAGAATGGACCTGACCTCGTCTACCTGCACACGAGGATTTTAATGAAGTCATGTGTACAGTGTACACTTTATAAAAGGTGACACTTAAAGCACTGACCTCTCATAATTAAGCGAAGCATTAAAATTAATTTCAGGGCACAACTTTTAATAACCGCTGCAAGTTCATTCTTATTTCATTCATCCAGTGGAAAGTTAAAAAAAAAAAAAAAGAGTGAGGTAGTTCAACTTCATGAATATTCTTGCTGACCCCTCAAACCTTGGCTCTTGTCTTTCTTTTTGTAAGAATAACTAGGGAAGTGGATAGGGGGCAGTGGTGGCCTGGTGGAAAAGGGTGCTGGATCGCTGATCCTAGGGTTAGGGGTTCGAGACCCACTCTCCACAAGGTTCTCACTGCCCCAAACCCCCCCCGCAGCTAACTGGGTTATCAAGGCCGGCCATGTCTCTCACTGTCTATAGTGAGAGATTCATGTAAAAGAGCTATTGCTGACTTTCATCAAGAGTAGCTGCATAGCCGTCAGCGTGTTTCTGCCCCTTGCTAAAAGGTTGTGTCAGGAAGGGCATCTGACGTAAAATTCTTTGCCAAATCAAACACCCATGAGAAAAAGGGAGCAGCGGAAAGGAAAAGAAGAAAGAAGACGACTAGGGAAGTTGATGGAGAACTGGTGCTGAATGAGACACCCACTCCTATACTCATCCAAATGAAAATATGCATTCTTGAGTTTGTAATTCAATAAAACAGCACTGTGATTATGGAAAAACAAATACACATCAAGCTAATGATTAGGAAAAGCATGAGAGCACCGGGTACCTTGTGGGCCATAGGGACCACTGGGAGATCCATAGGAACCAGTGGAATTTTGCTGATAGACGCTCATCCCATGTTGCATCTGGTTCCTGCTAGACAGATGTGGGGACATGGGCGGTCCTGACTGCTGAGGCCCATACTGGTTTTGGCTCCTCCGCATAAAGGCTGTAGTACAAATACAGGAAGACGGCATTCTCATTATAGTCGCATGGATCAGGGAAAACAGGGGTTTAAGAACCCAGTTCAAATTAAAGTGTTTGTATTGCGGTGTTACAGACATCGAGATGTAGTTAAGATTCATAATAAGCAAGTCAGTGCTTTTGTAAATGCTACAAAGAAGCAAGAAAAGTGTCCTCTACAACAAAGTCTCTTTAAATTAATTTAAAATATAAGTTTATAATACCCCGAAACATTAAAAAAAGCAAACTAGATAAATATAGTTTATTCATTCATTCATTTTCTGAACCGCGTAATCCTAATTAGGGTCACAGGGAGGCTATTGCCCATCTCAGCTGACTCTGGGCAAGGGCAGAGTACACCCTGGACAGCTCGCCAGGCCATCGCAAATGTATATTTATATTTACATATTTTAACCATGGCAGAGACTTTCGAGGTGAACGCTGCATGCTCTAACCTAACAGTGCTGTGTAGCCAGTGGCACCTTATCAGCCTACTCATTCACAATTGGTACATACAGTATGATACCAAACAATAATTATACTGTGTTCCATAAAGGTTGGTTTTTATGCTCACTTGACGGTCTCTTATTTTTATGGTTTATTTTTTCAGTTTTAAAGTCTGGCAATGATGACTCCGCCCGCTCCAAGTGACCGTGAAATACTGTGTGTCCGTTGTTTCAGTATAAACAGGACCACTCAGGATAATGTCTAATATCTCTGAGACAGTGAGCCAAGCGAATCACAGTGTTCTTTTAGTCTATTGTATTCTAATCTGCATTGATCCCTCACTTTACATGGTTAACGGGGACTGAGACTCCCCCGCGACTGCCAATTTCCGCAAAGTAGGATCGACCCTCCCTGACTGACGTATACTACATGTATATATGTATATAATATCAATAAATACATATTCAATGCTATAAATGCTTATAATAACAGTGAAACATTCAAAAATAATGCATAAGATGTAAATAAAATATAAATATACACACGTACATACACGTGCACGCGCACCTCACATAAAAATATAAGTAGTTTTGTTGGGGGGGGTTTAGGTTGTTTAGGGTTGTTTAGTGGCTTAGTGGTATAGGGCGCTGGATCACTGATCCTAAAGTTTGGGGTTCGAGTCCAACTCTCCACAAGGTTGTCACTGTCCCTCCAGTGCAGCTAACTGGGTTATCAAAGGTCAACCATGTCTCTCAGTGTCTATGGTGTGAGGTTCATGTAAAAGAACCATTGCTGACTTTCGAAGAGTAGCTACAAAGCAGTCAGCCGATGACCTGGCGAGCTGTCCAGGGTGTATTCTGCCCTCGCCCGGGGTTGGCTGGGATGGGTGCCGGCCTATCTGTGACCCTAATTAGGATTAAGCGGTTACAGAAAATGAACTGAACTGTTTATTTGGGGTTTTTTTTTTTTTGTTTCTTTTTTGCAAAATTGGCCTTGTTTTGTGGCATTTTTCTTAACTTTCCCCCTATTTTTCCTTAATTTCCTTATTTTTTAATTTTTTGCTGAATATTTTTGAAAAACCTGTGATGCACTGAAGCCGCAGAAACTGAAGCTCAAAGTAGTGAGGGACCACTGTACAGTATTCTGCTCTGTTCTATTATTTTATTTTATTTTATTCACTATCTTTTTTAGTGTTTAATGTGGAGATTAATTTAAGTTGTGGAATGTCTTTTGTCCCAGTTGATGTAAAGGACGACACGTTGGCATAGTGGTAAGCACATCCACCTCACACCAAAAAAAGGTCCTGGGTCCTGATTCCCGGCTCTCCCTGTGCTCCCTGTGTTCAGGCTTCCTCTGAGTAAGACAGTTTCCTCCCACATTCCAAAAAATGCACATCAGGTTGAACTGATTGTTACATTCCGTGTGAGCGTTAGTTGTTGTTTTAAGTGTGTGTGTGTGTGTGTGTGTGTGTGTGTGTGTGTGTGTGTGTGTTGGCCCTGCGATGGTGTAAGTACAAATTGTTGCTATAGAAAACATTTAAATTGAGCATGGTAATATACGTAAATCTGAAATTTAAATCACAGCTTGACCTACAGTCAGGAGTTATATTACATTAAATTATTGGAATCTCGTCCACTCTCTTCTTGATAAAAATGCATTTTTTTATACAAGAAAAATAAAATCACGGGCAACAGCAGTTCTGAACGCTAGCAGATAGGTGCTTCTGGTGGGTAATAAATGAGCAGCTTTATCATTTAATTTCCTCTAACGCTGTGTATTACTAGAACTAAATTAGCAAGGAATGAAAAAAAACAGACAATAGAAACAATAGAAAACATTATGCAAGTATTTCGCAAGCTGAATAGCTACCAAAAACTGACATTTAGAGCAGTCCTGATTGGAGGCAATATTAAATGGAGTGGCACTTTATTACATTTAAACCCCTGGGCAAACAGACCTAGGAGGGGAGGGAGGGGTCTACAATCCACTCATATTGGAAAGGTTGCCTTTTGTATAGGCTGCTCTGCACACTAATATTGTAGATTAGGCTAAATGGAAATGTTCAGTAGAGCAGCGAGCGCCAGCGCTGCGCCCTACTCAAACTTCGTAAGAATATGTGTGTCGAGCAGATGCCCAGTTCTTTTTTATTGAGTAGAGCCTTTCTGACACACACACACACACACACACACACACACACACACACACACACACACACACAGAGTCAATCATCTCCCCATGCACTCGGTTCTGCTTGGGCAGCAGAACCCGGCTGGCTGTCTACCGGCCTTGGATGATGAGACGAGGGCTGAAAGTGCTTAGGCTGCCAGAGAGCACCGCTTTAACGGGGGACATTATTGTAATGTTTTGCTTCCATTAATGTAAGGGAGTTTGGAAAAAAAAAAAAGAACAGTGTAATACCGCATTTTAAATTGCCTGGAAAATGGATGGAGGAGAGAGGAAGGCTGCGCAGACAGCGCTAAAAGCAAATAATGCATTCACACTCACCCACCCGCCTCCAATAACCCCACCCTGCACCACCACATGGCTGGCTCAGAAAGCTAAGCTCTTAGCTGGACAACAATAATCTGTGTAGTAAAAGAGAAAGAAAACAGCTTCTTACCTTGAATTTTATGGAAATACATTGCAAACTGAGGGTTTGTTTAACTCCAAGATTGAACTGTGCTGCATATTTCATCCAGAATAATGCAAACCACACACTTTTCTAGAGAATCTGAAGGCTCCACATAATGTTCTTGAGCGAGATCTGAAATTATCTCACTACTTCAATCATTCACTGGACTGGGGAGGCAGGTGCTTATCTCAGCCGACTCTGGGTGAAGGAAGTGGATGTTTTGGACAGCCTGCCAGACCATCGCAGGACCAACACACACAACCATATACCCCACACTCACAATTGGGGGCAATTTGATACAGCCAATTAACCTAATGCGCATGTCTTTGGACTGTGGGAGGAAACTGAGGAAACCCATGCAAGCATGGAAGGAAACGTACTCTACACAGAGAAACCTTCAAGCCCAGGAATCGAACCCTGAAAGTTGAATTTTTTGGGGAAAGAGCTTTGGAAAGTCAGCATTCCAATACCAATGGAGTTCATAAAGAGGAACATGACAGACTTTGAGCTTTGTCTCGTATACTGTTCTATACTGTAAATCTACGGACATATTGCCATGAAACAGTAAAGACACTGTTCGTCTGCATCACAACATTTATGGGAGTGTTTCTTGTTTACCTCGGTCCTGAGCCATGGGAATCTGGTTGATGCTGGAGTTGGAGCCGGTGTCGGATACATTCCCAGGGGTCTGCTGTGTCAAATGGGAGCCTGAGAGAGAGAAATGAAAATATTTATTCAGAAAATATCGTATCACTGCTTAGTTAAAACATAAATCAGAGAATTTAATGCAAATAAGTTTCAACAAAGAGCCATAGGCATGAAACCTTGAGCAAAGCCTCTGCTTGATATCAATGTTCTCCACAATTAAATCACATTGTTCATAAAATCAAGCTGAATATTCTCTCCATATGACGTCTCGACATTTAATTCAGTATAAAATATATGCAGGACACAAAGAGACAGGATGGGTGGACAAAAGAATAAATGATTGAATGGATGAATGGCTAAATAGATGGATGGAGACAGAGAATAGATGAATAAATGCATGGAGGTATGAACAGATGCATGCATGGATGAGCTGGAGAATGGAGGATGGATAGATGGATGGGTGGATGAGCTGATGAATGGAGGATGGATAGATGGATGGGTGGATGAGCTGATGAATGGAGGATGGATAGATGGATGGGTGGATGAACTGATGAATGGAGAATGAATAGATGGGATGGATGGGTGAATGAGCTGATGAATGGAGGATGGATAGATGGGTGGGTGGATGAACTAATGAATGGAAGATGAATAGATGGATGGATGGATGAGCTGAGGAATGGAGGATGGATAGATGGATGAGTGGATGAATAAATGAATAGATGGACGTTGAATGGATCGATGTATGGATTGGCATACCAATTGCAAGTCTCACATATAAGAAAATAAGTTCCTGTGCATGAAGGTGTGACATCTCTGTATACTCCCATAAATATATTTTAGTGATGGCTCACGCAAAATTAAATCTCAGGCACACAGAAGCTGCATGCACAACCCAAAACAAAGCCTTTATTATAAACATAAAGTGTATAAAGGTAAAGTAAATTACCTAATATTAAACATAACGTTCTTCACCCGCAGGATCTGTCAGCTGATCCAGACAAAGCCAGATCTCATACACCACTCCCTTCAGTTTCACTGTAGTTACTGAATAACTTATAGAAATTACTAAATAGTATAATCTAAATCCGCTCAATAGAAGTGCAGGTAGTTTTCCTGTCCAAGCTTCATGATTTGATTATAAACTGTAAACTTACTGCTGATGTGGAGTTTCACATGTACAATGTACACCTCATATCAGTGCAGGCTGCCGTCAGGTTTTCAAAAAGAATAATAAAAAAAAGCCAGCTAGCTTTAAAAGTTGCCCTAGGCATGTGATTGTGTGTGTGTGTGTGTGTGTGTGTGTGTGTGTGTGTGTGTGTGTGTGTGTGTGTGTGTGTGTGTGTGTGCGTGTGTGTATGTCAGTGCTTCTCAATTATTTTTGTGGCGCCCCCTCTAGGAAGACCCCCCCACCGCCAAGTGCGAGCTTACTATAAATAATATTATTTGTCTATAAATTTGTTTTTAGTACACCTCTGCACAACATTGTATCTTTATTAACATCAAAAACAAAAAATTAAGAAATATAATTCAACTAACAATCAAGAAAAACTTCATTAAAATTGTTTTGTAATCTGTAATAGAAAAGATTTAAAATGCACCAATGTGCCTGAAATTAAAAAAAAAAAAAAAAACATCCTTATTTAAACTCATCGAACTTACAGTATTTATGTCTTAATATCGTTTGCTCGTGTGAAAAACCACTACACCCGAGTGCGACAAGCAACAATGAGAGCATCACTGCCAATTAGTGGACTGGAGGTGCAATTACACTTAATTCTAGTACACTATTCCAAAAAAGTATGTTGCCCAGGATTATACGCTCTCCACCTGGCGTCACATCGTGCACCCCCCCCCCCCCCCCCCGGCATGCCCCACTATTTGAGAAGCATTGGTGTATGTGCATGTGTCTGTGTGTGTGTGTGTGCGCATGTGTATGAGTGTGTATGAGTGTGTGTGTGTGTGTATGTGTGTGCATGTGTATGTATACGTGTGTGTGTGCGTGTGTGTGTGTGTGCACTCTGATGCTATGTAATTTTCATGCCAGTTTTTAGATCTAGAATTACTCTAACCAGTAGAAAGTGATAAATTAAAACAAATTGAATTAAATAAATGAGTGAATGAATGAATGAATAAAAAAACTGAATTATTGCTTATTGAAAATAATTAAATGAGTGGAACCAAATATTTAAAAGCTTTACTTTCATGAATTCTCTACAAACTAAGCCATGCATATTTATTTGTTTGTTTGTTTGTTAAAATTATATGCCTGGCAACACATCCGAACATTACTAGTGTCTTATTTGTAGATAATCCATAATTAATTATAAATAACAAAACCCATGTTAATTACACTGTACTTTCTAAACCAAGAAAATCAATTCATTGATTGGTTCATTTGCTGAAGCACTTTATCAGGGGCTCCCTGTATCCTACTAGGGCTACGTGAGGCTGGGGCCTATCTCAGTCATCACTGGGACGAAGGCGGAGTTACACCATCAGCAGCTCGCCAGACCATTTTAGGGGAAACACACACACACACACACACACACACACACACACACACACACACACACACACACACACACACACACCTGTACACATATAGTACATTCACACAAACACTCACACCTGGTTGCCAGAATACATGAAGAGGACCGCAAACTCCACTCAGAAGCCTGGAATTCAAGCCTAGGATTTATACCCAGGACGTTCTTACTGTAAGGCAGACATGCAAATCACTATACTGTATCACTTATATAATTTAATCAGTACTATTTGACATTAAAAAAAAACCCTGCCATATATTCTCCATTTAAACATGACCAGATTTTTTAACAGCTCCTGAAACAAACTGTTACGAGTTTCTGTGACAAGAACCCTGACTAACGACTACCACAGTCCAGCACATCCAAAACTCCAGAGTCTCTCTACTGAACCCTGTCCTCCTACAACGTTTACCCATTTCATCCTGGATTCAAAACATACTGTATTCCTTTTTATAACCTTCACTAATATGTCGGTTTTCCTCCAGACACCCACTGTATATACAGATCCTCCGTCTCTGGTTAAGTCACGATCTCCGAGGTTAAACTGTCCTTTGTGATGGGAATATCACTCTGTGACACTTTATCAAATCACAATGAAAACCCCTTCATTGTCCTATTTTGGTTTGCATGTGCAGCACATAGGTACACCGTCGTCACTGTGCTCGCCTTGATGCTCATTAGCATACTTTTGCTTTGTCATGCCATTTGTTTTATCTTTATCACATTCAACACTTTTTCGGTATTACCACATGATAAAGGAAGGTGATGCGTGGAAAAACCTGACATAAATATCGTACGAGCATCATATCTGAATTTTCCTTAATCAGTGCCAATGATACAAAAGAACTTCAACAATATATTTAAATACGTACTGTTACAATGATGGAAAACCTTTATCATGACAATATTTTTGTACACTATTATTATTATTATTATTATTATTATTATTATTATTATTAATGAAATAATACAACATTACAACATCATAATCAATCCATAACAATACTATAATAAAAACATTAACCAATGCATGGCTTAAAAATCACCACAGAGCTCACCAACACCCGTCAATTACAATTTTTCAGATTAATATCAATTTTGATTGTACGAAATATTAGCGACCAAAACCCTACCTGGACATTTGCGCCACTATGTTTATAAAACAAATGGAGCAATATATTACAGAGAGAATATTGTGTTAGAATGAAGGGATAACATTGAACATTACCAACTGTACAACAATTTAAAATCAAAAAACAAACTACAACATTGAGTCTTTATTATAACAATTCAAATTTATCTTAAAAAAAAAACGCCAAAAAAAAAAAAATTTATTACACTATGAATAATTTATTTTCTTTCCCAAATGCTAGTGAAAACTGTAAACATTCTTTTTAGCTTAATGACATCAGGGTTTTTTTTTTTTTTATGTCTCTAAAACAACTTTACACTATAATCCGTCGCAAATCAATCCTAAACTGGCGTGGAGACAGAAAAGATATTTTGTCAGAAAAGGTTAAATGAAAATACTTCTGCCAAAACGAGTCTTTTGACCAGATGACTCTTTTGAACAGCATCCTGCTTTATAATTCAATTGGGAAAAAAAAAAAAAAAAAGCAGCATAAAAACTAGGCTACAGAAAATTAATTGAAAGAAACACAAAGATGGATCGATGTATGAATAGACAGATAGACAGAAAGACAAACAGACAGATAGATAGACGGACGGATAGACAGATGCAGTACTGTAATAACATTTACAGGTAACATAAGTACAAAAAAAAATAAACAAAGGCATATATTGCACAAACAAATAATTGAGTCAAAACTTTATTTAAAAAACTCTATATACAAAATTACATTAAATTAGACTAAACCCGGGGTCGGAAACCCGCATGCGACTCTTTCACCTCTCTGGTGCGGCCCGGTGGCCGACGGGTGCACCACAAGGTGCTTATTTACTCACATCGGAAGCACTTCGGGCTTATAGGGGTTAGAGAGTTAAACCAGCTTTCACCTGAATGATGTTAGTACTCTTCCAAAAATGCTCTTTTACGGTTGAAAATTACATCGATGAAAATTAACAGTCACGGTTGTGGCCGGATATTTATTTGGTGTGGGTGGGGTAATTTCGTGTGTGTGTGTGTGTGTGTGTGTGTGTGTGTGTGTGTGTGTGTGTGTGTGTGTGTGTGTGTGTCCATACCCCTGCCCACACCAAATAAATATAAAAGAGCCCTAAAAGAGCTCATGGCAAGCGAGCGAGAGATTTTTTTCCGCCGCTGTGGTTTGTAATCCAGGAACGGAACTCACAGCTGAAGTAGAGATGTTGGATGACACTTGTTTATACACAGCAATCTCCGAATTAAATAACTCTCCTCCCAGTGACAAAATAAAAGACTGGGTGTGGTTCAGTCTCCACTCTGAGAATGGGTCGGTCAGTGCAGCATTAAGCATTAATATCATTTAAAAGAATGTTGAGCAGGCTTCTTCTTAAAATCAATCTTCATATACTGTACTTTTCTGTGTTGCTGTCGTTTTTGTAAATTAAAACTATGACAAAACAACATTAATATAACAAATAAAGAAAAAAACGATCCCACGAAGGGATGCTGAGGTAGGCTACCCAACCCGTTAACACATCTGGCTGCATCCCGTCCCTCGCTTCGTAGGATAGATATTCTTTTTCTTTATAAAAATACAAGAAGGACTTGAACACATTCATTCATTTTTTGAACCACTTAATCCTAATTAGGGTCACGGGGATGCTGGCAATTTTTTTTTTTAATCTAAATGTTTTGTTGCAAGCAGAATTGTAATTTAATTGTCTCTGCAGTCGTTTAAATCAATGCAACACATTATTTTATATTAACATGAAGGAAAAAGGGGAAAAACATGAGGTGTAGTGTTATTTGATTTTAAATGTCAAAAAAAGATTTGTAGCTCCCAGTGTTTTCTTTAATGTTGAAAACGGGTCCAAATAGCTCTTTGAATGGCAAAGGTTGCCAATCCCCGGACTAAACAGTCAACTTGGAACAAACTGCCTACTACTACTACTACTATAAAAACTAATGCTACTGATAGTAGTAGTAGTAGTAGTAGTAGTAGTAGTAGTAGTAATAAATAATAATAAGAAGAACAAGGCAGCATGGTGGTTAGCGCCGTCATGTCTCAGCAGCCGAGGTCATTCTTTGCGCAGTTTGTGCTTTTCTCATGCCTGCTTGGGTTCCTCTGGGAATCCCAGTTGCATTCCACAGTTCAAGGGCATGCAGATTATGTCAACTGGCCACTCTCAACTACCCATATATATATATATATATATATATATATATATATATATATATATATACAGTGATACCTCTGCTCACGAACATAATTGGTTCCCAGAAAGTGTGTGTCAGGCGAAAAGTTCGTCTTCCGAACATTTATTTCCCATAAGAAACCATTAAAATGAGAATAATCCGTTCCCAGGTCCCCATAAAACATAATTTTCTACTAAATAAGCCTTAAAACTACACAAAAATATACCTTATTTTATGTATAATAAATGTGCTATTGTATTGTAATTAAAGAAATAAACTGTACTGTATAATAAAGTGGTTTTATTTACCTTTGTGATGGTAGTTGACGGCTTGATGGAATGGAGTGGGAGGAGGAGGGAGGGAGGGACTTACTGTTTGGAAGGAGACTTTGGAAACGCCTACTGTTTGGAAACACCCATAGCCACACACGCACCCTTAATAGCTTCCTTGTTCTTAAGGATGGGAGCAATGGTAGACTTAGCGTACTGGTACTGGGACGCTGAGTCACACAAACGCGGCACACCCCGTTCGTGTTTTTCAATGATCTCCGCCTGTGGTGGGGTCTTTTTCGGTCCCATAATAGCAAAAGTACACTCAATATGGTCCAAAATGTCTAGCAAACACAAACCACTTCCGCATTCAAAGAAAGGGGGTGACGAACTGTGACGCCATGAGCGTGCGTCAGCTTCTCGTAGCCGCCACCGTGGCGCTGTTCGACCGCGTGGTTTGATTCGTCCGCCGAAAACTAGTTCGTCAGCAGAGACTATATGCTCGCAAATTTAATGTTCTTGAGGCGAAAAGTTCATGAGCTTAAGCGTTCGTCAGCGGAGGTTTTACTGTGTGTATATATATATATATATATATATATATATATATATATATATATATAAACTTATCTGAGTAGATCCTTCTGCAAGAGTGCTCAATACTTTTACGTAGAGCAAATATAAGTAAATTTAAAAGGACAAAACAAAGACTTTCTATTGAAACTTCATTTTCACTACAGATCTGTTTTGAGGGATGGTGAAACCATCCTCTCTCTTCAGGTGATTACAGAACATTCAGACAGAAAGTTACATTCTTTCTGTAGATTTTATTCCATTTCTATTTCTTCTTGTTCTTCAATTTCATTTGACTTTCACTTTCGACCTTGGACATGTTGGTATCTCTGGATGTTTGCAAAACGAATGTTGGTAAGTTGGAGAGCGTCTGTATTTATATTTTATTTACATCTTATGTTATTTTTTCAATGTTTAAATGTTATTATAAGTATTTATAGCATTGTATATGTATTTATTGATATTATATACACATATACATGTACGTATACGTCAATCGGGGGTGTGGGGGGGTGTGTGTGTGGGGCTGATCCTACTTCGTGGATTTCGATGGTTGCGTTGGGATCTCAGTCCCACTTAACCGCGGAAAGCGAGGGATCCCTATATATATACACACACACACACACACACACACACACACACACACACACACACACACACACACACGTGCATATATAGTACTGAGGGTAAAACATTTACAAATACACTAGGTAAGGGTGACAGAGACCAAAAGGTGACTAAGGCCCTGGATTACTAATCAGAAGGTCAGGGGTTTTGAGCTTCAGTACCACCAATCTGCCATTGTTGGATCCTTGAGCAAAAACTTTGAACCATCAGCTGCTCAGGTGTATAAATGCAAAATTTGTCTAAATGAAAAGTTTATAAAAATGAGAGCACCATTCTAACAAAGATGAAAAGGATTGTTTCCAATTTTCTGATAAGGAAATACATTAAAGCATCTACATTTGTTTCCCATCTTTTACCTGCGATAGCCTGGCGAGCTCTACAGGGTCGCCGAGAGTCGGCTGAGATGGGTGCCAGCCTCCCCATGATCCTAATGAGGATTAAGCAGCTTAGACAATGTAATATAGAGAGTAAATAACTTTTCATGAGAAGTTCTGAATATTACCTGCTTTTAACTGAATTTAAAGAAATTTGATCACGTGCTATCTTTCACCTTTACTGTATAATAATACTACGTGCAATATGGTACTTGTACTGTTCATCATTTGCTTTCCACAGATGATCCTCAATATGCACGGCAATTAACATTAGAATTTCAGGCAAGTGGATTATTATTTTTTTTGAGACACATGGGTATGAAGTGTAAATTAGCCTGAGCCTCAGTGACATGGCAATGCTATCATTTCCCGATGAGCAAAAAGAGTTTCAAACCAATGACAGAACAATGGGGCATCAAGTGAAACCAGGGCAACGTCAGTATGAGAGCCTGTGAGCTGACTGGCACTGGGAACAGGACACAGTTTGCAGAGAACAACAAGCTGCGAGCTCATGTTTCAGAAATACTGAATCCATTTAGTAGTTTTATGTAGGGGATCTTCAAAGGTCCCGTTATTGTGTTCTACAATGATTTGTTTTCAAGCTATCGCATTTCAACAGCACAAGTATGTGTTTTTTCTTTTTTCTTTTTTTTGAAATATAAAATCCCTTTTTAGATGATGGAGCTTAAAAAACAGGTGTAATGATCCTAAATTTATAATAACAGCAATAACATTGACGAGGTGTGGGAGGCACAATATGTAAACAAACTCTAAAGCTAAACAAACTAATTGTGCAGTGTTCACTTTGTAAACAGGTTCATGGTGTGGATACCCACGCACTGAGCACCTAATAGCCAAGCACCAAGATTAAAACCCATTAGTGTGTGTGTGTGTGTGTGTGTGTGTGTGTGTGCGTGTGAGAGAGAGACGGAGGAATAAAGTAGAACCATTCCTCATCAGCACTATACAAAGCAACATTAACACATGAGAACACCAATAGCAAAGTTATGGGATCAGTTCACATGAACCAAGAGCTTGTAAGCATGATACCCAAACAAGGCGTGATCTAACTTTCACTTAATTACGTTTATATTCAAGGGGCAGTGGTGGTCTAGTGGTATAAGGCGCCGGATCGCTGATCCAAAGGTTGGGGGTTCGAGTCCCACTCTGCACAAGGTTGTCACTGTCCTCCCCAGTGGAGCTAACTGGGTTATCAAAGGCCGGCCATGTCTCTCACTGTCTATGGTGTGAGGCATGTAAAAGAACCATTGCTGACTTTCGACAAGAGTAGGCTGCAAAGCCGTCAGCGTGTTTCCGCCCTGCGATGGCCTGGCGAGCTGTCCGGGGTGTACTCTGCCCTCGCCCGAAGTTGGCTGGGATGGGCGCCAGTCTCCCCGCGACCCAAGTTAGGATTAAGCGGGTACAGAAAATGAACTGAACTGAACGTTTATATTCATGTGTTTGGAAACAAACTCATCTGTTTGGGGTAATACCATGCATGTGTTCATGTATGAGGCCCAAACTGGACCAAAACAATGCACAGAAAACTGAGGGGCTTATTTCGGATAGTTACTGGCATAAATAACTATTACCGTCTTATAACTATTGATCATATAGCTGGAAGACAGCCATGAGGATGTGCTTCTTTTTATGGCAAGAAATGAACTTGTCTCGGCTGATATCGATGAAAGAGCTCAATAGGTTTGGCACCTCTCTAAATCTGCCAGAGCAATCTTTTTTTTTTTTTTTTTTTTTTTTTTTTTAAATCATCGTATACTGTATGAACTTTGCGGTTTATTGTGTATTTGTACTAAAAGATACACCCTCCTGCTTGCCTCACTCAGTACAAAACTGCCAACCATAGTTTAACGCTTCCATTACATGTGCACTTGCTTTGTAAAATCAGCACCCAGAACTAGCTGCCCTGGTGCAACAGCCGGTGTAAAAATGATTGGTTCTAAAAAAATTGACACTGGCTGGCACAGCTTGCTCCATTTTAAAACGTGGCGCAAGTTGTTCAACGACATCTTGTCCCAGACGCAACTTGACATCTGAACACAACTGTTGTCAAGTAGGAGGGCTTAAGCATGCACCACCAGTTTCGAGGCTTTCATAGAAAATGTTGTCCATCTAACTTTCAGGTTTCCACCGATTTAAGAATGCCTATGTAAATACTGGAAACAACCGATTCTTGTTGCTCATATAAAAGCAGCAGAAGTCTCTATAAACATAATCTATAACTTGCTTTCTGGTTTTATTGATGAGATATGTATCATTTCCACACTGACGGCATACTGTTTTTTTGTTTTTGTTTGTTTGGAGTTTTTTTTTTGTTTTTTTTTTGCGTAATTGGCCTTGTTTTGAGGCATTTTCCTTAACTTTTCCCCTATTTTCCCTTAATTTCCTTATTTTTCAATTAATATTTTTGAAAAACCCGCGATGCACTGATGCCACAGAAACTTAAGTGCGAAGTAATGAGGGGTCACTGTATTTATTTTTATATTTAAGAACTAGATAATTCATTCATTTTCTGAACTGCTTAATCCTAAATTAGGGTCACGGAGAGGCTGGTGCCCACCCCAGCTGACTCTGGGAGAGGGCAGAGTACAACTTGGGGGATTAGATAATTAAGATTAAAATAAAGAATCACAAAGTTATTTTTTTAATGTGAATTTAATGAATTATAGACCTTTAGCTAACCAGCTAGCTACTTGCTAATCAGCGCTTGTTCTATGCTAACCAGATCTCCACAAAAGCAATAAAATATGTAATTATAGTATTTAATAGTAGTTATACATTTTTTATTTTTATGAACCGGACAGTTTTCCACTCCAAACTTGATTTTATTGGACTGCTAAAGAAGCAGTTCTTCGTCTAACCAACTATCTCTGTGCTAACCAGCTATTTTGTATTTTCCGGTAATAACGTGTATATATATATATATATATATATATATATATATATATATATATATATATATATATATATATATATATGTATATGTATTATGTATATATATATATATATATATATATATATATATATATATATATATATATATATATATATATATATATATTTTTTTTTTTTTAAGAACTTGACTACAATAATAAAAAGACTATATTTAATAGCATCAAGAGGATGAAATAAAATATTTAACCCACTCCTGCTAATCAGATATGATTAATAACCTCCTCGACTTCTCCTCACAAGGTATTATCCCATCAGAGGTTGTGGAATAACTGTTTAAAATTGTTATGTTCTATCCTCTAACTCATATAACTCATGCTGACAGCTCAATAATACCCAACTGTGCAGACAAAGAGGCTGATGTTAAGTGAATCCTGGATGCATAAAAAAAGTCCAGGGATGGGACTGGACCTGATACAACCCCTCATATAAGCCAAACCCAGCCACTTACTCCAAACACATAACATTTGAACCGTACCCATGAGATGCTGTACAACACTAAATAATTAACACACTTATCCAGCTTGAAATTGTATTGACTCCAACCAAGTAGGAGGTCCTGGATCAGATCTGACTGACTCCACCCCCTGAACTTTAAATCTACAAGGACAGATACCTGGTTAATTGGCCAAAGATTAGCACATTAGCACATCCACTTCACACTCTTTACACATCGCTTCCTGAAATAAATAAGTATGAGAGAAGGGCGCACACTTTGCATATTGTGCTCGTATGCCAGGTTTGTGTGTACCATGGCAAAGTATTTTTTTTCTCTTAGAAAAATTGCTGTATAAACACAAAGCCTCAAACAGCCTCTGTGCTAACCACTAACTGCTGATATCTTATCAGGAAACATGGAAAACAATACACTTATATAAATAAAAACAAAGGAGAGGTTTAGAACTTATTGATCCAGCTGCTTAATAATTTAGAGCCTGCCATATCTTCCCAGACTGCATGGTTGGGGGTAAAGAAGTGTCTAAATGTCACTTGGCTTCTCAGTGACTCTTTTATCCCGCCCTCTCACTATGGAAAAGGCACCTTAATTAACAGTACAGGTATACCTCAGCTTAAGTCGTTTCGAGTTAAGTCGTTCTCAATTATATGTCGGTTTTCAAAAAAGTTTCGAAAAATAAAAAAAAATAAAATAAAAATAAAGTTTAAAAAATAAAGTTGAATAAAATAGATCTTATTTGTTATGGTCTGTGCTGGCTGGAGGCGTTAACTCTCTCTTCATTCATTGCAAGCACTGGCGAGGGGCGTGGCTGCTATCTGCAGGCAAGGTTCGGAGAGCACACCTGTTTCCATTTAGCAATCAGCGAGCTATAAATAGGAGCGGCGCGCTTCCCTCCGACGTCAGAAGATTGTCCTTCCCAGTGATTCCATTCCGTTTCCCTGCTACTGTATCTCTCTGACCCCTGGTATCCTGCTTCGTGCTCGACCAGTTTTCATCGATTAATTATTTCCAGTGATTTAGACTTTCCAAAGTGCAAAATAAAATTGTTGAATCTTCTTACATGGTCTCCTGCATCTTTGGGTTCAACGCATATGCTCCAGGCGCAACATTATTAACCATATTGAAAATTGCATTCATGAATAAAGTACAGAACCAGGCATGGTTATTTTCTGTTTAGTCTAGACAAGTAAATTTGGCGTAGCCTCGCCTAGGCTAGCATAGAGACAAGCTAATTTGATTTAAGTCATTTTTCGACGTACGTAAGTCGTCTCTCCTGGAACCAATTAACGACATAGGGCGAGGTATACCTGTACTGTACTCTTTCCTTATGTCTGGAGACCAACAGCAAAACTGTTATTACTACAGTGTGGCTGAAGCAATACCGTATATAATTGTTCCTTTTATGCAAAAAGTAAGAATAAAAACAATATGTGTGCGCTGTGAAAACAAAGTAATCAATGACAGGGCATCCTTGTGCAAAAATCCTTTTTGCAATCACTGCATGGCGTGTTGTGTTTTATTTCTTTTAAAAAGTCTTTTAAAAAGTTATTTTAAAACAGTGGTGGTCTAGTGGTATAGGGAGCTGGATCGCTGATCCAAAGGTTGGAGGTTTGAGTCCCACTCTGCACAAGGTTGTCACTGTCCCCCCCAGTGCGGCTAACTGGGTTATCAAAGGCGGGCCATGTCTCTCACTGTCTATGGTGAGAGGCATGTAAAAGAACCATTGCTGACTTTCGTAAAGAGTAGCTGCAAAGTCGTCAGCGTGTTTCTGTACCTTGCTAAAAGGGTTGTGACAGGAAGGGCATCTGACATAAAAAAAAACCTCTGCCAAATCAAACGTGTGAATCAGATGATTCGCTGTGGTGACTCCCGAGTAAAAGGGAAAAAGCCGAAAGGAATACAGACACCACTGCAATTCACGAAACATTAACAATTTTATTTCTTTTAAAAAATGGGACATTATACTGTACTTTTATCCATTTATCAAGTTTATTGTTTATCCATCTATCTGTCTGTCTGTCTGTCTGTCTGTCTGTCTGTCTATTTATCTACAGTATTAATTTCTGAGTAATGTTGTTGAACTTTGATCAATGTTAAAGGACACAGGCTGTGAAATTCAAAAACTTATCTTGGTTTAATGTGACAAGAGCACTGGTGGCCTGGTGGTAAAGGGCGCTGGATCGCTGATCCTAAGGTTTGGGGTTCAAGCCCCACTCTTCACAAGGTTGTCTCTGTCCTCCCTAGTGCAGTTAACTGGGTTATCAAAGGCCAGCCATGTTTCTCACTGTCGATGGTGAGAGGTTCATGTAAAAGAACCATTGCTGACTTTCATCAATAATAGCTACATAGCCATCAGTGTGTTTCCGTCCCTTGCTAAGGGTTGTGTCAGGAACGACATCCAACGTAAAAACCTATGCCAAATCAAACATGTGAATCATTAATATGACTTCCATGAAAACGGAGGCAGATGATTCGCTGTGGCGACCCTTCAAGGGAACAGCCGAAAGGAAAAGAAGATCTTCATTTAATGCAGCAGCGGTGGCCTGGCAGTAAATGTGCTGGATCACTGATCCCAAAGTTGGGGGTTCGAACCCCAATCTCATTGGTTTTTCACCGTCCACCCAGTGCAGCTAACTGGGTGATCAAAGGCTGGTCATTTCTGTCACTGTACAGTGATACCTCAGCTCACGAACATAATCGGTTCCCAGAAAGTGTGTGTAAGGCGAAAAGTTCGTCTTCCGAACATTTATTTCCCATAAGAAACCATTAAAATGAGAATAATCCGTTCCCAGGTCCCCATAAAACATAATTTTCTACTAAATAAGCCTTAAAACTACACAAAAATATACCTTATTTTATGTATAATAAATGTGCTATTGTATTGTAATTAAAGAAATAAACTGTACTGTATAATAAAGTCGTTTTATTTACCTTTGTGATGGTAGTTGATGGCTTGATGGAATGGAGTGGGAGGAGGAGGGAGGGAGGGACTTACTGTTTGGAAGGAGTGTTTGGAAACGCCTACTGTTTGGAAACACCCTTAGCCACACACGCACCCTTAATAGCTTCTTTGTTCTTAAGGATGGGAGCAATGGTAGACTTAGCGTACTGGTACTGGGACGCTGAGTCACACAAACGCACACCTCGTTCGTGTTTTTCAATGATCTCCGCCTGTGGTGGGGTCTTTTTCGGTCCCATAATAGCAAAAGTACACTCAATATGGTCCAAAATGTCTATCAAACACAAACCACTTCCGCACTCAAAGAAAGGGGGTGACGAACTGTGACGCCATGAACGTGCGTCAGCTTCTCGTGGCCGCCACCGTGGCGCTGTTCGACCGCGTGGTTTGATTCGTCCGCCGAAAACTAGTTCGTCAGCAGAGACTATATGTTCGCGAATTTAATGTTCTTGAGGCGAAAAGTTCGTGAGCTTAAGCGTTCGTCAGCAGAGGTTTTACTGTATATGGTTCTTTTTTTTTCATGTAAAAGAACCATTGATGACTTTCGACAAGAGTAGCTGCAAAGCTGTCAATGTGTTTCCACCCAGTGATGGCCTGGCGAGCTATACAAGGTGCACTCTGCCCTCGCCCGGAGTCAGCTGGGATGGGCGCCAGCCTCCCTGTGACCCTAATTAGGATTAAACGGTTGCAGAAAACGAATGAATTGATAAATTAAATGCTGCTTTAACGTACATCGCCAGTATTTTAAATTACCTAAATAAGTAAGTGTTTCCCTATAAGGACAAATAAAAAGACGCGCTGCAATTCAGTTGCTGTCATCCGTAAACACAATAAACTTCTATTTCTCAAAAGCATCTACTTTTTCTCTCTCTTAAAATTACTAAGACATTAAAAGAACAGACTGTTATATCTTTCTGTCCCGACGACGTTCCTGTGCTGGAAAACCTAATGGAAAGGTTTTGGTTTCTGCCTGGTACAAAGTGCTTTATAATTTGTTGTGAAGTTTCTAGATACTCCTTCTATAAATGTGAAATTAGTTTTTCAGGATTATATCTACCTCATGCACATGTTCATTAGCAGGTAGTTAAGACACTTATTTTTACCGAGTAATTCATTAATCCAGAAAAATTCCCGCCGAAGTAATTTTCTCCCATCCTTTTCATCGAAAAAAGTCATGTGGGCCAAAATAATTACACACCTCCATTCATAGGCATTAAAAAAGTGCAGTCATTTTAACTTTCCCAATAGTAGAAGCTCTGAAGGGTAAAAGAAACATGGTTCACAGATTCCTAGATAATGTGCATGCTTAAATCCAGTATAATATTAAATATTCTTCCGGAGGATTGCGAGGTAACACGGGGCCTTTGAAGCGCGGCTCTTCAGCTTTGAAGTGTTTTAAGAGGTTGAAATGCAAGATTCATGGCACAGTTCAAAGACATGCACGAATAACCATAGCCATATTTCCTCAGTAGAAGCCGGACAATTTTAATGTTATACGTATGTGTCCATTTCAGGGCATAGCAATTTCCTGCTCACAGAAAATGAAGAGCCTTTTTTAATGATGATGAAAAAGTGAGAGAATGATAAGCAGCAATACACTGGCAGTAACATGATGGTCAGAATCAGATAATTCAGCCAGACCAGTAAAGCAGGTTCCATCTCTGAATAGGATAGGAGATAGGAGAGTATCAGCAAGAATGAAAGGAAAAGTGTACAAAACGGTGACGAGGCCAGCGATGTTGTACGGGTTAGAAACAGTAGCGCTGAGGAAAAGACAGGAGGCAGAGCTGGAGGTAGCAGAGATGAAAATGTTGAGATTCTCCTTGGAAGTAACGAGGATGGATAGGATCAGGAATGAGTACATCAGAGGGACAGCACATGTAAGATGTTTTGGAGACAAAGTCAGAGAGGTGAGATTGAGATGGTTTGGACATGTACAGAGGAGGGATAGTGAGTATATTGGTAGTAGGATGCTGAAGTTGGAACTACCAGGCAGAAGGCCTCGAGGAAGGCCAAAGAGATGATTCATGGATGTGGGGAAGGAGGACACGAAGGTCTTAGGCGTAAGAGAAGAAGAT
The DNA here is from genome assembly GCA_024760905.1 of Plotosus lineatus. Classification (NCBI taxonomy): domain Eukaryota; kingdom Metazoa; phylum Chordata; class Actinopteri; order Siluriformes; family Plotosidae; genus Plotosus; species Plotosus lineatus. Next base: position 61,860,181 of record CM045732.1, read on the forward strand.
GCAAAGGACAGGGTAAGATGGAGGCAGATGATTTGCTGTGGCGACCCCTGAAGGGAATAGCCGGAAGGAAAAGTGCAAGGCGATATACAGGGATCCCTCACTTTTCACGGTTAACTGGGACCGGGATCGCCCCACAAACACCAAATTCCGCAAATTAGGATCAACCCCCAACCGCCCCGACTGATGTATACATACATGTATATGTGTATATAATATCAATAAATACATATTCAATGCTATCAATGCTTATAATAATAATAATCAAACATTTAAAAATAATGTATACGATGTAAATAAAATATAAATACACACACATACAGGTGCACGCACGCAAGCACTCAGATGCGCACCTCACAAAAATGTAAGTAGTTCTGATGGGAGGTTTTGGGTTGTTTTTTGCTTTGTGTTTGTTTACGTTTTTTTTTTTTTTTTGCATAATTGGCCTTGTTTTGCAGCATTTTCCTTCACCTTTCCCCCTATTTTTCCGTAATTTCCTTATTTTTTAAAACGTGATGCACTGAAGCCGCATGAATTGAAGCGTGAAGTAGCGAGGGATCCCTGTATGTAATAAATACATGCGCATACAATCATGCCAAATAATCTGAATGCTGCGTAATCATGACAGAAACCTATAAACACAGTGTAGCAATAATGGCATCCTAAATCCCAATCAGCAAGAGTAAATGATTTTCCAACCTGGGGCTAATGCAAGTTAGCTCAGCCTGTCGGGAGACGCAAAACTGTATGGTAGAGTGCAAACTGTGCTCCCATGGACCTCATTACTGGAAAGCCAAACAAGGCCAAGGTAAGTAAAGTGGAAAGTGCAGTTTAAGCGAAAAGAGCCCAGGCACATCACCATTGCAAAGAAATGCCACTTGACCATAGTGTGCAGTTACATTAGAGGGGAAAAAAAAAGAAGTGCTCTCTTTGCAGTCGATGCAGGAAGTTGTGATTGCTTTGACTTGAGAGTGCCTGAAAAACAAGCGAGGTCTATGATACAAAATGTTAAAGAAGTGATTGCACAAAAGAATGTGCCTGTGGATTGAACATGTCTAAAATGGTCTCATAAATAGAACAATAAGCAGCACAGACAAAAATAATTTGGCCTCAGTCTGAGGAGAACGATATTGGACAGTAAGTTTAGGAAAGACTGTCTGTGTGTTTATTTATGCAGAAGATAGAGCGCTGAAAGCTGCGCTTTCCTTAAAGTGCGTTTAGCCGCACCTTGACAACGTACAGTACTACCAACAGTAAGGTGATGCACATTAGCGTCACCCTCCCAGGTTGGTGGCTGTCATGTGATCAGGAAGATTGGATGGAGCAGGAAATGGCAAGTGACCAATCTGGGGGAAAAAAAAAAGAGTTGACTTGCGATTCTGATAAGGTTCTCCGAAATTTATTATTCAAGACCGTGTGTGGGCATGGTTTTCTTGGGTAGTAAAATGCACCACTACTCCTCGTGGCCTTGCTAAAAAAAAACTCAGTTTTCCGGCTGGTTCACATTACCATAATACTCTCGGCTCACCAAACTCAGCTGATAACAATGCTAACCCAAACTACTAGTTGTACGCCAGAGGCCAGAAAGCTGATGAAGGCAAAACGCCACACTCACTTAGACTCTTGAATGCTGACCTTTGTGTGCTCCAAAGCCCTGGAAGCACTTCAAGCAAGAAGCAGATAAACAGCTTACTCTGAAAGTGCCCTCATAAGTATGCCTAAATCACTTCTTTAAAGGAAAATAAGAAAGAAGGACAGGCAGACGGCAATAGAGTGTAAGGAGGGGGTGCCGACAGTCATGCTAAATGGACCTCGATGGACCCTTTCGAGAAGAGAAATAAAAGTGGAGAGGACCGGGCATTTTTGGTTTTCAATGGAAACTCGAGTGCGCGGCTTTCATTAGAGGTTTGTGCTTCAGTTGTTGTCAATTAGAGGTGTTCTAAAGTGAGTGCATCCTCTCCAAGCACAATGAAAAAATGTCTCAGTACACACAAACACACCGTTCTATATTCAAATTTAAAGAATGTGCACTCACATGAATAAAAATAAAAAATAAACAACTCTGAAACGGAAAAAAAAAATTCCGAAATCTGGTCTAGTGTTAAGAAAAGCATTTTTTTTATTCTCTCTATTACACATTTCCTGAAGTACACACATCTTTGAAATAAGGTTTATTGGTTCATCCATTCATTCATTTTTCTGAACCACTTAATCCTAATAAGGGCAGTGGTGGACAACCCCCCCCCCCCCCCCCCCCCCAGTGCAGCTACCTGGGTTATCAAAAGGCCGGCCATGTCTCTCATTGTCTATGGTGTGAGGTTCATGTAAACGAATCACTGCTGATTTTCGACAAGAGTAGCCGCAAAGTCGTCATGGCCTGGCGAGCTGTCCATGGTGTACTCTGCCCTCGCCCGTAGTCGGCTGGGATGGGCGCCAGCCTCCCCGCGACCCGAATTAGGATGAAGCGGTTACAGAAAATGAACTGAAATGAACTTAATCCTAATTATGGTCAAAGGGAGGCTGGCGCCTATCTCAGCCGACTTCAGGCGATGGCGAGGTACACTCTGGACAGCTTGCCAGGCCATTGCAGGGCTAACACTCCCTTATCCATTTATACTCACACCTAGGGGAGATTTGGAACAGCCAATTAACCGACTGTGAATGTTTTTGGACGGTGGGAGGAAACCGGAGTAGCCAGAGCAAACCCACACAAGCACGGCGAGAACATGCAAACTCCACACAGAACCACCCAAGCTGAAAATAGAACCCAGGGCTTCTTGCTATGCTAACCACTACGTCACCATGTCGCCTAGCAAGGTTGATCTTTATAAAAAAAAAAAATAATAAAAAAAACTTGTGAATGAAACAGACTGTGTTCATTTCTAAGGAGAAGTGGCACCATGGATGACCAGGTTAATGAGCATCAGACAAAAGGTCAAACCTAACGCCTACTCTACATCCGTTAAGCTCCAAGTGGCCAATTTTTTTTTTCACTTAGGGAATGAACTCGAAGCGTTATTCTGAATGGAATCGGCACTTTCCACTGTCTGCACACACAGACACACAGATACACATCACTGCAGATACGGACAGAAATCCAATCTCCTTCAACACCTGATAGTCACTATTAGTTGCCCTGTTTAATATGATCAAATATCCTTCGAAAGTTGCACACCCTTCAAACTGCACTTTGACTGCAGGTTCATGCAGAGTAGGCTCACGCTCTGGCATGAGCGTAGAGAATATCGACCGCAAGCCTGTGATTGGGTGGCATTTTTAACAGGGTTACGGTGGCCACAAATGACTGATTTATCCAGACCATTTTCAGAGCTCACAAGTTATTGATTGTAGTCTGGGTGTAAAGACCATTTTCACCAATATATCAGTTTGTGTATACAGAAAAATATAATTTACCAATCCCAACTTTAACCAATGTCAACAATTGTTTTTATCCATATCCAATTTTTCACCTGCATCTTGAACTGATGATGAGAAAATTGAAACCCTCCATAAAGTCTGCTCCATACCAAAGACTTTAAATAGGCCAGGACTCTGGAGTCCCAATTCATGTGTACAAATAATTCCTCTTTTCTCCATGAACCACTCTTCCACTATTTGTGCCCCAATTTTATATCCATACCATTTACGAAAAAAAAGTCCATTGATGGGATAACCTGGTCATTCATTACGTCCAAATCATCTACTGGTGTTGTTATTCGTCCTTTGAGGTCGAAGATGACCATGACTTCATATCAGATCGATGATCTGCGGTATGGGTGAAGTCATGACTTGCGTTTGACTTGGATTTAAGTGAGGGAGAGTCGCGCAGGTCGTCAGCCTAACGCTCTCGTACCGGTCTATCTCAGTCCAGCAACATGACATAGTGAGACGGCTGGAGACAGGTCAAGATGGAGTGGATGGCCAGCAGTGTCCTGTGTGTCTCAGTGAGCTCTGGTTGCGCTACCTGACGCTTTATTGGGTCTGCCTTCTTGTCGGCTGAACCAATTTGGTTGCGGTTGTTTCTTCCGCACAGTCAGCCGGACCCTGTCTTCATGTCATCTACTAACTTGATTGTCATATAGTGTTGCTGAGCCTCAACCAGCCATCAAGGCCGAAGCTGGTCCAACAAAATACAGGGATCCCTCACTTTCCACTGTTAATGGGGACCAAGAACCCCCCCGTGACTGCCGATTTCCGCAAAGTAGGGTCAATCCCCCAAATGACGTATACATACATGTATATGTGTATATAATATCAGTAAATACATATTTAACGCTATAAAAACTTATAATAACAATTAAACATTCAAAAATAATGCATAACATGTAAATGATATATAAATACACACACATACAGACGCGCACGCCACACACACAGATCCACACCTCACATTAAAATGTAAATAATTTTGTTGGGGGGTTTTGGGTTGGGTTTTTTGTTTTAGGTTTATTTATTTATTTATTTATTTTTTGCATAATTGGTCTTGTTTTGTGGCATTTTCCTTAACCTTTACCCTATTTTTCCTTAATTTCCTTATTTCTTTATTTTTCGATGAATATTTTTGAAAATCCTGCGATGCACTGAAGCCACAGAAACTGAAGCATGAATTAGTGAGGGATCCCTGTATTCGAGTGTGGGACTTTATTGGGTAGGCAGTGTACAGTGCCATGTAGAAACACTATGAGAAAACAAGCATGGGTTTGGTTATTGCCATTTCAGCCAGTTAAGAAATAAATGAGCCTTAGAAAGGCAGCACAGTGGCGTAGTGGTTAGCACACCCGCCTCACAGCAAGAAAGTCCTGGGTTTATTTCCCAGCTCGGGCATTTCTGTGTGGAGTTTGCATGCTCTCCCCGTGCTTGTGTAAATTTCTTCTGGTTACTCCGTTTTCCTCCCACAGTTCAATAATAGTTTAATTTCTTATACCAAATCGCTCGTAGGTGTCAGTGTGAGTATGTATGGTTCTATCAGTGTTGGCCCTGCGATGCTCTGGCGAACTGTCCAGGGTGTACCCCTGCCCTCCTCACTTGGAGTTGGCTGAGACGGGTGCCAGCCTCCCTGGGACACTAATTAGGATTAAGCGGTTCAGAGAACGAATGGATGAATGAACCTTAGTAAAGATCTACAGTGGAACCTCACTTTACAATAGTCCCAGCAAACGAAAAATCCAGGTTACAAAAAACATTCTCCAAAATTTTTTGTCTCTATATACGAAACAAGTTCTCCTTATGAAACGCGCCAAACGCGCCATTCAAACATTCAAACGCACCATTCAAACATTCAAACAATGCACAACCTGCTCTCCCATCAATGACGTTCAAACATCCCGCCCTGCTGGCCTCCCATTGGCTAGGAGGGATGACGCAGCTACTTCCCATTGCCTATCTCCCAACAACCCACCCCGCTGGCCTCTCATTGGCTAGGAGAGATGATGCAACTCCCTCTTATTGACTATTTCCTAACATCCCACCCCACTGGCCTCCCATTGGCTAGGAGGGATGACGTAGCTCCCTCCCATTGGCTATTATGGAGCTGCATCTCCCATAATGCTTTTCGTGTAAAGGACAGAGTTACTGTTGTTTCATACTTTATTTGTTGACTCAGGCTTTTAACCTTCCATAAACATTTGTAAGATTATAACTCTGCTAAGAAGACATGGTCAACACACACGCGCACACACGCGTATGTGATTTCCGGTGCAAGTGAGAAGAAGAAACGGGCTCGGAGTGATATCGCAAAGGAATATGGCCAAACCCATCTACCATCGGTATGATATTGAAGCAGAAGGAGGTTTTAAAAGGTATGCTTTTATAATTTTTAAAGGGTTTAGGGGTAGTATTGGGGGCCTTGGAACGAATCACATGTAAAATGCGGTTCAATTTAGGAAAAATCCAGGTTAAGAAAAAGGCGCTGGAACGGATTAATTTCGTAAGGTGAGGTACCACTGTATTCGTGCATTTAGATTAAGAAATTAAAAGATGATGTCTTGATGTCAGTGTTTTCTCCAAGGCGCAACACAAATAGATGTTTCACTGAGTCCAAGTTTTGAGATGATTGGTTAATTTTTGTTCTCGGTTTGGCTTCATATTACCCATAATAAAACACAAAATCTTTACCTCAGCAGAATGTAGGACTGAAAATATACTTGCAAAACTATTTTATTTATACGAGGAACACACAGCTATGGGCAAGGTAAACATTTAGCACAAACATATTGGTCACAAACTCACCTAAGAAAATGGATCTGGCAAAGACGACATGGTTAGATAATTACTTAAATAACTAATTCAACAGGGGCAGTGGTGGCCCCATGGCAAGGTGCTGGATTACCAATCCAAAGGTTGGGGGTTCAAGCCCCACTGTCAGCGGTTGTCATTGCTGTCCCCCCCAGTGCAGCTAACTGGGTTATCAAAGGCTGGTCATGTCTCTCACTGTCTCTGGCGTGAGGTTCATGTAAAAGAACCATTGCTGACTTTCAACAAGAGCAGCTACATAGCCATCAGCCTGTTTCCACCCTGTGATGGCCTGGTGAGCTATCCAGGGTTTACTCTGCCCTCGACCGGAGTCAGCTGGGATGGGCTCCAGCGACCCTAATTAGATAAGATAAGATACAGCTTTATTAATCTCACAATGGAGAAATTCACTGTTACAGGCTCTTGAGGTACCATCAGTAGGGGGTGCAAAAATAGATACATATACAAACATACACACACGTATATATATATATATATATATATATATATATATATATATATATATTATATAAGTAAAAAAATTAGGATTAAGCGGTTACAGAAAATTAATGAAATGAATGGATATAATATATTTCTCACATTATACATTTCTAATATTGTGAATAATAATACAGTAATGATAAACAGAAGTAAACAAATAAAAAGTGGCACAGTGGTGTAGTAAGTAACAAATCTATCTCACAGCAAGAAGGTCCTGGGTCGTACTATTGTCCCGGGCTGGGCGAGGATGCCTTTCTGTGGAGTTTTTATGTTGTCTCTGTGCTTGCATGGATTTCTTCTGGGTACACCGGTCTCCTCCCATGCTTCATAGACATACATATTATGCTAATTGATTGTTCCAGATTGCCTGTATGTGAATGTTTGTGTGTGTTTTGTCCCTGCGATGAACTGATAAGCTGTTCAGGGTGTACACGGCCTTAGCCCAGCCTCCCCATGACCTTATTAGAACACAGCAGATGAGTGACTGAGTAAATAAATAAAGAATCTGCCTTTTAGCTCAGTGACGCTTCCTGTATTTGGGTTGATTCAGGGTTGAGTAACTTTCTCACTGCTCTTGAGGTCACTTGAATCTGAGACCACCTTATCAAACTGCCTTGGAGTTAAAATGTGGAATTAGCAGATGTTAAATCATCAAGAAGATGACCGTAAATAGGGAAAAACAGGCAATATTACCGACAATTATATGGAGATCCCTGTATGTTCTGTTTGGCTGTTTGGATGATGGTGCTCTGGATGTGTCAGTTTACAGAACATGGGGTTCCCCACGGACCGGAATTTCTCATCCGAGCAGAGTTTTATTGATGGCTGCAAAAATGTGAGGAGAACTTTGCCAAACATTACAAAAAGTGTTCTGAATCCACCTGCAGCATACGACAAATTCCACGAAGAAAAGCCTATTAAGGCCCATTTGTAATAGAGCAGAATGAGATGTGCTCATGAATGTCACAGCAGCTTTTTTACTTCCCTGAGCAGGTTTGGGGTGACGGATGGATTCTCATTTTACTCTCAACTCCTGTCAGCATGGCGTGTGTGTGTGTGATTCTGCCACTAATGCAGCTCGTGGTCCCAAAGCCAGAAACTGCACAGGCTTTTCTCAATTGCTTTAGAAACATTTGGGCTGAGCAATGTGATTTCTGCCTGACTGTCACAAATCTGGCACGACGGGAAAAATCAATTTGCCCCGCGCTCCTCAGCTTGAGGAGAATCCGAGTCGGGATAATACTTCGGCATATTGTATTTGCTTCACTGAGACTGAAAATCATCCAAGCCCTTCATATCTACAGCTCAAACAGAGGACAGAGATGAGTACTTAAGTTTGCTTTGTAATATCTCACATGGAAACTAAAACACAGTTAGAGAATCTAATAACAGTGTCAATCTAGAACAAAATCACCAAACAGTCTGGCTGACTGGAATTAAAGGTCAAAGGTCAACAATGTAGAAGTAGAAGTGTAAGTTTGAAGGTGGTGGTAGGGATCCTCTGTGGCTAGGACAGAATGACAGGTGTCTCGTGAGACCGTCTGTTGTGTGGACACCCTGGTGGAAAGGCAGTGCTGACAGGCTGTGGAATGGGGCGCGGCGGGTGGGGTGGGATGGGGGGAGGGGTGTAGTGGTGGTCACAGTTGAACAGGCTGAAAACTAAAGTGAAAAATTCCTCCTGCACATCTCTTATGTGCGCTCGCGTCACTTCACTGCACTTTGAGTTTCATGCTCTAATGTCTTTGAGGGTATCATTAAAGGTTTTTTTTTTTTTTTAATGTAAAAACAAGTTCTAAACTTGTTCTATTAATGTTATTTCAGAGGCATGGGACACAATTCTGTAAAGTCATGTCATGTAAAACTGTTTGTACATATTATTAACCTTTGACCTGTAAATGGTAATCACATCCTTGTTGACTAATTAGCAGTTGGGAAATCTACATTCTCTGAAATTGTGTTCAACAAACTTGACATTAAAGGTTAACTGTGATCAATTAGTGTTACTAGCTCTTTAAAATGATCTCATAGGAGATCAGCAATTCTTTCCAGCAACTTCTGTCCTTCAGCTCTTGCCCCTTGTACATGCTAGTGCTGCGACACTGTCCATGCTCTAGTGCAGGGCTTTTCAATTATTTTCTGTGACGCCCCCTCTAGGAAGAAAAAAAAAAACATTTCACACGCCCCACCACACCGCGATCAACTATAAACAGCATTACAATATTTGTCTATAAAATTGTTATTAGTACACCTCTGCATGACATTATATCTTTATTAATATTAACTAAAGAAATAAATATAGTTCAACTGACAATAAAGAAAAACTTCATTAACATTCATACATGCTCCCCCTGGCATCATACTGTGCCCCACTATTTGAGAAGCACTGCTCTAGTGCATGTACGTAGGCTTTCTCAATGAATGTTCCAGCCTGATAGTGATGCAAATTCGTTGGATTGGCTGGGCCAATGACCCCCGTCCAGCATACCACATTATCGGCCAGTGTGGAGCTGCACAAAGAACAAGTGCAGAAATCGCGGAAAACATTTCGTTTGTGTCACTAAACCAACTGACGACAAGAAAGCCAAAATTTTAGCCAATACAAGCCATTTTCGATTTACCGTCACACACATCTTTGGCAGCTTTCTCATCTTTGGAGTCACTAAAATGTGACGTCTCACTATCTCCAAGACTCCTCCCTCTCTAATTGAAATAAGTACCCATTTACACCCATTTTCTCAACATTGCTAGCTACAGTTGCTACTTGAACATGTCTTTTTATCATTGTAATGTCGCTCGCTGAATATTGCTGCCTGTTTACTGAGGCTGGACAAACCTTCCCAAAAAGTTCATATCACGTCCAGGAAAAAAAAAAAAAAAAAAAAGACTACTAATCATTGATTCAGCCTCCGCTAGTAATCCACAAGATAAAATCACCCAGTTTTTTTGCTTTCTGGGGTCAATTATGTTTAAATAAGTGTTTGTATTGCTTAAAAAAATTACATATGCATAAATTATGCTGGAAGGATGATCAATACCGGTATTCTTGAAACAACCTTTATTGAAACATTATCAGCACTTTTTATTCATTTCTTTGTGAAAGTATTCTGCCTGGAAAAAAAAATTACACACTCTAATATTTTGCTGGTTCACCTTTAACCTTGATCTTCTTCTTTTCCTTTCGGCTGTCCCCACAGGGGTCGCCACAGCGAATCATCTTCCTCCATCTTCATGGAAGTAATATTAATGGTTCACATATTCGATTTTGGTATTAGGTTTTTACGTCGGATGCCCTTCCTGACACAACCCTTTAGCAAGGGACAGAAACACGCTGACGGCTATGCAGCTACTCTTAACGAAAGTCAGCAATGGTTCTTTTACATGAACCTCTCACCATAGACAGTGAGAGACATGGCCGACCTTTGATAACCCAGTTAGCTGCAATGGGGCGGCGGGGGTGGGTGAGTAGTGACAACCTTGCGAAGGGTGATATTCGAACCCTCAACCCTAGGATCAGTGATCCAGCACCTTCACCACCAGGCCACCACTGCCCTACCTTTAGCCTTGATGACAGAGCGTAATCATTTTAATGTACATTTAATGTGGTGGGATCATAGAAGGGGTAATTTTTTTAATGATAAATGTGTTATAAACCATTTCTATTCTGATATAACCCTGTTTTATTCTATTCTTCAGAAAATCTTAATTAATGTCATGGATCACAATAATTCACTGAATACGGAAATTAGTCATCATCTTGTAACTGCTGGTGAATTTTTGAGCACGCATGAATTAATTTTCTTTAAATAAATAAATATAAATAAATAAATAAATAAAAACAATCTTCCCAAAACTGGAGCATAGTTTCAACAGGGGACCAAGGAGTCAGGTCAGGGAAGATGATGAATAAAAGGTCAGCTGTTCAACTGCAATTGTAATTCACTTCAGAGACAGCAGAGGGCTCTAAAGAGGGCGCCTTCTTTTACAAAGAGCCCACCAGTGTGAACTCTGGTATCTGAACTCACACCTTTCGAATCATTGACTCTTCACGAAATGCATTTGGATGCATTATTCAAGTCCTAATCTTCACTGGACCAAACACACCATCTATTTATTCTTTTATTATGATTTATTGATCAAGCTTATTACAAAATGATCTAATGCATTTCATATTTATTTTGGATCATCAGTCATGAATCACAACATGTAGTAACTCCCTATCTTACCTGAACATACCTGAGAAATAGGTCGTCACCGCTTATTTAATCCTGTTTGCTCCATATTTTCTCTCTTGTCATACACCTATCTATATTTCACTGAAGCTTTCAATTGCATACGATGCCCACTATTCGCATCAGAAAACATTCTCTGCTTTTCATTAGCGTCAATCACAGACCATGCACGCAGCATCTGCCATTCACAGGCAGGCTTCAGGAGCTCACTCATGCGTTGGTCCCGCCTTGGGAAGATGAGTGACAGCCCACATTGGTCAAACTCCATCAAGGAGGCTGAGATAGCAGACAAGCCAGCATTGACGTCTCATATATAAGTGTCACTTGCTCATGTCCGCCGCCTGAGGAAAATTCATTATGTGTGCAATTTCTGCATTCGCTCGCCTATACCGCCGAGGGTAAAGTCGCAGACAATACCCACGAATCTGGTGTTTTTGTGCAATTGTGTTTCTGTTTTAAATAAAGAGCAACATATGGCCATTGTCTGCGATGGCCTGGCAAGCTGTCCAGGGTGTACTCTGTCCTCGGCCAGAGTCTGCTGAGATGGGAGTCAGCCTCCCCACGACCCTAATTAGGATTAAATGGTTCAGAAGATGAATCAATGAATATGGCCATCATCAGCTAACAACAGAAATGCTACCAGGATTCCGATTCTCCAAATCCTGACAAAACACAAATGGCATAACTAGAGCAGTGGCTAGCAGTGGTGACCTGGTGGTAAGGTGCTAGATCACTGTTCCCAAGGTTGGGAGTTCAAGTCCCACTTTCAACAGGTTGCCACTGTCGACCCAGTGCAGCTAAGTGGGTTATCAAAGGCCAGCCCTGTCTCTCACTGTCTATATTGTGAGGCATGTAAAATAACCATCGCTGACTTTCGTCAAGAGTCGCTGCATAGCCGTCACCATGTTTTTGCCCTGTGATGGCCTGGCGAGCTGTCCAGGGTGGACTCTGCCCGAGCCCAGAGTCGGCTGAAATGGGTGCAAGTCTCCCCGTGACCCTAATTAGGATTAAGTGGTTCAGAAAATGAATGATGAATGGAAGAGTGGATAGAAAGGGACCTCAGGTATGCTGTGCTCGGGTTCAAAACTTTACAAAGATATTGTTCCAGAAAAGCAACATGTGAGCACATCAAGATACAACACTGAAAATGTGATGAACAAGTTATATCACAAGCAATCATGACAAAATAAGCATAGCATGTGATTATTATTATTATTATTATTATTATTATTATTATTATTGCAGAAGGCCTAGAGGAAGACCAAAGAGACGATTCATGGATGTGGTGAAGGAGGACATGAAGGTTGTTGGTGTAAGAGAAGAAGATGCAAAGGATAGGGTGAGATGGAGGCAGATGATTCGCTGTGGCGACCCCTGAGGGGAAAAGCCGAAAGGAAAAGAAGATTATTATTATTATTATTATTATTATTATTATTATGATCACTCCGATTAATTTGCTGAACAGCTTAATCCTACCCTAAACAGCTTGTCAGTCCATCACAGGGAAACATATCATGACCATTCACACTCACATTCAAACCAAGCAGCAATCTGGAACAGCTAATTTGCATCATGTGCATTATGTTTGGTCTTTCGGAAGAAACGGTATTACTGTACGTGGAAACCCATGCAAGTACAGTGGTACCTCACCTTACGAAAGACCCAACAAACAAAAAATCCAAGTTACGAAACGCATTTACCTAAAATTCCGTCTCTGGATACGAAAAAAATTCACGTTACAAAAAACGCCATCTCAAAAATTCAAACCACGCGAGACTTGCTCTCCCATCGGCTATCTCCGAACACCCCGCCCCACTGGCCTCCCATTGGCTAGGAGGGAGCTGCATCTCCATAATACCCATGATGTTTTTCGTGTGCCTTCGACCCATTGTTCGTCATGGAGATGCAGCTCCCTCCCATTGGCTAGGAGGGAGCTGCATCTCCATAATACCCTTTATGCTTTTCGTGTGCCTTTGACCCATTGTCACGGAGTTCTAACACTCGCAAAGAACAGAGTTACTGTTGTTCCGTGAGTTTTTCGAGTGTGCTCATTGCAACTTTATTTTTCGTCATTCATCATGGGCCCCAAGAAAGTGATTCCTGGTGCCAGTGAGGAGAAGAAGAAGCGGGCTCGTGGCATGCGGTTGAGTGATATCGCAAAGGAATATGGTCGAAACCCATCTACCATTGGTACGATATTGAAGCAGAAGGAGGCCTTAAAAGGTATACTTTTATAATTTTTAAAGGGTTTAGGGGGTAGTACTGGGGCCTTGGAAGGAATCAGGCCTTTTACATGTAAAATACTACTCAACTTACGAAAAAATCAGGTTACGAAACCACTTCTGGAACAGATTATTTTCATAAGGTGAGGTACCAGTGTACAAAGAAAAACATGCACACAACACATAGAAATGCCAGGCCGGGTATGCAAACCCATGACCTGAAAGTTAAAGTTTGCTGTTCGGCAAACATGCAAACCCCTACATGTGCTGCCCATTATTTTTAGTATTACCATTACTGAGTCACTCAATCACTTATATTATGAACCATTTAATCCTACTAATGTCACAGAGAGGCGGGAGCCTATCTCAGCCGACCAAAAAAAAAAAAAAACAGGGCACAGCCAATATACAATAGTTTGTTATAAAAGTGCAAGTCCAACACGTGCACACACACACACACACACACACACACACACACACACACACACACACACACACACACACACACATGCACGCACGCCACAAGACACAGACCCCATCATGCACTCTCACAGTTAGGGGCAATCTGCAAAAACTAGCTCGCCTGAGATGCATGTCTTTGGACTTCAGGAAGAAACTGGACTGCCCCGAAGGAAAAGAATGGAAAGGACACACCACCTCCGCACAGAAATGCCCCAATAAGCCGGGGCCTCAAACCCAGGACCTTCTAGTCCTGATGCAGACATGCAAACCGCGCTGCCAGCGTGTTGTGCATTATTACCGTTCATGTGAGTTATGCAGAAGTTACTGTGACCAACTGATTTTCACTTTGCAGGGTCTTACATGTGAGTGTTTATCCACAGTCCACAAGTGCGTGCTCAATCTTTGTCAGTTACTTCCTTTCGCGTGAATTAAATATTTTTCATGTAATTATTACCAGACATTTGAGAGTTTATATAAAATTGTACTAAAGCAATATTATGATAGTCATTACATTTATATTGGATTTAATTAGTCAGGATCCAATTAAATCTGGAGTATTTTAAATTCGTTTACAGAGCATGTGTGTGTGTGTATATATCCATAACATGTGAAAGGTCAGTGAACATGTGTGTTCATACCACCAGTCAACATTATTCATTCATTCATTTATTCATTCTCCGAACCGCTTAATACTCAATAGTGTCATGGGGAGGCTGGCACCCACATCAGTCAAATCCGAGCGAGGGCGGGGGCGGGGTACACCCTGGACAGCTCACCAGACCATCGCAGGGCCAACACTCACATAACCATTCACACCTAGGGGAGATTTGGAACAGCCAGTTAACCTACTGTGCATGTTTTTGGACTGTGGGAGGAAACTGGACTACCTGGAGGAAACCCACACAAGTACAGGGAGAACATGCAAACTCCACATAGAAATGCTCAGGCTGGGAATCAAACCCAGGACCTTCTTGCTATGAGGCAGATGTGCTAAACACCCCGTCGTCATCATCATCATCATGATCATCATCATCATCATAATTATTATTATTATTATTATTATTATTATTATTATTATTTAATTTCTTGTAACCGCTTAATCCCAATTAGGGTCCTGGGGAGGCTGGTGCCCATTCCAGACGATTCCGGGCGAGGGCAGAGTACACCCTGGACAGCTCACCAGGTCATCGCAGTGCGGAAACACGCCGACGGCTTTGCAGCCTACTCTTGTCGAAAGTCAGCAATGGTTCTTTTACATGCCTCACACCATAGACAGTGAGCGACATGGCCGGCCTTTGATAACCCAGTTAGCTGCACTGTGGGGGGACAGTGACAACCTTGTGGAGAGTGGGACTCGAACCCCCAACTTTTGGATCAGCGATTCAGTGCCCTATACCACTAGACCACCACTGCCCCTTATTATTATTATTATTATTATTATTATTATTATTATTATTATTATTATAACTGTGCCATTTTGTAGTGAAATTTATTCACAAAAATCTTCACTAATTTATACAAATGAGACTTAATCTAATTAAATATGTATTTTGCATATATTATAAAACCAAGCTGCTAATCTTTAGATGTCATTAGAACTAAAATAACAATCACAGTAGCAGTGAATACATTCGTCAGAAAAAAGACTTTCAAGAACTGTTTTTTTTTTTTTTTTTGGAATATCATCTATTACTTGTTTAATGAGGAAGATGTTTTTTAAATATAGTTTTCATGCCATTTTTTTTTTCAAAAGTAATCTTCAACTACAACTGGAAGTAAACTCCCTACAGAACCCCAGCAACATGATATCTTCTTTTCCTTTCGGCTTTTTCTCTTTTCCAGGGGTCGCCACAGCAAATCATTGGATTCGCATGTTTGATTTGGCATAGAATTTACATCAGATGCCCTTCCTGAAACAACCCTTTTAGCAAGGGGCAGAAACACATAGTGAGAGGCATGTAAAAGAACCATTGCTGACTTTCGTAAAGGGTAGGCTGCATAGCCAGCAATGGTTTTTTTTTTTACATGCCTCTCACCATAAACAGTGGGAGACATGGCCAGCCTTTGATAACCAAGTTAGTTGTACTGGGGCCTGCAACATGATATAACTGTTCAATTATTTCCCTCCAAAACATCAAACTCTGATTATTTTACTTCATGCACATCTTCAGGTGGTACACTACACCTGTGTGAAGCTTCAACAAAATCAATCAAGTGGTTTGTGAGGATTTGCGATTATAAGCTTTCATGAACAGACAGACAGACAAGGTGATTCCTATACACCCCATAAACGTACCATCTTGTTTGCGAGGGTTACAAGAGTGAAAGGAACACATGTGGACATTTTCAAGAATAAAAACAATTTGAAGGTCTAGATCTCTAAACTTCGAGAAACATGAACAAAAGTACACATTTTTATAAGTTCATGTATTTATGTAACCACTCATGTGTGCTGTTTAATTATTATTCATTCTGAACCCAGAATGCACTGGGCCACTTTTGTGTTTTCCTTTGCAATAACCTGTGGTTTGTAAGGACATCAAATCATGTGTCATCATGATATATTGTGACTTTGTTTTCTAATTATTATACGATTGTAATACAAAACAATTATTATACAAGAGTAATACAACAAAGTTATAAGTACCGTATTCGACATAATAAGTGTCCTGCTCCAATAAGCACCCCGCCCAATGTTTTTGATCTTATGTCTAATAACCATCCATGTGTACTGGGAGCAAAATCATCGATCAAACTTACCAATTTTATTCAATCAGTCTCTGTAACGGTAAAATGAGGCGTTCACTGTCTGTAAAAGGGAGTTTACATGGTATTTCAAGACCCCCTGCCACTGGGGAATGTCTATAATGTTCATCAGTAACAACACATTTGATCGCTCTGCCGTGCTTTAAAAAAAACAGGAAAATATTTTGCTGTGTTCTCTTGGTAAATGTCCAACAACCGATGAACCATTAGAAACTGCTACAGCAAAACTATTGGATGCTCTGAATGAATGGAGCGATGAGCCAGATATGGACCTATCAGAAAGGAATGACGAGGATTTTTCCACCCGATTCTCCTGCTCACGGACTTCATAAATTTAAAGACGTATCTGGCCATGTGCTTTTGTTTATGTTCGTGTTGATTGGTTCAACGTGCCATGTGCTAAAATTGACATTGGCTCAACTTCCGAGAAAATGTTTAATGGAACAGCACCGGAAGGGAAAATTAAAGGGTCTTTTTTAAAAATCAATTATGCTGTTTTCTGTTTATTTTCAGCTTTCATATAAGTAGTTTGGTTGATACCACAAAATGAATAACACAAATACCAGTAAAACTTTTTTATTGTTCTGTCATTATGCATGTTTTCCACCTCGATGGTAATAAGCACTTACAGTTCCATTCCGCTGGTAAACTTAATAAGCGCCCACCCACTACAATTTTTAAGCGCCCTGGTCACTTAGCACGTTGAATACGGTATATCATAATGGCATATGATTTGATATAAATTGTCGGGAAACAAGGATAAATGAAAACATTCTGCAATACATCATTGGGGTGACACTTAAACTAATGTAGCTGTGTGAGTGACAAAAACAGATACTACATGCAAATTAAAAAAACTCATATTACTGCTTGGCTTTGAAAATGTCATTGATATAGTTCATAGGTTGTAGATGCAATTCAGGGCAGGTCACTGTTCTGGACTTGGGTGTTTCTGTACGGAGATGGATGTTTCGTATGCTTGTGTGGGTTCTATTTGGGTACACCAAGTTTCTTCCCACGATTCAAAGACATGCCCTGTGGGTAATATGGGTGTTCCAAATTTCCCTTAAGCATGAGTGAAAATGGCTGAGTGGGTGTCAGGCCTGTGATGGGCTGGCGAGCTGTTTAGGATATACAGTGATCCCTCGCTACTTCATGCTTCAGTTTCTGCGGCTTCAGTGCATCGCGGGTTTTTCAAAAATATTTATTGAAACAAATTAAGGAAAATGCCACAAAACAAGGCCAATTAATGTAAAAAAACCCCAAACAAACAAAAACAACAAACAACCCAAAACCCCCCAACAAAACTACTTACATTTCTATGTGAGGTGAGCATCTGAGTGTATGCGCGCGCATCCGTGTCTGTGCGCGCGCGTCTGTATGTGTGTGTATTTATATTTTATTTGCATCTTATGCATTATTTTTGTACGTATACATGTACGTATATGTCAGTCAGTGGGAGTCGCTCCTACTCGTGGAAATCAGTGGTCGCGGGTGTGTGTGTGTGTGTGTCTTGGTCCCCATTAACCGTGGAAAGTGAGAGATTCCTGTACTCCACCTTTGTGTAGTGTTGGCCAAGATATGCCCCCGCCTCCCTGTGACTCTAATAGGAGTAAGCGGTTGGCCTTCCTTCAGCCCAGCAAGTATTTATAATGAACCATTAGCTGTTACCCAGAAATTTTTACATGAATTTCTCCCACTTGAGGTACTTCCAATAATACAGTGAACGCAGGTACAAATAAAGATGTGGACTCGCACGTTTTTCGCTAATAAATATCAACACTCACCACGCCTTATTACTGAATGACTTAAAATTCTCAGCGAGGAGTGAGCTCATCAAAATATAACAAAGGAGAAAAATGAAGTAAAGTGATGTGAGCTTACCTGGGCCATTGTTAGGAGAAATCTGGTTGGAGCTGGCAAGACTCGGAGAGGCTATGGGTGGAGGTGAAGGACCAGGGCGCATGCTGGTGACACGAGGAGAGGTGTGTGGTGAAAATGGTGACTGGGTTTGGTTAACCTGCTCTCCCTGACTATTGGAAGGACCAGAGACACTGATGGCTGAGTTGAGAGGAGCCTCAGTTCCCATGGGCAAGTCATCAATGGAGCCAGACAAGTCCTGAAAAAACACAAATGAAAAAAAACAAAACAAAACAGACCATTGAAGGTGAGATTATTTCACAGCTGCCACTGAAACTTGGTTAAAGAAAATTTGATGTGATGAGGAAACCTAATTACTACTTTGATTATGATTATATTTTATGAAAACAACCATTAATTACAAAAAAAAAAAAAAAAAAAAAAATCACTTTTTAAATTTATTTTATAATTGGTGGCATTTTGAGGACCAAACCAGGGACTGTGGGACTGTTCAAATGAAATAATAATAAGAATAAAAAAAAAAAAAAAATGGGTAAAAGTACAAAATGATCTATGATAGATATATGATTGGCTGTTGATTGCTTTTATTTACATTATATTCAAGTAGTGCAGTAAAGCTTGAAATTCCTTTCTCAACTTGGCAACAGCATGAAAATCAAGAGATCTTATACCTTCTGGCACAACAGAGAACCTTAGAGAACGAAACAAAAAGTGTGAATGAGGTATGATTCGCACATTTTTTTTCCCCCGGTTCAGTATCGACACCCGTGTTTTCCAGTTGTGTGCAGAACAGCTGCGCAGTTCACTATTGGCAGGTGATTTATAAATGGAAGGTAATATTTATCAAAGACGGCAATTACACAAAAAGGTGTTAGTGGAAGTGAGCGGCAAGCCAGTCCAAATATTCAAGGAGTTGGGTCTTTTTCCAACATGGCCCAAATCCAATTTGTTTGCCGCTCTGCTGCAAATTGCTCTGTGCTCCAAGTCTCCAAATAGCTGTCAACTACTCCCAGTTGGCATCTTGTATCACTTAATTCGCTCCTGAAGCATGTAATTGTCATAATAAGAAAAATATTGAGGTGATAATAGTCCCTTAGTTTGAAATGCCCAAGACCTCTATATAATAACCTGCATATTTTTGCACAGCATTTGAGGACCAGGACACTCTATGTTACCAATAAACCCCCCCCCCCATTTATTGCTGTCAGGAAAAGCTGCCACTCAAGAGTAAGCAATGCATTGGGGACTGTCTCTACAGCCATGCACAGACACACACGGCTAAAAGCATTTCAATAAGCGGGGGAAATGCTACACTGTAATTTTGAGAGGAATGAGATTTGCTTCACACAAAAGCCCCACCGGCAGGCACTCAGAGTGCACCCAGATGTGAATTAATGAGAATCGTTGGAAAAGAAGAAAGTACGGAGAACTATCACTTTGGTCAAACAGTCTAGACAGGGAGGAGTCAAACCATTCAGTGGCTTGTGGTCCACTTGCACAAACGCTACATGGGCCTTAGCAACATCCAGCATCAGTGAAATTGGCATCCCCACAGACATACTGCTGAGAAACAAACTCTTTTCTATGGTTATAAAGTGCTGACATTCCCATTCAAAAGACCAAGTGGGAAACTGAGCAGGTAACTTCATGTAGAGAATTACTGCATGTAAACTCCTGAAAAGTTTAAGCAAATTAAAACTCAATATGCGCGCATTTTAAATAATTCAATATTATGACACAATCAAACACAGAGAAGTTTTCAGCCAAAAGGATGCTACACCTCAGGTACCAAATGCTTAGTCAGCGGTAGCAATATATGAGAAAGTAGAGACAGATGTTCATCCCTCAGCCAATTTTACAGGTATCTTCAGTTTAAATGCTTCGAAGGAAACAGCATGATAATGATTTGCAAAATTATGTTAACCAAAAATCCAGAGAGGGATCAACATTTCACAGCTCAGTACCCAACCTTACAGAAATATGTATCGGAAGGCGTTAGTTAGCGGATTTAACTGGAATAGTAAACCAGATCTCTTCGATATTTTAGTGTTAATTGAGAAAATATAAATTTCTGCTTTTCAGGGTATTTTAATAATAATAACAACAGGATTATTGCTTCATAAAATAAATTCTCTGACCAATGCTGTGAAATTTCATGTCTTATAATAGTATAATATGATACTGTGATCCCTCGCTACTTCGTGCTTCAGTTTATGCGGCTTCAATGCATTGTGAGTTTTTCAAAAATATTCATCAAAAAAAAAAAAAAAAAAGGAAATTAAGGACAAATCGGGGGTAAGTTAAGGAAAATGCCACAAAATAAGGTAATTTATGCAAAAAAAAAAAACCCCAAACAATCAAAAACAAAAAACAACCCAAAACCCCCCAACAAAACTACCGACATTTTTATGTGAGGTGCGCATTTTTCATTTTTTAATTGTTATTATAAGCATTTATAGCATTGAATATGTATTTATTGATATTATATACACATATACATGTATGCATACCAAGGGCGTAGGCTGGTCTGACCGTGGGAGGGGTGCACATCTCGGTTGACTGGAACTTGAGTCTCAGGGGCGATAGGCCTAAGCCTTAAAAGGGAAATGAAATGGCGACTAAATAAGTTGTCGGTAGCTTAAGTATAGTTTATTGAAGCGATTGTGGCTTAAATTTTATTTAATAAATAAACCATTGCACACACAGCAGTTTTGTTTTATGTGCTTGTCGTATAAGTTATCGACCCGAAAGCCGCCACTGCTAAGTGCCCGCCTACACAAAGTTACCATGACGTCACTGGGTTGCTACAAAGTACCACATGAAATATAGTGCATGCATATCACAGCATATTATATAATATAACCAACATGGAATCTCACGCCAACAACACGCACAGTTTTTCAGCAGAAGACGATTCATCTATTACTCTCAGAAGACGAATCAAATATTATAGTGCAACCAAAAACATTCTCAAATATATTTCAAACTACGTACATCTGCAAGTACATGTGCTAAATACATTTGCAAATTGAGCTATAGTTATTTATCTATTCAAAGGCACACACAAATATTAATACATATTTACAGCACAAAAACATACTATTAATTACACATAATTTCTTGTCCAGCGGAGCTCAACTCCTGCTGTGGAGGGGTGCACGTGCACCCTGTGCACCCCACCCCCACCCCCACCCCAGCCTACGCCCTTGTATATGTCTTTCAGGGGGGGGTCGATCCTACTTCGCAGAAATTGGTGGTCGCCGAGGTAGGGGTCTCGGTCCACATTAACCACGGAAAGTGAGGGAGCCCTGTATTACATTCGTGTATGACGTGTGTCATATATTGACAGGACAGAGATTGCAAATTTTTTCATTCTTTGAGTTTTTAAATTTTAATACGACTATATTTCAGTCTGGTGTCTTTGCCCATCATTCAAGGCGGTTTATTATTCAGCTACTTGACAACAGGAAAGGAAAAGTGTACAAGACGGTGTTGAGGCCAACGATGTTGTATGGGTTAGAAACAGTGGCCCTGGGGAAAAGGCAGGAGGCAGAGCTGGAGGTAGCAGAGATGAAAATGTTGAGGTTCTCTTTGGGAGTAACGAGGATGGATAGGATTAGGAATGAGCACATCAGAGGGACAGCACATGTAAGACGTTTTGGAGACAAAGTCAGAGAGGCTAGATTGAGATGGTTTGGACATGTACGGAGGAGGGATAGTGAGTATATTGGTAGTAGGGTGCTGAGGTTGGAACTACCAGGCAGAAGGCCTAGAGGAAGACCAAAGAGACGATTCATGGATGTGGTGAAGGAGGACATGAAGGTCGTTGGTGTAAGAGAAGAAGATGCCAAGGATAGGGTGAGATGGAGGCAGATGATTCGCTGTGGCGACCCCTGAAGGGAAAAGCCGAAAGGAAAAGAAGAAGAAGAAGAAGAAGACAACAGGTGAGATTGTGAGGGTTTTATTTTTTATTTTTTTGAGCATTTTTGACAATCAACTGAAATAGGTAGCCTTAATAATGGACTTATAAACAACAATATGTAATTTCAGGAATATGACATTGCACAAGCGTAATTGGGATGATATGGCCTTTCAAAAAGATGCCAGAAATTCAACTGAAAAACTCAGACGTAAAAACAGCGATCCTTAGAAACACTCTTTTTGCCAAAGTTTGACAAAATCCTCTCTTATGTACTGTACATCCTAATTAGGATAAAGCAAGCACTCTGCAAACAATAATATTTTATTTATCAATTACTATATCTGTATAAGACCAGTGGAATACATTTACATATTGTTACTTCAGTATAATCTAAAAATACTGCCTTCAGACTTCCGACTGCTTTGGTGCTGGAGAGTCACAGTTATAAATTTCTGTCAAGCAAATGATTAATACAGTAAAAGTGATCGTTCTGCATTTGTAGAGAACCCAGCGAGCACTGCACTCTTTCCACCAGTTCTCAAATCTTCGCTATGTCTATACAGTACGGTCGGCATTATCGGGAAGTCAGAAACTTGCCAAATGCAGCACAACCCTGGCACACGGGGCAGCAGATTTCACACTCGAGTCAACAAACAGAGAAGGTCAGGAATAAACACAGAACTGGCACTGTCTACTCTTATTAATGCCACTGCTTGGGGTGCTTTCCACCCTGCTCCTCTCGCCCTCCAGTGGAAATTTCATTGCACCCCTACAAGCACCTGCTGGGACCTTGGAACTTATGGAAAAGGGTTAATGTTTGAGGGATGGACTGGGACATGACTCATGGCGTGTTATCCCTTCGTCCAGAAGTTTAACTTTATAGCGCTGGCCTTAAAGGACAAGTCAGAGTAAGAAGAAAGAATAGAGGACAAAAGTCTGGTCTTTTGAGGACCAGGCTGGCTTGCTATTTATTAAACTAGAAATATTACAGCATTTGATGAAATGAACTTATCGATGGAGACCTTTTATGACCAAATGCTGGCACATCTATTTTCAATTTTGTCCTGAGCATATAATCCAACAGCAAATTAGATCTACTTCCCTCTGCAATGTGTTAAGAGTAAGCTTTTTAAAACATTGATGTGTTCTTCATCCCCCCATCCTGAAGCATATAGTCCAGACCAATCTGAAGCTGAAATGCCATGCAAATCATTCTGAATGGCAAGCAGCAGGAAGAAACTAGCTAATGGAAACCCCCATGTAGTGCTCGCACAGAAACACCCATCAAAAGATACAATTAAGCCTGAAACACAGACCGGAAGAATGAAGTCTCATCCAGACCAATATTTCATCTATCAAGCAAGCTGGCTAATGGAGATAGGCGAAACTAAAATACACACAGTGTGTGAGGGTTTTAAATAATTCTGCTTTGGCAAGTACTTTAAATGAACAACCACATCGAAAAAGGTTGACATTATACTCATGAATTGAAGACGATGCCTTGCTGGCCTTAAACCAAAAAATGAAAACCTTTTGTGAGTTTGGTTGCTATAAAAAATTAAGGATCAATCCATGAATCCAGAGATCTACCAAAAAAAAAAAAAAAAAAAAAAAAAAAATGTCTTTAGAATCTGAAAAGGTTTTCAGTAGACCAAGCTGCTTAATCCTAATTAGGATCATTTGAAGGCTGTTGCTCATCTCAGTTGACTGTGGGCACGGTACAACCTGAACTGCTCACCAGGCCATCACAGCATGTTTTTTCGGACTGTGGGAGGAAACCGGAGAGAAACCCACGCAAGCACGGGGAGAACGTGCAAACTCCACACAGAAACGCCTGAACTGGGAACCGAACCCAGGGTCTTCTTGCTGTGAGACAGACATGCTGCCCCCCCTTCGTGTTCGTGTTCTGTCTTTTAAAGGAATTGTGTCATGATTTTCACTCCAATTAATTTGGCAGAATGTTGTGTAAATATGTCATGAACGTCCTAAATATTTTTTAAACAGTTTTTCAACTACCATTCATGATATTCACACCAGTTTCTTCGAATAACCTGGACACTACCCCTGTAATGGGGAAAACGTTGCATTAACAACTCATTGCTTTACTGCTATATCAACAGGAATGAACATACAACAATTAAACCCAGAAATTATAGCACAGTATTAAACAAATATGAAAAATATATTTTAAAAACACACATAAGAACATATCAGATAGCCCACTTGCACATGTAGGAGAATTAGTAGCAGCATCAAACGACCCATTAAATAAAGTGCTTTGAGTGCATTAAATAAATCTACATTATTTCACAATTATTTGATCCCGTCGAATAGCCTAAGTGCTAAGTTTAGCGAATTAAGGACGTGGACAGCTTCTGGATACGAGTTATTCTGAAACTTGGATGTTCTGGTCTTAATGTATCTTAATGTTTTGCAAGATGGAAAGAACTCAAAAAGTTTATTAGCTAGGTATGATGGTTCTTTTATAATGTTAAGGGCCTGCTTTTGTAATTCAACCTTGTGAATACCTGCAAGGGATAGGAGACAACTCTGGATACACTATGTCCCACCTTGTCTTACTGACTTTTGACATCAGCTGACCATACCATACCATACAATTCTATACAATACTATTTCATGTTACTATTTCATAACATACCCCACCATAACATGCTATACTATACAATACTATACCATATCACACCATACAGTACTATACCGTACACCACCATAACATGCTATACCATACAATGCTATACCATACAATAGCACACCATAGCACACCATACAATACTACACCATACCATTTCATAACATACCCCACCATAACATGCTATACCATACAATACCACACCATACAATACTACACCATACCATTTCGTAACATACCGCACCATAACATGCTATACCATACAATGCTATACCATACAATAGCACACCATATCACACAATACAATACTATACCACACCATACAATACTATACCATACCATACAATACTACACCATACCATTTCATAACATACCCCACCATAACATGCTATACAATACTATACCATACCATACAATACTACACCATACCATTTCGTAACATACCGCACCATAACATGCTATACTATACAATACTATACCATATCACACCATACAGTACTATACCATACCACACCATACAGTACTATACCATACCACACCATAACATGCTATACCATACAATACCACACCATATCACACCATACAATACTATACCCCACAATATCACACCATACAATACTACACCATACCATTTCATAACATATCCCACCATAACATGCTATACTATACAATAGTATACCATATCACGCCATACAGTACTATACCGTACGCCACCATAACATGCTATACCATACAATGCTATACCATACAATATCACACCATACAATACTATACCATACAATACCACACCATATCACACCATAACATGCTATACCATACAATGCTATACCATAAAATACACCACCATATCACACCATACAATGCTACACTATACAATACTATACCATACCATACAATACTACACCATACCATTTGATAACATACCCCACCATAACATGCTATACTCCAATACTATACCATATCACACCATACAGAACTATACCGTGCCCCAACATAACATGCTATACCCTACAATTCTATACCTACAATACCACACTATATCACACCATACATTAACGATACCACACAATACTATACTATACCCCACCATAACATGCTATACCATACAATGCTATACCATAAAATACCCCACCATATCACGCCATACAATGCTACACCATACAATACCACTCCATACAATACAATACCATATCCCACCATAACATGCTATACAATACCATACCATTCCACAAAATATAATCCACATCATTCCATTCTCCACCAGACCCCTCCATAACATACTATACAATAAAATAAAATAACATACCATACAGTACTACACCATACTCCAGCATTCAATACCACATCATACAATACTACACCATGAGGTACTATACCATTCCATTCCACATTGTACCGTACCATACCACCAGACCTCACAATGCCATTTCCATTCAATATCATAACATATCACACCACACCATTTTAAAATGTCCTGTTTAAAAAGACACCGTGGCTGATTTCATGTGTCTTTAATGAAGCAAACGCTAGCTGGAGTAGAAATTTGCAAATTGAGGGAAAATGGTGAAAAAAAAAAAAAAAAATCCAACCGACCAAAAATTCCCTCCTCAACACTTCTTTTTAAATAGAGTGAAGACAAACTTACAGGACCTTAAACAAAGTACTTCTCTGTCAAGTAGATGTCAGCAGGCTATGGAGAAAAGAATTTATTAATTAAGGTTAGCTCAGAGGGCCAACTTTGAGCGTCCTTGAGTAAAAATCTGTGGTGAGGCTATTTGACTCGGTGACAGATGAAGAAAGTCAAACTCTTGCACTGCCTGTCACTAAACAGAGGGATTATCATGAAGTTTAGTCCAATTTCTTTTTGATTGCTGAAAAGCTGCCAAGCTCACGAGGGTTGCTCAGCTTAAAGATACGCTTCATAGGCAACGGTGGCTCAGTGGGTAAAGCTGGGAGTCACTGATCAGAAAAGTTGTGAATGTAAACCCCAGCAGTTCCTCTACTGAGCCCATGTGCGAGGTCCTTTACCCCTCATCAGCTCATGTGTGTCCTGGAAAAAAAATTCTGTTTGTTTTAAAGCCAAATGAGTAAAATGTACAAGTGAATGATTGCAGTGAAGCGGTCCAGTACGTACAACTCTAGAACTTTCAATTTTTATTATTATTATTTTTTTAACAATACACAGCACATCCAGCCACTAGTACTCAACGGGCTGAAATTGGCAGAGCCATTTGTATTCCAGTGAAACGTCTGGATTTAAATGAAGCCTTTCATGCAAGCATGTGGATAATGAAATTGAAACGGCGTCACACAGAGGTACTGTTTTTCCACCCGCCACAAAGGTTCTGCATTCAAACAGCTCGACATTCAAACACAGCACCACACCAATAAGGACACACATCCACACATAGCATATTTATTTAGTGCTTATTGGATCTGCAAATGTTTTCTTATTTATGCCATTCTCATTTGCTGTTCTTCACACCCAAGCCCACAACATATTCTGCTGGTGAGAAGGAAAGAGAGAGAGAGAGAGAGAGAGAGCGAGAGAGAGAGAGAGAGAGAGAGAGCGCGAGAGACCGTGAGTGTAAAGCACCACAGAGATAAATAAATAAATGGTAAATTCCTCATTTTTAATTCAACTGCTCGTTCAGCTTAACCTCTCCTCTCAGCAATTAAAGCGCATGCCACATCCTTCATCCACCAGCCAGCCGGCTAAATAATGCATCGAGTCCTGTGTGCATCTTTTATCATCCCAAATGACAGGCATTAGCATATCTCCCCAGGCAATTAGAGCGTGGCAGAATAATCAGGCCGTAATTGGGGGTGAGTGGCGCTAATGGCTGGACGCTGGCACATTGCTGGGCTGCCGTGGCTCTGCCAGTTCAGCAAGGCCATCGTGCTGTGACAAATCAGTACTTGTGCCTGGACGCCCATCCTAACCTTTACTTCTCTGAAAAATGTTTAAACAAACATCCATGTTCACACGTACTGTATTCGCTTTCCTCCCATCTGAGTCTTCATTCTCCCTGTACTCTCCAACACCCCACCCCCACCCCCACCCACTCAGGTTTTGTCCCCTCGCTCCACATAATGTCCCCGGTGTCCTCATCCATCGCCAGACTTTCTCCCTTTCGCTTTTTCATCAAGTTCCTCTCTCGATCTTCTTTATGCATTTTTCCTCGATATCCCTGAAGTCAGAACCTGTATAGATAGAACGGACCTCCTCATTCACTTATCCTCCTCTCGCAGTCCCCGAGTTCCCTAAGTGCAGAGCCAACAGAGGTCTGCGCTCCCTAAAGAGCCCCCTCAATTTCAAATTGATTCAGTGGATTTATTAAAAAAAGTAACTTTATCAAATACCATGGGTAAAGTGATATAGTGCGTAATAAAAGCCAGTTATGTGGTCTTTACACTGTAACGAATTGAAGAAACGAATATAAAGGAATTGAAGAAGTCCGAATACACTCCAAATTCCTGATTAATAGTTTTCCCCGACGGCTGGACAAAATGTACTGAAAAGGAATGAAACAAAAACAGAACAAACTTAAAATGAGATCAGAGCAACATGATCACTTCTCACAAACAAACCAGAGCTGATACTGAACCAATGCGATTGAAATATTTTACCAGATAGCTAACGGCTGTGCACGCGCCTTCTCGGTGATACGCAAATTTAAACCAATCACGTGATGTTTGTGCGAAGGTATAAAACATTCACATACTGACTCAACAAATTTTGATCCCAGTCGCATTTCGTGAGTTGACATCCGAAAATGTCAAGGTTCGAGGGGGATAACTCCAACTTCGACGCCAATCTCAAATCACCCACACCCTCACTTCGTGGGGCCGGTGGCGTAGTGGTTAGGGTGCTGGGCTCACGATCGAGAGGTTGTGAGTTCAAATCCCAGTGAGACCCTCTACTGTGTTAAGACCCCTGAGCAAAAGGTCATACTGTACTAGAATTAAGTGTAATTTCGCATCCACTACAGTAGTTGGCAGTGGCGCTCTCATTGTCGCGCTATGGTGTAGGGGAAAAAGCTCTGAGCAAACGATATGAAGTACAGTAAACAGTATTTATAGTTGTGCTGGGGCGCTGGTGGGAATGTGTTTTTTTCTTCTTAGAGGGGGCATCACAGAGAATAATTCAGAGGCGCTGCACAAGGTGTTCTATATATATGTATGGCTGTATGGATGTATATGGATATGGATATATAAAGCTTGAATAAATATTAACATCTCCAAATGTAAACCCAAGTTTACAACATCTCAGTTTACAAGTCTCCAACACAAGTTTATTTGTGAATCAATGCATCAAAATTGTGGGGCCGGTGGCATAGTGATTAGGGTGCTGCACTCATGATCGGGAGGTTGTGTGTCCCAGTTAGACCCCCACTGTGCTAAGACTTCTGGGCAAGGTCTTAACCACAAGTGTGCCTCTGTTCACCCAGCAGTATAAATGGGTATCAGTAAAAATATACTGGGAAGGTAACCTGCGATGGACCTCACTTCAGGTAGCAGCTGCATACCAAGAAACCTCAAGATCCAGATCTCTCAGTCGCAGCTCCTTACCCCGACGTTTTACATTGTGATTATGTTCGTAACGCTACACAGATCCTTCACTCAACATTCTGTCTCTCGGTTTTATTTCAGCAAGGCAACAGACACAAGACAGAGATTGGCTCATTTATTAACATTTATTAATTCATTCATTTTCCAAACTGCTTAATCCTACCAGGGTCACGGCGGGGGCTGAAGCCCATGACAGCTGTCTCTGGGCAAAGATAAGAATATTACCCTAAACAGCTCATGAGTACATCGGAGGACTAACACACACACACACACACACACACACACACACACTTATCTAGGGGCAACTTGGAACAAGCAGTTAGTTTAATGCGCACGTCCTTGGACTGTAGGTCCAATGTAAGCACATAGAGAGGAAGCAGATTACAAACAGAGACGTCCGCGTTAAGCCCAGAACTCTAACCAAGAACGTTGTTGCTATGGGATGGCTGTGCTAACCACGACTCAACTATATCTCTGGGGAATACAACTGCATCAAAATAAACCAACTGTATTCAGTGTTATTCTACGGAGGGCAGTGAAGGCTTGGTGGTAAAAAGGCGCTGGATTGCTGATCCCAAGGTTGGGGGTTCGAGTCCCACTCTCCACAAGATTGTCACTATCCCCCTCTAGTGCAGCAAACTGGGTTATCAAAGGCCGGCCATGTTTCTCACTGTCTATGGTGAGAGGTTCATGTAAAAGAACCATTGCAGACTTTCGTCAAGAGTAGCTGCATAGTCATCAGCCTGTGTTTCTGCCCCATGCTAAAGGATTGTGTCAGGAAGGGCATCCGACGTAAAAACCTATGTCAAATCAAACATGCGAATCATTAATACGACTTCCATGAAAATGGAGGCAGATTATTCGCTGTGGCGACCCCGAAAAGGGAACCGCTGAAAGGAAAAGAAGAAGATTCAGTGTTATTCTACGTGCACACTACACTCATCCAGAGGCAACCAAAATGGGCCCCGGCTTCCCCGCCATCCTTATTAGGATTAAGCAACTCAGAAACTCAATCATGAATAAATGAACAAATGTTTATGAGTGCATGTTGGCTATGCAATGGTATGGTGAGCTGTTCAAGGTGCACCCTGCCTTTGTCCAGGGTTGGCTGAGATAGGCTCCAGGCTTCTCACGACTACAGAAATTAAGTAGTTCAGCAAGTGAGTGAATTAATGTTTGCCCCAAAGGGTTAAAGTGTATTGCCACTTTACAGTTCCTGGTTATAGTAGTCTTCAAGCTGAACGCTAGATTAGTATTTACAGTTTTTGTCTCCGGTAGAAATCTGAACAACAAAAAAAAAAAGGATATGAAAAGGGGGGCGCTAGAATCCAGAACCAGTCCTGTAGGTTTAAACATACCTACATCAAATAAATCATCAAATAAAACAGTTTTTGTTTACTGGCTGTTAAACCTACTTTTTCCTTTGTACAACTATGGAAAAAAACCCCAAAAACAAATAAAAACCACAGAATCTGCTTGTCTGGAACATCTTGGACTACTAATTTGTCCTCCCATAGTGTCCCTCAGAGGGCAATTTTAAAGATGAACTGTGTTCTTTCACCTGAACAATAAAAAAACCTTACATTTAATTACATGCATTTCCCCGTTTTTAGTGATAATCTTCTACCACTAATGTTCTGCAACCCTGCAGGACACACAGGCATCTATAATAGTCGGCCTAATAATAGTAATGGGTTGAGTGCAATCTTTTCCCTGCACAAACACATATTAGAATCTCCATGTAAATTTATCATAAATTCCTACAAGTGGGATTAAATTCTTCTATTGAATTCACAAAACCCTCGTGCAGAAAGGCTATTTTTAAACACAATTTTAAACAGATATCAGGTTCATGCTGATGGCAACAATATAAAAGTCAATGCGAGTGTGCCTATAGATCAATTCAACTCGTTTACCAATGGCAGTATAAAAAATGATTTTTGGGAGAAATGTAGGTCAGGGTCATAAAATATTTTTTAAAAGAAACATTATGGATACAGTGAACCCTCACTTTTTGCGGGTAATGGGGACTGAGACCCTCTGCGAATGCTGAATTTCCACAAAGTAGGATCGACCCCCTGACTGACGTATATATGTACATGTATAATATAAATGAATACATATTTAACACTACAAATGCTTATAATAACAATTAAACATTCAAAATAATGCGTAATATGTAAATAAAATATAAATACACACAAACAGACGCATGCGCGCGCACACACACACACACACACACACACACACACGCGCACACATACACACTCAAATGTGCACCTCACATAAAATATAAGTACTGTACTTTTGTTGGGAGGGTTTGGGTTGGGTTTTTTTTTTTTTTTTTTGGGGGGGGGTTTCATAATTGGCCTTGTTTTGCGACATTTTCCTTAACTCTTACTCTATTTTTCCTTAATTTACTTATTTTTCGGTGAATATTTTTGAAAAACCTGCAATGCACTGAAGCCACAGAGCTGAAGCGTGAAGTAGGGAGGGATCACTGTATATATTTTGCAAAGAAATTACTGAGATTTTATTTTGCATAATCTATAAGGTAGCAGTTGGAAAGAGTTCGTCTGGCAGTACTCATCATTGTCCAACATCGAAACCAAATTGGCAGCATGAATAGCAATATTAAGCACAGCAAATCATATGAAAGGCAGTAGTAGTATGATTTTACTTAAATCTCACATCTTATCCTTCAGCCACAGTGCATTAACACCATTAGAGTTTTCTTTTTGTACTTATACAGTAGGGGAGATATTAACATTTTCCACTTTATTGACCCACAAATGCTGTCACAATGTTGAATACTTAGTACAAGGTTTTCACCAACTAATGACGACATGCTGGGGCTTCTATTTAACCCTCCCTGCATTATCTCTGCCAATTCCATTCTCCTTCCCAGCACACAGAGTCTGATGTTTTTAGGTGACCATTCAGGCACAGAAAGCCGAAAGACTATAAATGGGAGGAGGAAGCCAAACAGGTTATACAGCCAGCGCACATACAAACACACACAGAGACACACTCAAAATCCAGAATTTCAGGAGGAAGTGAGGAAACAGTTTCCTGAAGAACTGGAGTTTATTGTATGAGAAATCATTCTTAGGTGTTCGTTCTGGGTATAATATCTGACCTTTAAAGTATGCCATCTAAAGATGGAAGCTTAGAAAGTAACCTGAAGCCCTCAAGCCACTGGAAGCTGATAAATGTGTTTCAGACATGACACAAGTTTAATGGAAGACATGTCATCACACTGTAGAACACACTGCAAAAATAATCAGCATCTCACACCTAGAATTCAATATCAAACATAACAAGCAGCTGCAGTACATATCTTCACACAACAAAATGAAAAATCCAATCTATTAGATATTGTTTTAAGTTCTGTTCCCCAAGCAGCACATTTTGCCTTTTTTAAAAAATTTAAAAAAAAAAGAGAGAGCGAGAGAGAGATTTTTTTATATGTACTGTAACATCAGAAATGGTAAACCAAGGAGGCTGTAATTACAGCCTATCTACAGGTTGGTGAATGAATATCATTTTAAATACAGTTTACAATATCTCGTGCATGTAGGCATCTGAGTCAAGCAGTTTCAATGCAGTGCACACTAACCAAAAACGTAAGCATTATAAACAGACGCAACAGGAGCATGTAGCAATGGATGTGAGCTGCATGACTGATGTAATCAGTATCGATTGAAACGTTGGTTGAAATGCAAGTATATCTGATGAATGAGAAGTACTGCAGGTGTGAGGTAATTTAGTTCCATGTGCTTTTTCTCTGTGAAATCATATACTGTAAATACGGTGATGCTTCAGTAGGAGCTCCTAATATGTGTAACAATCTGGATGTTCTTATTCACAACGCCTTCCACTTCAAACTTTGTTAAAACCCATCTTTTCTTTTTTGAGCGACAAACAAAAGAAATACAGTTTGATGTTTCATCGATTTGGTCACATTTTTAGATGATGCACAGTTGTAGAACAGAAAGCCCACAGAAATTATTACGGATTACACAAGCCTAAAAATACTCATTGTCCACTAACATATTGTTTTACAGCGAAGAATCAGAATAACAAAGTCACGCAGATAAAGCACAAAGAGTGCATGCTAACAATGGCTTGATGCTGGACAGAACCTTTTCTACTATATATATATATATATATATATATATATATATATATATATATATATATATATATATATATATATATATATATATATATATATCATTGCAAAGACGGTGTACATGTATTAGAGATAGAGAGAGAGATGGGAATTATAGAGTAGACAGTATTGGAACATGATGGATCGCACATTTACCGTATCAAAGTTGAATATATTTGAACAAATGTACATCTTTCTGGTCATTGTCACCCTTGTTCATAAACAGTAGGTCACTGAGTTGCCGTCAGCATGTTCCTGTCCTGCGATAGTCTGGAGAACTGTCCAGGGTGTACTCTGCCCTTGCCCAGAGTTGGTTGAGGTGGGTGCCAGCCTCCCAACGACACTAATTACAATTACAGTGGATCCTCAGTACTCGAACGCTTTAGAGGTCGAACGAATCAGAATTTGACCAAAAAATCCGGGATTTTTTTTTTTCCCGGAAGTCGACCAAAATCCGGAAGTCAAAAGCTAAAAAAGCGCGAGAAGAAATGAGACCAAGAGGGAGGGGAAATGCCGGAAGTCTGGAAGTTGTTGATACTATGTATCACCCTGATAAAGCTAAAGCTAGCAGTGCTCTGAACACCTTTAACGACGAGGTCATGAGCCACTTCCATAAGGTTTTGAAAAGAAGGCACAAGCCCCGTTAGAAATGTTCTTCAAGAAAAGAAAGGGACATCCTGAAGAAGAGTCATCCATGCCAAAGCGAGTAGCAAGAGAAAAAACACCTTTGGCTGATTTACCTGAAGCTGTTATGGAAGGGGATCCGCTTCGTCTCTCCCTCTCCAACATTTACGTATGCCAACTGCTCACCACCACAAAGGTAAAAATTCTTATTGTTATTGTTCTTATGATTTAACTGTACTGTGGTTTTTATTTTAGTGTAACTGTATTCAATATTTTTTCACTTAATTTGCGGGCCTATGGTGAGTTATGGCATCGTTAACTTCTGTTTAAAAGACGACGGAATGGATTAAGACCATTTACATTATGTGTAATGGGAAAAACAGATCCAAAATTCGACCAAATCGGAATTCGACCAGCCGTCTGGAACGAATTGTGGTCGAGTACCAAGGTTCCACTGTAAGTGGTTCAGAAAATAAATGAATGATGAATTGTCACACCTGCTTTTCTCACCATGGCACAATGTCTCTGAATGTAGATCCAAAGCTAATTTGTTAAATGTGACAAACTGCACTTTAGTATACACTACACATGTGATTTAATTAAATTGCTTTTTCAGGATAATTACCTATGGTGTGGTCTATGCTGTATTCAATTCAGCAACAACTACTGAGCCTGAGGCGCATGGTTTAGTATATACTACATAAGAACATTAGCAAAAAAACCCCCAACAAAATGTGTGTGTGTGTGTGTGTGTGTGTGTGTGTGTGTGTGTGTGTCTGTGTGTGTGTGTGTGGGGGGGGGTTGTTTTATTTCTGACTTATCACGTCATCATGACAACAATCATGACAGACGCCGCTGAGGTCTGAGGGAGGTATGCAAAAGCAGGTGCTGTTCAAGGCAGTGTCCAAGAACAGCCGTATGAAAAAGAAGAAGATTCACCTCGGCAACTATACTAATTATACTGTATTGACTCATATCGGCTCCAGCCTCTCCGTGACCCGAGTAGGATACAATAGTTTAACAAACCAATGAATGAGAATAGAGCAGAGGTGGCCTGGTGGTAAAGGTGCTGGATCACTGATCCCAAGGTTGGGGGTTCAAGCTCCACGCTCCACGGGTTGTGCAAACACCCCCCCCCCCCCCCCAGTGCAGCTAACTGGGTTATCAAAGGCCGTCCATGTCTCACTGTCTGTGGTGTGAGATTCATGTAAAAGAACCATTGCTGACTTTCGACAAGAGTAGCTGCAAAGCCATCAGCGTGTTTCTGCCCTGCGATGACCTGGCGAGATGTCCAGAGTGTTCTCTGCCCTCGCCCGGAGTCAGCTGGGATGGGCGTCAGTCTCTCCGTGACCCTGATTATGCGGTTACAGAAAATGTATAGATGAATGAATGAGAATAATTTGCATTAGGATTAAATTCTGTTATCCTAAAATTTTGCTAATAATCTGATAATCATAGGGCAGTGGGGTATCTTTTGTTGTTGTTGTTGTTATTGTTGTTGTTGAAAAAAAAAAAACAAAAAAAACAAAAAACCCAAAACCATCTTTATTCTCAGAGAACAGTGTTTTTTTTTCTTTTTCTATCTTCTTTGTAGAGTGGAATTGAAAAGATACACTACAAATTGTCAAAAAAACAACTTTCCTATGAATGCAAAGGCCAAAATATATGAGAGATGCATTTTTAAATCCCCCTGTGTCAGACAAGGCCTGTGACATACTGCCTACACTATAGAAAGCTACCGATTGATAAAAGACCAGAGTTAGAGGAGCGTGGATTCGTAATGGGTCGGACAGCGGTACATGCGTACAGAAACATCAGAGGCGAGGCAAGGTTAGTTCCCCGCTGTAAGGGTACGGTTTTTTTTTTGTGCTCAGCAAGCTCTTTTCTTCTTTGCGCTTTGTATTTCCTTTGCTCACTGGGTTCAATGCTACAGAACATTGCTTCTGTGTTTTTAGGCTACATACATCTCTCCGAGATGAAAAGCCTAGTGACGTGCCATTCAATTCTTCTTGATAGGAGGAAGCCAAAAAAAATAAAAAAAGGAATTGCAGATATAAAAGAAAAGGGCAAAAACATACCGAAGGTTTTGATTCATTTCAATTTAACCTCTAGAGAAAGAACGAAATCTATTACTGTTTACCAAGGCAAAAGTAGAGAAAGGAAATAAAAAACACACTAACTGTATTTTTGTGAGTTTTTTTTTTTTTTTTGGGTTTAGTTTTTTTTTTTATAAGATGAGACAGAGCACAGATGGGCGCAGCAGTAGAGTGGAACTGTTCACAGGGGTCCGAGAGAAAAACATCAACATGAGCCTGCATTTAAAAGGATTGCCGTTCACATCGACTGCACTCGTTCGGTAAGATATCCACAGCACTGTGTTCACGGCCTGAGGGGAACACGTCACTGTCAGAATGACAGTGATAGAAATTAGGCATGCAGGAGCTGATTTGACTGGCGAGATGCAAACTCATCCTCGTCTCGTCTCATTGAGCATGACTCCTGTCATGGAGCCCATCGGCCCAATCCATCAGCCGAGCTCCCAGATCGATACAGGATTGGGACGAGCGATCACGTTGTGACCTGCATATCATAATAAATCTGACGACTTCACAGCGATGCCTTGTCTTGCAATTATTCATCTTATTCTTAAAGTACACCTCATTTTCTTTTTGTGTATGTTTTGGGCCAAGATTAATCAAACAAGCAAAAGTCGATCCACTCGTACAGATTATTGTTTTTTTTCACATGTGAAAATTAGCTTGCAGTTTCTGTTTTTGGTGTATGTTTTCCTTTTGTGATTTAATGCATCCTGAATGTCACTATAAACAGTGGAATAATAAACAATAATCAAGTAAAAAAAAAAAAAAAAAAAAAAAAAAAAAATTACTTTAGTGCCTTACGGGTATACAGACGCTCCCTGACTTACATTCATTCGTTTTACGTTTTTTCGATTTTGTTTTGTTTTTTTTTCCAAAAAAAAAAAAAAAATCAAATTTTGAGTTTAGATGTACCTACGTGGTACGCTGACGTAATGACGCAATTACATAATGACGCTGAGTCCATTGTTTACAAATGACAGACTGAACGTGCCCTTCCTTCTTCCCAGTTCAGTTTATATATATTATATATATATATATACAGTGATACCTCTGCTCACGAACATAATTGGTTCCCAGAAAGTGTGTGTGAGGCGAAAAGTTCGTCTTCCGAACATTTATTTCCCATAAGAAACCATTAAAATGAGAATAATCCGTTCCCAGGTCCCCATAAAACATAATTTTCTACTAAATAAGCCTTAAAACTACACAAAAATATACCTTATTTTATGTATAATAAATGTCTATTGTATTGTAATCAAAGAAATAAACTGTACTGTATAATAAAGTCGTTTTATTTACCTTTGTGATGGTAGTTGATGGCTTGATGGAATGGAGTGGGAGGAGGAGGGAGGGGGGGGACTTACTGTTTGGAAGGAGTGTTTGGAAACGCCTACTGTTTGGAAACACGCATAGCCACACACGCACCCTTAATAGCTTCCTTGTTCTTAAGGATGGGAGCAATGGTAGACTTAGCGTACTGGTACTGGGACGCTGAGTCACACAAACGCACACCTCGTTCGTGTTTTTCAATGATCTCTGCCTGTGGTGGGGTCTTTTTCGGTCCCATAATAGCAAAAGTACACTCAATATGGTCCAAAATGTCTATCAAACACAAACCACTTCCGCATTCAAAGAAAGGGGTGTGATTTAACTGTGACGCCGTGAGCGCATGTTCAGCTTCTCGTGGCCGCCACCATGGCGCTGTTCGACCACGTGGTTTGATTCGTCCGCCGAAAACTAGTTCGTCAGCAGAGACAATATGCTCGCAAATTTAATGTTCTTGAGGCGAAAAGTTTGTGAGCTTAAGCGTTCGTCAGCGGAGGTTTTACTGTATATATATATATATATATATATATATATATATATATATATATCTATATCAGTTATATAGCGTGTTACCCTTGTGTTAAGGCGTTGTCTCTGTAATCTTTGTGTTTACACTGTTTTGCGGCCTTTTGTAACCCTAAGCAAATATGGTTGGTCAGAAGCGTAAGCCTACTAGCATGGGTGCAAGTCTCATACACAGAGATGAATTAACTATCCGCTCGGATCGGCGCAATCTACCATGCATACTCAGTTAAGCAAAGAGAGTTGTAAAATGAATGAAAACCCGAATCCAGAAAAGAAAGATAACTCTCCGCTCTGCTGGTGATTCACATCAGTGCAGGCTGAGTTCTAAACGAGTTCAACGGCACCCTTGCTCACTTGAAAGACCGGAAGTCCATATAACCCACAGCAAGGACACTACTTTTGGTATTGAGCGCCTCACATATTGTAAGCGCTGATTGGCTGTTTTAAGCTTCATGTAAAGTGACTCGGTATAAATAAGTGACTTATTTGAAATTAATGTTGATATTATTTGATATATTTGATATTATTTTACAATGTTTATAATAATTTGTCATATGTCACACATCATACGTCATACGTCACTGTAACAACTTACGTTCACTTTCAACTTATGTTCGGCCGTCCAGAACCAAATAAAAGCATAAGTCGGGGAGTGTCTGTATTCATTCATCCATTCATTCATTTCATTAGTTGTGCAGCTTAATCCAGTAGAGTGGCAGAGAGGCTGGGGCCTATCACTGTCGAGTCTGGGAAAAGGTAGGGTACACCGTGAACAGCCTGAAAGAATATCATACAGCTAATACACACTCACACAATCAAAAATTCACACTCACACTTGGGGACAATTTGGAACAACTGTTTAGCCTAATGTGCCTGACAGTAAAAAGAAACCAGCATGGCCATCCCTTGACCATTCGATTTCAGCACTTGCACCCCCGCATACTCGTGGATTGGCAACAAATCTGGAAGTAACTGGCACGTGATTCAAATTTAACCAGTGGCTGAGAGCTTTTGTTTCTCCTTCCTGCTGATCGGTTGCAGATGATGTATACACCTCATTTTTTAGTGTGTTTTTGATGATTATTGAAGCCCTATGATGTCACTCAAACACCCTGCATCTTCTGTAGCTTCTGGTAAGGAACCTAAGCGCTTTATTCATTAATAAATAATATCACAGTACAAAATTAATTTTTTTTACTGAATCATTACTACATTTTATTGCATTATTACTGTATTAATGAGTAAGACTGTTTATAGATTGTGTTTAAGAAGCATATTTTAGTGCATGTAATATCATACATAGGGTTTTAAAACCGCGTCAATAACTTGCGGAGCTTCATGATCCGCGGGAAAGGCTGGAACCAGACCATTGCGAAAAACGGGGGCCTACTGTATATGGGTCTTATCACAAAACTGATGAAAGCAGACCTGAAATGTGTAGCACTGTCCTTTTATGTTTTCTGTAGATTTAGAAAAAATAGTTTTTCTCCTTTATTTTAATGTATTCGGTGAATATGAATGAAAAGCCTTTTAGAGGCAGGATAATATTTCTTCTAGAAGCAGCATCATCAACCTATCTGTAGATCGACTCAAAAAGTCAGTAGTAACCTGGACAGAATGAATAACCTTCTATTGACTAATAATCGCTTTAGCTAATAATTGTGTAATTAGTTACACTATGCTTATTAATAGTAGTTGACATTCAAATTTTCTTTACTATTTAAAGTCAATAAATGCCAATAGATCAGTGATCAGTGGGAGAACAAAATACACTGTGTAACACGGGCAGAAAAAAAATACATATATCATCAATCCCATTTTAAATCTGGTACTTATTTATCAATTTTGCCACACAAATTCAAATTCCGTGGTTCATGGTGCATGCAACTGACTGCCGATTCCTGTGGTTATTGGACCTGTGGAGACCTTAGCAGAGGTTCAGTGGAATGTGAAAATAATGAGGTCTTTCTCTTGTCACAAAATTGAGCATGAAAAAGGTGCAAACTAGGAAGTACACTGATACCTCACATTATGAAATTAATCTGTTCCAGAAGTGGTTTCGTAACTTGATTTTTTCGTAAGTTGAGCCGCATTTTACATATAACAGGCCTGATTTATTCCAAGGCCCTCAATACTACCCCCTAAACCCTTTAAAAATTATAAAAGTATACCTTTTAAGGCCTCCTTCTGCTTCAATATCGTACCGATGGTAAACGGGTTTTGGCCCTATTCCTTTGCAATATCACTCAACCGCATGCCACGAGCCCACGTCTTATTTTTGCTCACACCGGTAATCACTTTTACCGAGAATCACACGCACGCACGCGCATGTGTGTGTGTGTGTGTGTGTGTGTGTGTGTGTGTGTGTGTGCGCGCGCACATGTGTTGACCATGTCTTCTGAGCAGAGTTATAATCTTACAAATGTTTATGCAAGGTTAAAAGCCTGAGCCAAAAAATAAAGTTGCAATGAGCACATTCGAAAAACTCACAAAACAACAGTAACGCTGTCCTTTACGCGTGTTAGAATTCCGTGACGAAAAATGGGTTGAAGGCACACGAAAAGCATCATGGGTATTATGGAGATACAGCTCCCTCATAGCCAATGGGAGGCCAGCAGGGCGGGGGTGTTGGGAGACAGCCAATGGGAGAGCAACTCGTGAATTGTTTGAATTTTTGAGATGGCGCGTTTCGTAACGTGAATTATCCAGAGATGGAATTTTAGGTAAATGTGTTTCGTAACTTGGATTTTTCGTTTGTTGGGTCTTTCGTAATTTGAGGTACTGTATTTGAATTATTGCAAAAACTGTGTTCACCATATTTTATATATGATGATATCTCCCAGGTAAGCACTAAATATCTTTATGCATTAAAGGTAAAGTTTGTTGGGCTTTTTACACCTGGGCCATTAGTGGCTCATTGGACCGGTGCTTATCCCAGGTTTCCATAGCGTGAAGCAACTAAGAGTACAACTCCTCCTGGATGGGACGTTAGACCTTCCCAGTATATTTTTACTGGTACCCATCTATACTGCTGGGTGAACAGAGGCACACTTGTGGTTAAGACCTTGCCCAGAAGTCTTAGCACAGTGGGGGTCTAACTGGGACACACAACCTCCCGATCATGAGTGCAGCACCCTAATCACTATGCCACCGGCCCCACAATTTTGATGCATTGATTCACAAATAAACTTGTGTTGGAGACTTGTAAACTGAGATGTTGTAAACTTGGGTTTACATTTGGAGATGTTAATATTTATTCACGCTTTATATATCCATATCCATATACATCCATACAGCCATACATATATATAGAACACCTTGTGCAGCGCCTCTGAATTATTCTCTGTGATGCCCCCTCTAAGAAGAAAAAAACACATTCCCACCAGCGCCCCAGCACAACTATAAATACTGTTTACTGTACTTCATATCGTTTGCTCAGTGCTTTTTCCCCTACACCATAGCGCGACAATGAGAGCGCCACTGCCAACTACTGTAGTGGATGCGAAATTACACTTAATTCTAGTACAGTATGAAAAAAAAGCATGTACCCCTAGGGGGGGAGCGCCCCACTATTTGAGAAGCACTAGCCTTGTGGGAGCTCACCACAAGCCAGCAAGAAAAGGCAGTCGATGATCAGATGGCTTTAGACTTATTGTTTATTCTTGTTTTATTATTATTTATTATTAATTATTATTAATGTTAATGCACATGTATTCTTATTATGAAATATTTATTGTTTTTTCATGTTTATCTTTAATATCTTAGGTAAAATATACATGTTTGTGGCAGGATATATGAGTTTGTGGAGGGGGCTGGAATGGATTAATTGGTTTTCTGTTATTTCTTATGGGAATAATTGTTTTATCTAACAAACTTTTTGGCTTACGAGTTTACCCTCAGAATGGATTCACAAACGGAAAAATAGATTCACAGAATGGATTAGACAAGGTACCACTGTATATATATATATATATATATATATATATATATACCATTGCTGACTTCCATCAAGAGTAGGCTGCATAACCGTCATCATGTTTCCACCCTGCGATGGCCTGGCGAGCTGTCCAGGGTGTACTCCACCCTCACACGGAGTCGGCTGGGAGGGCGGCAGCCTCTCCACGACCCTAATTAGGATTAAGCAGTTATAGAAAATGAATGAACAAATTACAAATCTTGATTATATATGGCACGTCTAAGATATATAAACCCAGTGTAAGATGATATTATAAAAACAATAATAAATTAGAAAAAGTGCATTAAGATACAAATGTGATTCGCAACTGAAAACAAGTCACCACATTCTGACCAATCAGAGTTGATCATTTAAAAATGTTTTAATATAATAAATACCATAATATGGACTGAATATAAATAAGTGACCTATTTTATGTTGTGCCAAAAGCATTTTAGTTACTATTCATGTGCTGAAAGTATCGGAATTAATTGATTTTTGGTGGGTAAAAAAATATTTATGATGCATAACAGTTTATGGTATGAAGAAGAAATGTGTCTCAGAGGAATGAAGGGAGGCAGTCTGGATAATGCACGTAGAGAGAACAAAAGAGTGTGACTAACTGTCCATGACGAGTTGAACAAAGGCCTCTTAATTGGAGATGTTTCATTTTCATTTCAAGCGCTTCTCTCCCTTGTTTTCCATCCAATTTCTCGCTATTGCTCTTAGCAGTCAGAGTAGATGCCCTCTCTCTCACTCTGTCTCTCTCTCTCCGCCTCTCCCTTTCATTTTAACAATTCACCATGGACTCCCTTCAGCCTACACCTCAAATTGGGAGAGAGAAGGAGACAGACAGCGAGAGAGAGAGAGAGAGAGAGAGAGAGAGAGAGAGAGAGAGAGAGAGAGAGAGAGAGAGAGAAAGATAGAGAGAGAGAGAGAGAGAGAGCAGAGCAAGGAAAGAAAAGGGGGAGGAAGTCCCACCATGCCTTCATTCATGTTTGAAAGACAGCCCTGGTGGAGGCCTCATGCACTCCGGCACCTTCTCCAGAGGA
The DNA here is from genome assembly GCA_024760905.1 of Plotosus lineatus. Classification (NCBI taxonomy): domain Eukaryota; kingdom Metazoa; phylum Chordata; class Actinopteri; order Siluriformes; family Plotosidae; genus Plotosus; species Plotosus lineatus. Next base: position 61,903,369 of record CM045732.1, read on the forward strand.
AAAAATCTCATTTATCGGAATTCTGTTAACGTAAGGGGAAGAGAGAGAGAGAGAGAGAGAGAGAGAGAGAGAGAGAGAGAGAGAGAGAGAGAGAGAGAGAGACAGAGAGAGAGAGAGAGAGAGAGAGAGAGAGAGAGACTGCTGGTGTGCCTGTCTCCCAGCTGCCTTCATTAACTATGCACAAGACAAACTGCTGACACGAAGTCACAGCACTCCTCCTCTTCCCTCCAAAGCTCCATCTCTCCATCCAGTATCGACGTGCAAAGGCTCGTCTCCCCTGCTGCTGCTGCTGGAGAGCAGACCTGCTGCACCAGCAGTTACAATTAAACCTCAAACCTGACGCACTGACATGCCAAATCAGATGGGGAAGGCCTCAGGATACTCCTGTGTGTGTGTGTGTGTGTGTGTGTGTGTGTGTGTGTGTGTGTGTGTGTGTGTGTGTGTGTGTATGTGTGGTTGTGGATGAATTAAACATGAATTTATAGAGACTAATTAAGGCCTCTATAGAAGAAGATTGATGTATCTAGTCAAAAAACATTTTGATGGTATAGTTTAATTTTAATATGCAAAATTATTTTTTTCATATACATCATAAAATCTCTCAACGTTTTATAGAGGAAAGTTTAAAATGCACTTAAAGAACCCACACACCTTCAAAATGAACTTCAAATGGCAGTGAACAAAAATTTGGAGAAATTATATTTGATGCAATACAACAGAGAAAACAGCAGCATTGTTATTATTATTATTATTATTATTACTGATGTTGTCTATTTGTTTGTTTATTTATGTAGGTCCCCATTTATATAATTATGTTTTCAACCCTTACCGGGTAACTTAAATTAAAATTAATTTTACCATATGAATAATTCATTCATTCACTTTCTGAACCACTTCATCCTAATTAGGGTCACCAGGAAGCTGGCACCCATCTCAGCCAGCTCCAGGGTGGGGGGTGGGAAGGTGGGGGGGCAGGATACACCCTGGACAGCTCGCCCAGCCATCGCACCTGAATAATAATTCAATAGTTTAAAAAAAAAAAAAAAAAAGAAAAGAAATAGATACCCAAAATTATATTGTAAGACAAAGTTATAGGAGTTCATCTCAATTTAAAACAATTTGCAATCACATTTTACTCCTGATTTCTGATTGGTTCGTCGTTTTCCTCGGAACCAAATAATTATATAATCTTTTATTCACAACTCCTATTTTTTCCTTATTTTTGTACTGTACTTCCAACCAGGTCTACAAATTCCATTCTTGCAGTGTGTGGTAGTAAAGACATCCACTATCCGCTTCCCCGGCCATGGAAAGCTGTCACAGCTGAGCGGATGATCTAATATCAGCATGGATAAAACGCCATCACACCAAGTGATCTATTCAAACAGAAGTGCCATTTGCTGAGGAGCACACGCGACTTCATGGTCCTGTTTCAGATATGTGCCATGGTGCAGAGCACGACAGCAGAAGGTTCAGTCTATTAAAAGCAAGACTAATAAGATTTCACAGAAGTGTGTTATTAAAATAGAGTTACAGGGCCGAGGCTATTTTGGTTCTGCTTTGGGCAAACTGCTAACACACAGCGCGTAAAACAATCTTTTTTTCTTTTAATAATTGCAAATGTTGGGCACAGAGGTGGGGTTGGGGGGTTGGGGGTTTGGCACATGAGACCTGTGCATGAAACATAGTGAGTGTGAGCCACACACACACACACACACACACACACACACACACACACACACACACAAACACAAAGTCATTCCCCATTCAGGATTGCTATTAATTCAAGTGATCGTGCCATGCTGCGTTGTAATACATTACTTACTACAAGAAGTATTAAATTCTTTATTGAGATTACGGCTGCTGCCAATTTTAATGTTGCTGCCATTTTAACACTAATCATGCTGTAATAAGTCCATTATTGAGCAGATGAAGCGTGCCTTCAACTGGCGGAAAGCATGACATCATCAAAAACATGACAGCATATGGAGCATTACACTTTCAAAAGCATGGTGGCATCTGGTACAACATAAAAACAAATACACCACCACGACTATTAAAAGATTGTTAAGTATACGCCACAGTGACGTGTCCCGTGCTTTGCATTATTATGCGCCACAAAATGCATTGATTGGCTTCGCCAGCAGATGGAGCGCCATCAGAGGAGACAGCCTGGGAAATACACGAAGACGAAGCTGCTCTGTTCTGCACCCTTATTAAAGCCACATCTGTCTGTTTACACCAGATGGGTGTCACAGTGGGGAAGCCACGGTCCATGCAAAGCCAAAACTCTAATTTTAAGCAGACACTTTTAATAAGTAGGCGCTAAGCGTGAAATACACACACACAAGAGCACTGGAAAAAGCCTGGCTGGAATAATCACTGCACTCTGACCCTGAAAACAACATGGCAGTCATAATTCGGAAAACTTACAGCTGCAAACAAGCACCGTGTCTGTGGCAGAGGACAATGTTCATCTCTAGGCACGAGACAAGAGCAGAATAATGAACATAAGAACACACAGCCAGTATCAACAGCTTCAGCAGTTTAATACTGCAGTCTTTGGTGGAACCTGAATAGAAAATGTACCTCACTCTCCATTCACATCAGTGAGCGTTGGGCCCCCGTGACACTCCAGCCAGTTTACTGGCTGTCCTTCCTTGGATCACCTTTGGCAGATGCTTCTCACTGAATTCCAGAACACACCATACAAGATCTGAGGTTCTGTGCTAAGACTAGGCCACCATGCCACCCCTGATTTATGATGCATTTAAAAAATTCAGAAGTAAAACAAATGCGAAATATGTAACAGCAGTACTGAGTAACAAACTACAGTACAGTTAAAAAAAACCCAAAAACGTTTCATTTGATCAATCTAATTACGCTGAAGTGTGAGCTTTAAAAAGAGAATCCTCACTTCAAGCATAAGCCACGCCCTTTCAACAGAAATTAGAGACACACACACATTATGCCTCCTTATTTGAACGCCACTTATATGTCCCACCTGGAATTCGAACTGAACTTAGTTAATTATATTACCATGCTCGACGTGATAAGCGCCCAGGGCGCATAAAAAATTGGAGTGGGTGGGCGCTTATTAAAATGTTAAAAGCGGACTGAAACGGTAAGTGCATATTATCATAAAGGTGAATAATAACAGAACAATAAAAGAGTTTTACTGGGATTTGTGTTATTCATTTTGTGGTATCAACCAAACTACTTACATGAAGCTGAAAATAAAAAGAAAATAGAATCATTTAAAAAAATCCCCTTACTTTTCCCTCCCATTGCTGTTCCTTTAAACATTTTCCCGGAAATAAAATCGAGCCAATCAATACGAATGTCAACTTTAGCACGTGGCACATTGACTGAATCAACACGAACATAAACAAAAGCACATGGCCAGGAACATGCTTACATTTATGAAGTTAGTGAGCAGGAGAATTGGGTGAAAAATACTCGTCGTCACTTTCTGATAGGTCCATATCTGGCTCATCGCTCCATTTATTCAGAAAATCCAATAGTTTTGCTCTAGCAGTTTCTCATGGTTCATCGGTTATTGGACATTTACCAATAGAACACAGCAAAATATTTTTCTGTTTTTTAAAGTTCGGCGGAACGATCAAATGTATTGTTACTGATGAACATTATAGACATTCCCCAGTGGCAGGGGCTTGAAATACCGTGTAAACTCACTTTTACAGGCAGTGAACACCTTATTTTACCGTTACAGAGACTGATCCAATAAAATTGGAAAGTTTGATCTACAATTTTGCTCCCAGTACACATGGGTGATTATTAGACGCAAGATAAAAAACATTGGGGGGGGGGTGCTTATTATGTCGAACACAGTATCTATATCTATCTCTATACCTATCTGTCTGTCTTCCTTTCGGCTTTTTCCTTTTTACTCGGGAGTCGCCACAGCGAATCATCTGATTCGCACATTTGATTTGGCAGAGGTTTTTACGTCGGATGCCCTTCCTGTCACAACCCTTTATAGCAAGAGACAGAAACACGCTGACGACTTTGCAGCTACTCTTTACGAAAGTCAGCAATGGTTCTTTTACATGAACCTCTCACCATAGACAGTGAGAGACTTGGCCCACCTTTGATAACCCAGTTAGCTGCACTGGGGGGGGGGGGGTTGGGCAGTGACAACCTTGTGGAGAGTGGGACTTGAACCCCCAACCTTTGGATCAGCGATCCAGCGCCCTATACCACTAGACCCCCACTGCCCCCTCTATCTATCTATCTATCTATCTATATCTATCTATATCTATATATATATATATATATATATATATATATATATATATATATATATACATACACACTGTAGACACACACACACACACATACATATACACATATATACAGACGCTCCCGACTTACGTTTTTAATTGGTTCCAGACAGCCGAACGTAAGTTGAAAGTAAATGTAAGTTGTTACAGTGACGTATGATGTATGACGTGACGTATGATGTGACGTGTGACACTCATACTGTACTGTCTTCCTTTCGGCTTTTCCCTTTTTTTTTTACTCGGGAGTCGCCACAGCGAATCATCCGATTCGCACGTTTGATCTGGCAGAGGGTTTTACGTCGGATGCCCTTCCTGTCACAACCCTTTTTAGCAAGGGACAGAAACACGCTGACGACTTTGCAGCTACTCTTTACGAAAGTCAACAATGGTTCTTTTACATGCCTCTCACCATAGACAGTGAGAGACATGGCCCGCCTTTGATAACCCAGTTAGCCACACTGGGAGGGGGACAGTGACAACCTTGTGGAGAGTGGGACTCGAACCCCAAACCTTTGGATCAGCGATCCAGCGCCCTATACCACTATACATCCATAAATATCATTCCCGTATTTCATCAAACACCCCTAAATCAATTATTATAAACATAACATTGTAAAATAATATCAAATAAATATATCAAATAATATCAACATTAATTTTAAATAAGTCACTTATTTATACCGAGTCACTTTACATGAAGCTTAAAACAGTCAATCAACGCTTACAATATGTGAGGTGCTCAATACCGAAAGTAGTGTATTTGCAAAAGTAGTGTACAGTCTCTCACTGTCTATGGTGTGAGGTTCATATAAAAGAACCATTGCTAACTTTCGACAAGAGTAGCTGCAAAGCCGTCAGCGTGTTTCCGCCCTGTGATGGCCTGGCACGCTGTCCAGGGTGTACTCTGCCCTTGCGCAAAGTCGGCTGGGATGGGCTCCAGACTCCCCATGACCCTAATTAGGATTAAGCTGTTACAGAAAACGGAGGTGTAGTGGTTAGGGTGCTGCACTCATGATCGGTAGGTTGTGTGTTCAAATCCCAGTTAGAGCCCTGGGCAAGGTCTTAACCACAAGTGTGCCTCTGTTCACCCAGCAGTATAAATGGGTACCAGTAAAAATATACGGGGAAGGTAAGCTGTGATGGACTAGCATCCCATCCAGGAGGAGTTGAACTCCTAGTCGCTTCACACTATGGAAACCGGGGATAAGCACCGGCCTGATGAGCTACTATGGCTCGGGTGTAAAAAGCCCAACGAACTTTACCTACCTATAAAGGTGTATATAGGTGTATATAATATATACAGTGATACCTCAGCTCACGAACATAATTGGTTCCCAGAAAGTGTGTGTAAGGCGAAAAGTTCGTCTTCCGAACATTTATTTCCCATAAGAAACCATTAAAATGAGAATAATCCGTTCCCAGGTCCCCATAAAACATAATTTTCTACTAAATAAGCCTTAAAACTACACAAAAATATACCTTATTTTATGTATAATAAATGTGCTATTGTATTGTAATTAAAGAAATAAACTGTACTGTATAATAAAGTGGTTTTATTTACCTTTGTGATGGTAGTTGATGGCTTGATGGAATGGAGTGGGAGGAGGAGGGAGGGAGGGACTTACTGTTTGGAAGGAGAGTTTGGAAACGCCTACTGTTTGGAAACACCCTTAGCCACACACGCACCCTTAATAGCTTCCTTGTTCTTAAGGATGGGAGCAATGGTAGACTTAGCGTACTGGTACTGGGACGCTGAGTCACACAAACGCACACCTCGTTCGTGTTTTTCAATGATCTCCGCCTGTGGTGGGGTCTTTTTCCTTCCCATAATAGCAAAAGTACACTCGATATGGTCCAAAATGTCTAGCAAACACAAACCACTTCCGCATTCAAAGAAAGGGGTGATTTAACTGTGACGCCGTGAGCGTGCGTCAGCTTCTCGTGGCCGCCACCGTGGCGCTGTTCGACCGCGTGGTTTGATTCGTCCGCCGAAAACTAGTTCGTCAGCAGAGACTATATGCTCGCAAATTTAATGTTCTTGAGGCGAAAAGTTCGTGAGCTTAAGCGTTCGTCAGCGGAGGTTTTACTGTATATATATATATATATATATATATATATATATATATATACACACACACACACACACAGCAGGCCCACCTCTTTGACTGTGACTGACAGCTTATCAGGGTTTAACCGGCTGCTTTTGCCTTGCCCATGCTTTAACCAGAGCATCTGTGTTGGTAATATTGAGATATGTGCATAGATTTGAAAGGTGAATCCTTACCCTCTTCACAGAATGATCTTCAGCAGCACCGAGAAAAGAGGAAAAGAGTGAAGGACGGAATGAGCGAGGGAGGAAAAAGGGGAAAAGTTATTAAGTGGATGTGAAATGCTGTGCAGCCAAAAAGGTTAAGCCTGGAAAAGGAAATTAAAACTTGCTTCGCTTTTGGCTTTAAATAGATTTCATTTCATTACGGGCGCCAAGCCCAGTTAGAGTCAAATCCCCCAGTAAAGGAGTGAGAGCAACACACCAAGAATGAGTGTGTGTGTGTGTGTGTGTGTGTGTGTGTGTGTGTGTGTGTGTGTGTGTGTGTGTGTGTGTAATGGAGAAATGCAGAAGCACAGGGCTCTATTTTCGTGTAATTTGCTGATATAACGTTAATGTAATTGATTGCTTTCAGTCGCTATTTTCAAGAACAGCAATGAATGCGTTTGCAATGATATGAGGTATAACAGGTTGTGTAACATTTAAAATCCCCTGCTTTTGTACTTTTTTAACCCTTTTAACCCACCTTGGACTAAAACCCATGCTTACCTTACCACCTGCTGAGACTCTCATTCAGCGCATGCGCAAAAGAAATGATTGGCAGCATTGTTGCACAGCAGGTAAAATCACCACCTCCCAGCTCTTGGGTCCATCACCCAATCCTTAGCTTACATTACTTTCTGTATGGAGTCTGCGTTTCTTCCGAGTTCTCAACTTTTCTCCCAGCTAACAATAACATGCTGTTAGGTGAATTAGCAAGGCTAACTCTACCCTAAGTGAGTGTATCCTATTGGTCTGGTATTCCATTCCAACGGGTACTTCAGCCTTACTCGCAATGTTCCTGTGGTAGGAACCAATACAAGAGAGTATCATTTACTAAAACCAACTCGAACGTCCTTTTACATTTTTATAGCCTGATTTGGTTCATTCACTCCACTATGCTGTACAGTAATCCCTCGCTACTTCGTGCTTCAGTTTCTGCAGCTTCAGTGCATCGCAGGTTTTTCAAAAATATTCATCGAAAAATGCCTCAAATTAAGGCCATTTATGCACAAAAAAAAAAAAAAAAAAAAAAAAAAAAAAGTCTGTATGTGTGAGTATTTATATTTTATTTACATCTTATTTATTATTTTTTGAACGTTTAATTGGTATTATAAGCATATATAGTGTTAAATATGTATTGGTTGATATTATATACACATATACATGTACGTATACGTCAGTCAGGGGGGTCGATCCTACTTCGTGGAAATCGACGGTCGCAGGGAGGTCTCAGTCCCTGTTAACCGCGAAAGTGAGGGATCCCTGAATTTCTGCACTTATATAATAAATATAAAAAAGAACAAGCAGCTTCCTTGTCATCTGTGGTACCTGACTGAAGACCAGGAACACAACTTGGATTAATTTCTCATGATACGTCGATAACTCTTCAAGATATATATTTTTTTGGTCGTTGAGTGATAATGTAGTACAAGAGGCTGGTGTGAGTAAAGTGAGTGAATTGCAAAATCAGTATGAGGGCTAATGAAATTCAATCTGTGACAACAATCCTTCAAAATACTGATATTTATGAGTGACAAATAAAAACTCAACTTCAGTTAAGGCAACACTGATGTTTTTAGTCTCACGGAATGACATTAGTTTAAGAGTGAAAAACAAAACACCAACGGCTAATAGATAACTGTTCACAATGTTTCATTTCTTCAATCAATTGCCGAACCACTTTATTGTAATAGTGCTTCAGGGAGGCTGGACCTATCTCAGCTGACTCAGGCAAAAAGCGGGGAACACCCTGAACAGCTTACTTGTCCATTTTAGGGCAACATACATACAGCCACTTATATTCACATTCAAACCTAGAGGTAATGTGGAACCACCAATTAGCCTTATGTGCCAGTCTTTGGACTGTTAGAGGAAACTGAAGTACCTAGAGAAAACCAATGCAAGTATAGAAGGAATCTGCAAATTCCACACAGAAATACTCTCACAGCACAGGAACCCAGGACCTTTTTGCTGTGAGGCAGACATGCTAACCACTACACCACGGTGTCACCCTCATAATAATGTGTTAAATAATAAAACAATCAAAATAGCGACTAGGTGGAAAACAGAAAAGCCAGCTAAGATGTTTTGAAGGCAAAGTCAGAGAGGCTAGATTGAGATGGTTTGGACATGTACCGAGGTGGGATGGTGAGTATATTGGTAGTAGGATGCTGAGGTTGGAACTACCAGGCAGAAGGCCGAGAGGAAGACCAAAGAGGAGATTTATGGATGTGGTGAAGGAGGACATGAAGGTAGTTGGTGTAAGAGAAGAAGATGCAGAGGAGAGGGGTGAGATGGAGGAAGATGATTTGCTGTGGCGACCCCTGAAAGGAACAGCCGAAAAGAAAAGAAGGAGAACAAGCTTACACCAAAATTAAAAAAGGCACCTGAAAAACAAAAAAGAGGGATATATATATATATATATATATATATATATATATATATATATATATATATATATATATATATATATACATATATATATACATATATATATATATATATATATATACATATATACATATATATATATATATATATATATATATATACATATATACACATATATACACATATACATATATACATATATATACATATACATATATACATATATATATATATATATATATATATATATATATACACACACACACACATATATATATATATCGCAACCAACCCCAAAGACAGCTACTCTTTGAAATTATTTCTAAATAAATCAACAAATAAAGTATCATACACAGATGAAGAATATAGTGATTACACAACAAATACAGAGAGGAACATTTGTTTATTATCGAAAAATATTGCTGCAACTGTTTCAATCCACACAGGACCTTTCAAACACACTGTCCATACTCAGCACACCAGAGGTCAGTGTTAATGAACCAGAGAAACAACTCTGCAGAGAAGACATACATCTGAGCGACACAGAAAGAGCAAGAGTGGAAGGGAGAACGAGGGGCGGGGGAAAGAAAGATAGAGATATTGAGGAAGAGAGAGCGAGAGAGAGAGAGAGAGAGAGAGAGAGAGAGAGAGAGATACAGCCATGATCTCCCCTCATGACCGAGACCAGCCTACAGGACTCTGGCCTAAAAAACACCAACAATGCTCATTTCTACTGAAACACCGATGGCAAAAGGAATAAACAAAGAAAATAATGATACATAACTTGTGAATATATGAATACATTTTCAAAAACTGTCTACTGATAATAAGTTTATATGATGAACCCCAAAAGCAAAGTTTACTTCAGTTTTGCCGTGCGCGAGCAAAAACAAAGCATGCATTTGTTATAAAAATTCCCTAAGTGTACAATTACATAGAAAAAAAAAGAGCACCCACCCAGAGAGCGCAAACCTCTGCCAAGCTTAGCAATGCCATCATATCAATCAAAATGTCAAAAATTACACATCTCACAATTTCAAAATTTTCTTGAAAAAATTCCTGGATCATCTCCAGAGTCTTTCTAATTCAATGCCCTACCTCAGGTAGAACTTTAATCAAAAGTCGCACATAATCTTTTTGTGTAATTCTGCTGACAATCTCAGACAAACTAACAGTTAACATTACCTCCACAAAACCTGCTTCAGTGCTTATGACATTTCCAATTTATTTTTTCTTTGATTTTTTTTTTTTTTTGTGTCATTGTTTTAGCTGCATAAATAATGAGCGAGTTGATAAAACGTGTTTTGCAAGTAAGGTTGTTGTTGTTGTTGTTGTTGTTGTTTTAATCTAATACATTTTTGGGGGGTTTTCCATCATCTGTGACCCTCTAGCACATTGTTTGTGTTGGCTAATTCCTCATCTCTGTGATGAAAGTAAATGATACAAGGATATTTGATATTTGATCTGTTCTGTTAGACATTTTATTAATGTTTTGACATATTCACTGTCTGATTCACGAGTTATTCAGGTAGATTTATTAAGTTGTCAGTGAAGCAACCTGCTTACATTATAACAGGGTGAACATCCATAAAACCGAAAGAAAGGAAAGGTTTTTCAAGGAGTCAGAAAAACATCATTTTAGCCTCATGCTAGAGGTATACATGTCTCAAAGTATCTTTTAATACAAAACTGTAACAGCATCTACAGTAAGCACTTTATCCTGGCCAGGATCATGAGCAATCTAGAACCTATCCCAAGAACACCAAACGTGAGGTGGGAATTGTACCCTCAACTAAACACCAGTTCATAGTAATGCTTTGTTCACACTTATTCACAGTAACAGATCATTTAGAATCGTCCACTTACTGGTTTGATTTAGTGAGGTTGAAAAAAAAAAGAGAGAGAGAGAGAGAAAACCCAGAGGACAAAATTTTCAGAGCCCTACAAGGATATTAGTTTCAAGTATTGAGCAGGAGATGCTACTTACTGCATCACTGTACCATGGTTTGTGTAAAAAGTGATTTTGAATATTGTTCCCCTACTGTAGTGATTTACCAGCACAAACACATTTATTTCTGAGTACAGTGGTACCTCACTTTATGAAAGTCTCACCAAACGAAAAATGCAGGTTACGGAACACATTTTCCTAAATTTTTTCTCTCTGGATATGAAACAAGTTCACGTTACGAAAGCACCATCATAAAAATGCAAACGCGCCATTCAAACATTCAAACAATGCACGAGCTGCTCTCCCATCAATGATACCTCCCATTTCCTACCTCACAACATCCCGCCCCGCTGGCTTCCCATTGGCTAGGAGGGATGACGCAGCTACCTCCCATTTCCTATCTCGCAACATCCCGCCCCGCTGGTCTCCCATTGGCTAGGAGGGATGACGCAGCTCCCTCTTATTGGCTATCTCCCAACATCCTGCCCCACTGGCCTCCCATTGGCTAGGAGGGATGACGCAACTCCATCCCATTGGCTATTATGGAGTTGCATCTACCATAATGCTTTTCGTGTAAAGGACAGCGTTACTGTTGTTTCATGTTTTATTTCTTGACTCAGGCTTTTAAACTTCCATAAACATTTGTAAGATTATAACTCTGCATGGTCTACACACGTGTGCACACACACACATACACACACGTGTGTGATTTCCGGTGCGAGTGAGAAGAAGAAACAGGTTCGAGTGATATCGCAAAGGAATATGGCCAAACCCGTCTACCGTCAGTACGATATTGAAGCAGACGGAGGTCTTAAAATTCTTTTATAATTTTTAAAGGGTTTAGGGGGTAGTATTGGGAGCCTTAGAACGACTCATGCGTTTTACATGTAAAATGCGGTTCAATTTACGAAAAATGAAGGTTATGAAAAAGGCGCTGGAATGGATTAATTTCGTAAAGTGAGGTACCATTGTACTTGAATTCAAAATAAGAAGAAATCTCACAGTTAACAAGGAAAGGTAATTCATGCCCAGCAACAACCTACGTAGTGTAACATTCTGTATTGGTTGCCAGTCTGGTCAGTAAAATATTGGTGTTTTACTTTTTTAAAGTAATGTAGGGGCAGTGGTGGTCTAGGGGTATAGGGCGCTGGATCGCTGATCCAAAGGTTGGGGGTTCAAGTCCCACTCTCCACAAGGTTGTCACTGTCCCCCCCCAGTGCGGCTAACTGGGTTATCAAAGGTGGGCCATGTCTCTCACTGTCTATGGTGAGAGGCATGTAAAAGAACCATTGCTGACTTTCGTAAAGAGTAGCTGCAAAGTCGTCAGCGTGTTTCTGTCCCTTGCTAAAAGGGTTGTGACAGGAAGGGCATCCGACGTAAAAACCTCTGCCAAATGAAAAAATGTGCGAATCAGATGATTTGCTGTGGCGACTCCCGAGTAAAAGGGAAAAAGCCGAAAGGAAGACAGGCTTTTTTAAAGTAATGTGGACACAGTTGCAGAAGTCCAGTTTTACATTTATGGTATATGACAGATGCCCTTATCCAGAGCAACTTACATTTTATCACATTCATAGAGCTGAGCAATGGATCGTTAAGACCTTTGCTCAAGGGCCCAACAGTGGCAGATTGCCGGTGCCGGGGTTTAAACCCCTAACCTTCTGATCGGTAAGCGTGGAGCATTAACTACAGAGCAAGCACTGTCCCAGTTTTCCAGGTATGTCTCACTGAATACCAGCAAACCTTAACTTTGCTGCAATGCCGCGCCTGCTCTACTGATTTGACAGTCAAGGTTATGGACCTGAAATGTTGAAGAAATGTCATAATTATTATACCGATTTAGACACCGCCTAAAAGTGGAGCTCCAGATCGATGTCACTACTGATAAGTGTCCGAGTTCGGGTTTGCTTTTCCACTTTTCCTTTCATCAGCTAATTTCTGCATCCATTTATATCACTTGTATTACACGTTTAAGAATCTGCTCACAGACTTCAAGCTTCTGCTGTTCTGCCAAGCTTTGATTTTGGCGTTTGCTCCATGAACGTTTATTTAGCTGAAAATCTTTCTGCTGTGGCACAGTGATGTAGAGGTTAGTACGTCCATCTCACAGCAAGAAGGTCACAAGTTTCAAGTCCCATGTTCAAGCATCCTGTGCTTCCGTGAGCTTCCACCAGCTACTCCGGTTTCCTCCCACAGTCCAAAGATACGGACATTAGGCTAACATGCTGTCCAAATTGTCCTCAAGTTCATTTTCTGTAACAGCTTAATCCTAACTAGGGTCACGGGGAGGCTGGTGCCCATCCCAGCCGACTCTGGGCGATGGCAGAGTATACCCTAGACAGCTCGCCAGGCCATCGCAGGGCGGAAACACGCTTTGCAGCTACTCTTGTCGAAAGTCAGCAATGGTTTTTTTTACATGAACCTCACACCATAGACAGTGAGAGACATGGCCAGCCTTTGATAACCCAGTCAGCTGCACTGGGGTGCCCTTAAGTGTGAGTGTGAATAGTTATGGCCTGGCAGGCTGTTCAGGGTGTACTCTGTCTTCAACCAGAATAAGGTCACTGCTTGCTGATGTGAATACGGGATACGAGTGAGTGTAATTGGGTGTCATTAAAATGAACAAAACACTATATACACTTAATAGCTGTTTAAAAGCTTTTTTTTTTTTTTTTTTAAATTTCATGTCCCTTTTTACATCTTAGTAATTGCAATTTTTTTTTTTTTTGTGACTGCTACTGAGAAAACAGCACTTTATCTACATCAATTGAGGCTCACTTCATTTTTGAATGTGTGCGAAATTAGCTATAGATCATACTGGCAATATGTTATGTTCACACACACACACACACACACACACACACACACACACACACACACACACACACTCAAATCTTGTTCATTACACCAGCCTTTCCCTAAAGCAGACATGAGACAGGCTCTAAAGGAGAGAAACAAAAGGCTCTGGCGTTTGCATTTGAATGCAAATGGAGTGGCCATGTTGTCTTTCAGGAGCCTTCTTTAGCTTGAGCAGGAAGGCGGGCAGCCGGCAGACAAGGGGGCATCTTTCCAGTCTTGGCTGCCAGTCTCTCCTACGCACAATATTCAAGATTATTAAAATGAGCAGGGCCCACTGAACCCTCGGCGCTCATTGCATATTCAGAGAGCGGGAAGCAAGCACGCCGGGTGTTAATAAATAAAGGGAAGAGCGAACAATGAAGGAGGGCTGCGCCGTGAGTCATCGTCAGCCGGGAGGTCTGCGTTTTGAGAGAAGAGAATGTGACGGGGTAAAAAGATTCCCTTGTGCACTCTTCCAGAAGAGGACATGCAGCAGTGGATACTTGCTAATGCTTTTCCTTCAGGCTAAAAAAAAAAAAAAAAAAAAAAAAACATTCTGTTCAGCTCCGTCCTTCACATTAAGCCTTAAAAGAGACACAGGAATAAAATGAGACGGCATAAAAGGGCAGATCGAGTTTGGGTCAGTTTGTCTGCTCACTGTCAGCGATAGCGGCCATCACGGACAGCTGATTCTCAGTCCTCACAGCAGAAGTGTGCCAGAGATGGAAACAGAGGCTGATGGAAAGACGGGGATGTTATCTAATGTCTGAATGAGGGCAGGGATGGGATGCGGGTCCTTCGCTAGGCCTGATACTGTGCTCAGAATTGCCAAACATGAGCTGTGTGGTCATATGAAAGTGGTGACTCCAGACATGCAGATGTAGACGCACACACTTTCTCATTTTACCATCCAAGGTACATCATTATACCGTGATGGTACCTGGTGTAGAGATGAGGTGACAGTTGTGAGAGCTTAGAAAGCAGGAAAGAGATAACGCCAGGCCTGTGTCATGCTGTGAAATCGGCCTCCTGATGAATATGGAACATCATTTAAAACATCAAGAGATTTTTTTTTTATTATCACCAGGTTTCTCAGCCCTTCGACCCCTTACTGCTGTGTTTTTTTCCCACCTACTGAGACTTCCACTTTCACTTATGGCTGATTAACCTTCCTTTACATTTAAAAGTTGTCCTTTAATTTTTTTTTAAATTAAACCCCCCCCCCACACACACACACACACACACACACACACACACACACACACACACACACACACACACACAGTTTTTACCTTTTAGTACGGGTATCTTCCCATGTTATTTTGCCATCCACAAATGCTAAGTGATTAGCTAGCTCATAGTCAACAAACTTTCTTTAATTTGTTTGTTAATTAGGGGATAATGTACGATGAGAAGTCATTATCATGAAATAAATCCTGATGGGGCTCTCGTATCACTGTAAGGGGGTTTATCTTGTCATAATTATCGACTCACTGTATATTATCTTGCTTCTTACATTCCTGCTTATAAATGATTGATTTTAATTTAGAAATAATTATTTTTATAACAACAGCCTGCACATTACCATAACTGACCAATCAGAATTGAGTATTCAAATTTGCTGTGGAATAATGCTTTGTTCAGCGCGTATTCCAGATTTCTGTGTATTGTCGTGCATAGTAGTTGCCTGTTACTATCATCCTGAACATCTGCATGTTCCCCCTTGCCAACATATGCAGCCCCAAATGCCACAGAACATTTCTTTGAGGGTTGTCCCATTTCCGTGCCACATCGCTGACATGATGCTGATTGGCTGTTATCTATAGCTCACACATAATTGGCTGTTATGTACAGCTCGCGCAATCATGAAACTGAAAGCAAGCAGACACCTGAAGATGAACGGGCCACCTTAAATAAACAGGATCCTCAGTCACGTTTACCATCCATGGTTAATATACAAATACCCCAAGTTCCTTCAGATGAACACACACACACACACACACTCACACTTCATGCGTGAACTAGCGTAGTGATATCACATGTTTCATGTTTTAAAATACCGAAATTGTTTATTTTGGGTCTCTGCAGAGGTGTATGCTCGGAGTACAGATATTAGAGAACTGATGCTGTTGTGATTGGTTCTCTATGTGATGATGTGTTCAGTTCTTGAAGCATATAGCCCAAGTATCATCTATCACTCCCACCTCTAAGAAGGCAGACAAGTGTCCGTTAAGCGAAGCAACACAGAACATGAACTCATTCATTTATTCACTTTCTGAACTACTTAATCCTAATTAGGTGGCACGGTGGCGTAGTGGTTAGCACGTCCGCCTCACAGCAAGAAGGCCTGGGTTCGATTCCCGGCCTGGGCGTTTCTGTGTGGAGGTTGCATGTTCTCCCCGTGCTTGTGCGGATTTCCTCCGGGTGCTCCGGTTTCCTCCCGCAATCCAAAGACGTGCACTGTAGGTTAATTGGCCGTTCTAAATTGACCGTAGATTCTCTCTCCTGCAGCAGCACTGGAGTCGTATCGGCACTTGCCTTTCCATTGGATCCTTCCGGTGGCGCCGAGACGGGGGACTTGCTGCTTGGGTAACAGCCTGTCCCTCATTACTCTCCCTACCCGGGCTCTGCGCACTGGGGAGTATCACCAGCCGGGATACCAGCCAGAGCGCAGCCATAGTCCTTTGGGACTGACGGAGGCCTACCATAATCCTAATTAGGGTTGCGGGAAGTCTGGTGCCCATCTCAGCCCACTCAGGCTGACTCTCACCCAAGACAGCTCACCAGGCCAGCGCAGGGCCAACAATCATTCATATTCATACTCGCACCTAGGGTCAGTCTACTGTGCATGTTTTTTGGGCTGTGTGGGGGAAACCGGAGTACTGGAAGGAAACCCACAAAAGAACGGGGACAACATTAAAAACTCCATACAGAAACACCCAAGCTGGGAATCGAACCCAGGACCTTCTTGCTGTGAGGCGGACGTGTTAACCACTATGTCACCGTGCCACCCAACATGAACTCATTAAACGGATAATTAAACGAACAGGACAGGTGATACAGATGGACCCAGAAATCAGCTAGTGAACGGCGGTGAACAGAAAAGTCAGGGTTAAACCTCAATGTTAGACATGGCCGGCACAATGGCATAGCGGATAGCACGTCCACCTCACAGCAAGAAGGTTTCAGGTCCAAGTCCTGTGCTCAGCGACGAGGTTTCTGAGCAGAGTTTGAGTGTTATCCCTGTACTCGCTTGGATTTTCTCTGATTTCCTCACAGAATCCAAAGACATGCACATTAGGCTAAATGGCTGTTCCAAATTGCTGCTAGGTGCGAGTATCCCGCCTTCCCCCAATGCCAGCTGAGGTTGGCACCAGCCTCCCAACAACCCGAATGAGATTAAGTGGTTCAGCAAAAGAGTACGTGAGAATAAGACATTTCCCAAAATCATGTTTACAGCTGCTCTATACAGTAGTACTGTACTTTGACTTACAAGTGTCCCTAATAACAAAATGTCCATGGTACGAGCCCACCAAAAATCTGCCTCAACCAACAAGAAAAATTTCTACTTACGAACTCTGCTGGCGAAATGGCTTTTTCGGGTTGATTAGCCTTGTATTACTTCTGTGTGTATTCCTCTGTGCTTCGAGAATGTCTTGTGTAGTTATTGTATAGTTATTGTAATTATGTAAAATTATTTTCTGTGATTCCCCCTATAGGGAACAAAAAAAACATCCCCCCCAGTGCCCCGTGCACGACTGTAAATAGTGTTTACTGCACTTTATATCGTTTGCGTGGTGCTTTTTCCCCTACACCATAGAAAACACAGTGAGAGCGCCACTGCCAGTTTTATAAGTGTGATTGCGCATCATCTACACTAGATGCCAGTGGCGCTCTCACTGCCATCTAGTGTAGAGGATGGCCATGAGAGCGCCACTGCCATGTAGTGTAGAGGATGCGCAATCACACTTATAAACTGGTCCCCCAGTTTACTGACTTATTGTTCATTCTTATTTTATTACTTATTGTTAAGTGCAGTATTATTAATGTTACTGTACATGTGTTATTATTGTGATCATGTTTATTGTTACATGTTTATCTTAAATATCTTCTTCTTTTCCCTTTTTCAGGGGTCGTTTATCTTAAATATATTACGTCAAAAATACATGTTTGTGTCAGGTTATATGAGTTTGGGAGGGGGGTCGGAACGGATTAATCGGTTTTCTATCGTTTCCTGTGGGAATTTTTGTTTCATCTAACGAACGTTTGCACTCACGGGCTTGCCCTCGGAACGAATTAATTTCATAAGTCGAGGTAACACTGTACTGCCAAGTATGCAAGCTGCAGATGCACTGTGGCCCTGAACTGGATACACGATCAAGAGTAATGAACAGATGTATAACAGAGTGTTGTACGTCAGACTTGCTGTATAGAGAAGTTCAAAACTGAAACAGAATATAATAAACTGTATACATTTCAGAGGTCAGCAGGGCAACAGGGCCATTTAACATTAGGAACACGACGAAAGCATACACAGCAGCACACAATCAGGCCACATCGGCTACATTTCAAGGTTTGTGTGTCTCTAAGGACAGCCGGGAGTTCTTTCGAAAGCTGGATGGTGTGGAGAGGAGCACTTGAGCAATGACTCGTGGGTAAACAGAGGCAGTCATGCAGAGAGTGGCAGAGAGACAGGAAGGAGAACTGCTAGTAACACACTCAGCATAACTTCACACCAGCAGCAACACGGCATATTACGGTGTCTTTCAACATTCTTTAAAAATATCTAGCGGAAAATTTTCTTCTTCTTTTTGTTGTTAGGAAAAGAATCTAGGTCACCATTAGCTGTAGTGTGAAGGCGGATCTTGAAAAATGAAAAACAATGAGACTTTTTTTGGAGTAATAAGTGACAGATGACTGAGAGGGAGTGAAAAATAGCAGCGGATAACAAAATAAACAATGAGTCAAAATCAGAGAGCGGGGGAATAAAAGGAAGTGAAAGCTGCCTCTGTCTCACTCCCTCTACTCGGCTAAACTCTGGCATATGAGCCTTCTCTCCGTCTCTGCACATAAAGATCCCACTTATGCTCCATTAAATATTGATTAGCAGTGTGTGTGTGTGTGTCTGTGTGTGTGTGTGTGTGTGTCTGTGTGTGTATGTATAAGATACAGTGAAAAAGAGAGAGAGAGAGAGAGAGAGAGAGAGAGAGAGAGAGAGAGAGAGAGAGAATGAGCGCACGGGGTGGGGTGGGGTGGGATGGGGGGTAAAGAGATGCCCTGTCTGGACCTCAGCCAGCTTCCCCCTCATGGTAGCTATTGATCTGTGCTGCTGGCGTGACTGAAGCACAAAGCTGGTCAGAGCTTCTCAGCTGGGTCGTGTCTGAGAAGGGTTAGAGATCGCATGCGACTCTATACGAATGCACTTAGGTATTCCGGGACAATGGCTGCCGACTGCATCTTTACTCCGGCTCCGGTTTGCATTCAGCATATATATAAAGACTCTGCTTTGCTCGCTGTGCATGAGCACTTATCTATGAAATGTTCACAGAAGTAAACAAAGAAATCAAGGTCACAGCATAGTGTTTGATGAGGTTTTATTATGGCCTTTATCACGGTATACCGCCACAAAGACACGCCATCACATCCCTATTAGTGCTGCTATGTTATTACCATGTAGTAGACACACAAACAGGTGTTCAAACAAGTCTTCCCACTGAGCAAGCAGTCACGCCGATATGGAAAGTATCAGTCCTTGGCTTTAAAGTCTACTTTCAGCACAGCTGCTCAGCTAAGACATGAACAGCCAGAAAGAGAAGGAGGATCTGAAGTGAAGCAGCACTTTACAGACAGGATTAAGCGGCCTGGACACGGCTCAGCACTGACCATTACACACAGGCTGAGAGAGAGCGAGAGAGAGAGAAGAAGTGGAGAGATGGGGGGGGGGGGGGGCAGAAAAATAAAGAGTGGACTGAAGGCTGAAATGGACAGAGAGACAGCTGTAAGCGGAAAACAGAATAATGGTTCGGACTGATAGGCATCTGCAGAGTAGAGCAGGGTAGCAGCGGGCAAACACTACTCAATAGGTCCAGATAAGCGGCGTGACTCTAAAGGAAAAAGCCTTTCAAAATAGACAATGTGGCAAAGATGACAAGGAACACACGGGATGTAATATGAAATTGAGCACAGGCTGGAGCAGAGGTAGAAAAAGAAGAGCATCGCCGCGGCTGCTGCGCTCGTTTATGAATTCTGCTCGCCGCCTGAGAAGTTTTTAATATGCGCCCACTCTGAGGCGGCTCAAGGACAGCGGCGGTTAAAAAGCCATTCATCCTGCACACTTCAGCTTCTCTGTATGCTCGGACTGTAATGATGTATCAGATTATTACTCTCGCTGGCAAGATGGATATTGAGAACAGGACCCTGTCCTCCCAGAACCTATACAACACACACACACACACACACACAAACACACACACACACACACACACAAAATCCTGTACTTCTATCTCCATGGGGGCATTAACATGCATAATGCATTTTTTTCTCATAACAAACCATAACAACTAAATGCCAAAACCCAACTTTTACTCTAACCTTGACTTTAACCCAGTGCTTCTCAATTATTTTCGATGGCGCCCCCTCTAGGAAGAAAAAAAAAAAAATCACCCCCCCCTCCACCGCCCCGTGAGCAACTATAAATACTGTAGTATTATTTGTCTATTAAATTGTTATTAGTACACCTCTGCATAACATTGTATCTTTAACATTAAAAATAAAAAAAGAAAGAACAGAATTATAGTTTAACTTACAATAAAGAACAACTTCATTAGCATTTTTAATCTGTAACAGAAAAGACTTAAAGTGCACCAATGTGCCTGAAATTAAAAAAATACATCCTCATTTAAACTCATTCAACTTATTTATGTCGTAATACCTCCGTCTCTCCACCTTTCTCTCCATTCCTGTTAGAAATTTTTCCGTGTTGTTTCTTGAGAGGTTGTTTACTGCACTTCATATCGTTTGCTCTGCGAAAAACCGCTACACCATAGCCCAACCATGGGAGCGTTACTGCCAACTACAGGAATGGAGGTGCAATTACACTTAATTCTTGTACAATATTCCAGAAAAGCATGTTCCCCAGGGTCATACGCGCTCCCCCGGAATCCCCCCACCCGGCATCATACCACTATTTGAGAAACACTGCTTTAACCATAACCAATTATTCTCATTTCCCATCTCACTTTGTTGGTTAAAAATATATCCCAGTCCTCAATATGTAATAGGTACAAGTACACCCCCCCCCCACCTCCACACACACACACTCATACACACAACTCATCCATTCATTCATTTGCTGAACCGCTTAATCTCGAGTCAGGTCTCGGGGCGGTTGACGCGCCTCTCAGCCGACTCTTGGAAAGGTCAGAGCAAACCCTGGAAGTCTATCAGAGGGCAGATATACTCTGATGGTGACGTGAATGGCCTACTCTTTATGCATGACAGCGCTGGTTCTTTTACATGCCTACATCATAGATAGTGAGAGCCATGCCTTTGATAATCCAGTTGGCTACACTGCGGGGTGGGGGTGGGGTGTGGGGTGTGGGTGCAACCTTGACAACCTGGTGATAGTATGGCTTGAACCCATGACCTTCGGCTCAGTAAGCCTACCACTCACCCTACAACCAGATCACTCCTGCCCCTAAATGACATGATGCATTCCCAACCTCCTCCCCATGACCCTAAACATCACGAGTAAATGTTGAGCCTTAACCTTTACACGAAGCTTAAGATAACTGCATCCTGAACCTCTCTGGGTTTCACAGCCCTGTGAAGAAGTACGGACCAGCCAAAATATCCTCACTTACGAAAAATGTGATCACTGTTAGTTTAAAAATGTATTTCTGTCCACACACACACACACACACACACACACACACTATTCTACAATACACACTTCAGTTCTTTCAAAATTAAGGCGCTCACTATAATTCATCACTGAAGTAGCATTAAAGGAACATATTCAGTCTGAGCTTTTGAAAAAGAAAAAAAAAAGATTTATAAACACAGATTTAAAGCAAGCTTCCTTCTGAGCTTGATATTTTTGTTCTGAAAACAGGAACGAGCCGCGGACATTACTGAATCATCAAACAGGCTACAGGCTCTGAACACAGCAGCATTCAGTGCTGCTAAATTAAAGTATTCCGCTAAGGAGCACGTTCGGGGAATAGCTTCTCTAGTGCTATCAGGAAGGAGAGTAAGAGAGAAGAAGAAAAGATAAAAAAGGGAGAGAAGGGGTTTGGGTATGGGAAGCACTGGAGAGTTTTGGGAAGACTCCAAGACTTTCATTATCTTTGATGTAGATTATCAAAAAAACATAATTAAACCCATATAATTATCTCTCTCCACTCTTCCTCTCTCTCTCTCTCTCTCTCTCTCTCTCTCTCTCTCTCTCTCTCATCTCTTTTCCACACTAATCAATGAGGAACGGGGTGTAATCTCTGACTTTAACAGCCCTCATTTCTCTCTACTCCTCATAAGAGCCAGGCCTCAAGGCATGGCACAGGGCCAGCACACACACACACACACACACACACACACACACATACACACACACACACACACACACACACACACACACACACACACACACACATACACACACACAATCACTTCACTCTGTCTCTGTCACTACACTGATGAGAGAACCTTAATTCAATACAGCACATCCACAGTCACACCAGCAAAGGCCCAAATCACCACACTGCCATTCTGGTGAGGTTATTACACACCATTATTCTGATCTTTATAAAATTTGGAAAAGAATGAAGGATTCAAGTGCTTTTAGATTAGTCTCCCATGTCCCTTCTTTTGCTGAATGTGCACACAGAGGGGTATATTACTCTGAAGTTGGCAAGATATCTGAACAGATTTGACCCCCGATGAAACATTGCTGTGATCATAAAGTGCTCATCCCAGAACTCTCGTGTTCATCCATCATCATTTTCATGCTTCCTACACACAACTGTGAACAACATATTAATAATATTATTATTATTTATGTACTCCAATTACACTGTATCATTCATTCAATCCTATCAAAGGCAAATTGGAGCCAATTAGCCTCTAAGGTGCATCTTTAGAGTGTGGAAAGAAACAAGACTACCCAGAGGGAACTCACAGAAGCACAGGGAGAACAATACAAACTCCACCCAAAAATGCCCTCACTGAGCCTGGGACTCACACACAGAATCTTCTTGCCAGCAGGTGGATTTGCTAATCACTGCATCACTGTGCTGCACATTGTTTTATACTATGTACTATTGTATCATCATCATCATCATCATCATCATCATTCATTCATTCATTCATTTTCTGAATCACTTAATCACAATTAGGGTCGCCCATCTCAGCCGATTCTGGACGAGGACAGAGCACAAGCCGGATAATTCAAGAGGCCATTGTGGGGCAGAAACATTCAGACAGCGATGGAGGCTACCTCTAACAAAAGTCAGCAATGGCTCTTTTACAGCCTCTCACCACAGACAGTGAGAGACGTGACCAGCCTTTGATAACCCAGTTTGAGCCGCATTGAGGGGACAGCAGTGACAACTCATTGATAGTGGGGCTTGAACTCCGGACCCTGGGATCAGTAATCCTACACCCTCCCACGGGGCTACCACTGCCCCATTACAGTATCATTATTATTATTATTATTATTATTATTATTATTATTATTATCATTATTATTATTATCATCATTATCATTATTATTATTATTATTATTATTATTATTATTATCATTATCATTATTATTATTATTATTATTATCATTATCATTATCATTATTATTATTATCATTATTATTATCGTTATTATTATCATTATTATTATCATTATTATTATCATTATTATTATTATTGTTATTATTATTGTTATTATTGTCATTATATTATCATTATTATTATCATTATTATTATTATTATTATTATTATTATTATTATTATTATTAATTTTTATTTGCTGACCCAATAAATCCCACTGGGGTCTCTATGACGTTGGAATATGATGTTCATTCTATCTTGTTTTTAGGTTTTTTTTTTTGCATTTCATTGACTTATTTCTGCCTCTGTATGATTATTGGTACACCCTTACATCACTTCCTGCATATTAAGGTCAACCCAAACTAGAATATTAATGATCTCAAAATGTGGGCTTTCCTGCACAGGTGAAAAAGCCTTCAGTGTCACTGCTCCTGAACTTTAATCCTAAACTTTAATCCTGAATTTATCTCCATTCACAGTGACCTCAAGCAAATTTCCATTTACAAATTTAAGAAACATTAAATCCCTGCTGTTCTCTTTCTAATGTTATCCCTCTAATTAGCTTTAACCTTTTTTTGTTTTTTTGGATTTTGGCTGGAAACAGGAGCGCTAGGAGGAAGCCCATGGAAGAAGAACGGGAGGAACATGCAAACTCCACACAGAACCACCCTCACCAAGGCCAGGACAATCCAGGCTAACCATGGTGTTATCATTGCACGTGTATTCGCTAGTCTTTCCTTTGCATCTATGATGCCAATTTTGCACTCTAGTGTTCACATTGCAAAAATGTCCGTTGAAAACATGGATCACGAATGAGGAATCAATGTTACTTGTCATTGTGATGACTGTATATTGTACTTATTTGTAAACCCCGATTCTGTGTGCTATCACAGCCATTCTAATATTCAGGATAGCTGCATTTCTGTCTGTGCAATATTGCTGAAATGTAAACACTTCTTTTACAGAACGCTTCCAATCATAAACACAGCATAACTGTGTGCGGTATATAAAACCGAAAGTGAGGCAGTGAATGTTTTTCCTTTTAGCAATTCACAATCTTTGTTTTTAGAAGAAGTAGTTTTAAAGAAGTTTTAAAATAACAGATACAGATCCTTTATTTATTGTTTTGCTGTTACTCATCTTGACACTTATTTCAATATGACTCAATATATCATCCCTCTCTTTCCTCTGACACAGCAAATCTGGCGTAAATATTTAAAAAGCTTTAAAAAAAAAAAAAAGAGAATGAGAATGAAAATGAATACAACACTCAAGGTTTCTTCCTCCATGTTAAAAGGCTATTCCCCCCCCCCCAAAAAAAAAAAATAAAAATAAAAAACAAATTAACTGAATTGAATTCAACTCAACTGAAAAATTTGGATGTGACTCTTTGAGATATTTAAATCTGAATGTTGGGTCGAAGTTGTTCATTACAGTGATCCCTCACTTTCCGTGGTAAATGGGGACCGAGACCCCCGCGACCGCCGATTTCCGTGAAGTAGGTTTGACACCCCCCCCCGGCCGACGTATACGTACATGTATATGTGCATATAATATCAATAAATACATATTCAACATTATAAATGCTTATAATAGCAAACATTCAAAAATAATGCATAAAATGTAAATAAAATATAAATACACACATACAGACGCGCGCGCGCACACACCCAGACGTGCACGTCACATAAAAATGTAAGTAGTTTTGTTGGGGGGGTTTTGGGTTTTTTTTTTTTTTGTTGTTCTTTTATTTTTGGGGTTTTTTTTTTCCATAATTGGCCTTGATTTGCGGCATTTTCTTAAATTTTTTCCCCATTTTTAAATTTCCTTATTTTTCGATGAATATTTTTAAAAAACACGTGATGCACTAAAGCCGCAGAAACTGAAGCATGAAGGAGCGAAGGATCATTGTATATAGATGCTCGACATTTTATTATATACCTATTCACAGGCATTTTAGTGAAACATATTCAATCATAAAATGTATTTACCTTAAACAAACTTGCTTATTGTCCAATAGCTGAAGTGTGGCACTGACACATTACTTGTTTTGGAGTTGGTGGATAACTGCAAACACTTTCACTATATTTATATTATATATGCAAACTATATTTCCAACTTAAAAAAAAAAAAAAAAAAAAAAAAAAAGTACCTCACCTAAAAACCCAGCAGTACTGCTGGTTTTGAACCAGGAGCTGTCAATGTCATGGAGATTGAGAGAGGTATAATTTCATGGTTATTAAACCAACTTGTATTTCTGTGACTGCTAACAAAGCGGGAAGTCCTCAGATTTTGAACTGAAGCTAGCATTATTTACTATAACTGATGTATCCCCTGTGATGAGTGATGAAAAGTCTTCAAGATTTTAACCTGGGCTTTGAGGCATCCTGAAAGCCGTACTTCTAAAAGCTGAACTTGTGAACTGCTGCTTCTTTCAGTCAGTCAAGTGCTTTTCCACTGGGATTCATTACCCTAGCATAAACATCTCCATTTTTTTTCCCCGGCGTACTTTTTTAAGAAGAAAATGTCTTGGAGTTAGAGGTCAGGGCTACACGGTGATTAGAACAGACAGAAGCCCAGTCTCCCCCTACAGCAGCCTTGGCCTTCACTACCCGCCCTCCACCCCCCACTCAAATCTCATCTGTCCTAAAGGCAGGCATTCATCTTCTCCATCGTCCAATCATCTGTACACACAGAGACACTCAGCCTCCACTCAGACTCGTCAATACACAGACTGAGACTGCAGCTTTAGACGTCAGGGGACAGAGCAGGGCAGAGGACACAGAGACAGGGGCAGGCCTAATGGAGAAAAATGTGCCAAGTACTAAACGAATATAATCCGGCCTCTTCTACCAACACTCCCTTAAGACACAGAGATGGATCTGAGAGGGACCGAGTGTATATGTTCGAGTAAGGCCGTAGTCTGGCGTAGGAACGCACTGGTGATCTGGGATACCCAATACACATCTGCACTTGTGTATGATCTAATAGGCTTAAGCATGAGTGATTCTCGTTTCCTCAGCAGGCAGCCTGAATCTGATACTGTAATATAATTTTGGGAAGCCAGGAGGAGAAAACATAGCCTAGGCAGAGAGAAGCATGGCCTCCCCCTCCCCCCAAATCAGGGGTACCAATTCATCAGTGATCTTGCCTCTTTGCATCTCTTGTCAATCAAAGATAAGAATTAATTTGACAGCATTGAAAAGCACAATAAGCCCACATGGTAACATGCGTGAGCCGCAGTATCTCTATGTGCTACGGTATATATTTAGTAACGCTTTCAGCAGACAACAAAAACCTGCTTTTTCATAAATCATATGTTTCTTTTTTGTTATAATGATTGACAAACTCCCTCTCACTAATTCACTTACTCGCCGAACCACTAGGAGGCGGGAGCCCATCTCAACAGACTCTGGGTGAGGGCGGGATATGCCCTGGACAGCTAACCAGACCATCACACACTCAACCATTAACATTCACACATTGGAGTACTTAGTGTCAACAACAATGAGCGCGCCATTGCCAACTACAGGAGTGGAAGTGCAATTACACTTAATTCTTGTACACTATTCTAGAAAAGCATGTTCCCCAGGGTCTCACACACACACACACACACACACACTACCTGATGTCAACATTTTAAAAAAATGGGAGGGGGGAGACAGGCACACTACACTTTCTCCCTTAAAAAAGTCCTCCAGAATATATATTTCTGTAATATAGTGGAAATACCGCCAGAAATACCGCCAGCTTTGTGAGCACACATCCCACTTCTCTGATGAAGTGGTGTTCTACCTTCTTTAGGTCTAACTACAAATTCCTACTTTTACCATACTGAGCCACACAAGCTCTCATTCCTTCCACTTTAAAGCCCATGAGCTGCGATAGTCCCACCACCTTGAGCCGCACAAACTCCTGTTCTTGGCCTCCTGAAGCCCGCTGGCTCCTATTTCTAGCATCTTGAGCCACACCAGCTCCTATTCCTTCCATCCTGAGGTTTATGAGCTCTACTCCCGACATCATAAGCTCAACAAGCTCCTATTCCTGGAGTCCTCAAGGCCACAAGCATGTACTCCTGGCATTCTGAAGCCCGTGAGCTCCCATTCCTACCATTCTGAGCCAGACAAGCTCTTACTTCTGCTCTCATGATGAATCTGAGCCCTTATTCCTGCCATCCTGAGGTACAGACTTCTACGCTTGCCAATCACAGGCCTTTTTGCTCCTTCTCCTGCCATCACTTACTCCACCCATCTCGAGTCATTTAAGTTCCTACTCCAATCACAAGCTCCTATTCCTGCTCTGCCATAGAACTCCTAGTCCATACTTCTTCCATGCTGAGGCATGCAAGATTCTTTCCCTGTCATTTCATATCTCAAAAGGTTGTGCATCTTCCATTCTGAGATCTTCACACGCAGGAATTCTGAGGTCTACATGCTTCCAGTTTTCCATGCCGCACTCACAAGCTTCTACGCTTACCATCCTATTGTCCATGACCTTTTATCACCTAAATTCTGAAATCCGTAAGATCTCACGAGTGCCAACTCGCGACTTCTTGAAAAGAAAGTGTTTGCACGAGCACTGACACATCACACCACGCCATAGTCGATTGCGGCACGCAATCTTACTACAGTGAAGTATTTACAAGAGCATCCATAACTCCTGCAGAAATCACACATTACACATGCACAGCGCCACATCTAACGCCATCCACCCACATGATGTCAAGCCCACTTCCATATATGGTAAAGGACACGGGCAGGGATGTATTAATTGCTCCTTAAGGATAAGCATTCACTTAGTTGTTTCCCTATAAGGGAAGGTGAGGTACACCCTGAATAGTTCACCAGAGTAATACAGGGCCACACAAGCATACACACAACCATTCGCACTCACACATTTGTAATACCCATTTAGCCTAATGTGCATGTCTTTGGAGTGTGGGAAGAAACCAAAGTACATCGAGGAAACCCACACACGCCCAGGGAGAACATGGAAACTCCATACAGAAATGCCGTCGCCAAGCCCAGGCCTCAAACTCATGACTTTCTTGCTGTGAGGTGGATTCTACGCCACCATGCCGCGCTGTTACTCAACTGTTCTACTGTGTAAAGTTTTGTACCGTACTTAGGAACTAAAGTACCAACAATCAGAATTTTCTGGCTTTGCAGAAATTATTTTCTTGTAATTATTTTAATCCCAGTTGTAGCACAATTCCTGCTAATGATACACTCTGCTCGATCACTCTTTGCTATAACAAGACACACTGAAGTGACCCCGACGTGCTAATTCTTGTTGAAAACGTGGCAAATCTGCACACAAAAACTCCAAAGCAAACAACTCACCGAAAAGCAGCACGAACCCACCCGCGTGTTCAAACACAATACTCGTTAGCGCAAAATCTTTTGTTTAATCGGAAACAAAGCGCATTCCTCACTTAAAACATTGGAGAACAGAGACACCTTAAAGTCAGCATGAAATGTGGCTCCTCCAATGGGTTTAGCTGAGGGAGATGATTATCAAGAGCTAATCATTCACGATTTTGTTTATTCCTCCAAAATAGTCGTTTTTGCTTGCATCATTTGAAATTTGGGAGGTAGGAGTCCCTTCATATAAGCAATGAGATTCATTAATCAAATGCTTAAAATCATCTGCACAGTAAGTTCCACTAAGACATCACAGACAAAAAGATGCAGACGAGGGAAAGACAAAAGAAGAAAGGTAAGTGTAGTTCAAACGACAGATGGGTACTACGCCTCATCAGAAAGACATCAGCACTTGATGAAATTCTGTTATCAAGAAGGAGAGGAAATTAATTAGGTAGATAATGACTGCACAGTCATAACAACATGGCGGGCTGGCAAAAGGGGATATTGATATTTGAACATATCTGTAATGCGACAGCTTTTGTGAACACTGGGAACACTTGCCACCATCTCTTTGTAATATGACTTGGTAACACCACTATTTGCATCTTCTTAATTAGGAAGTCGAAAGATGAACTAATTTGCATGCAATCATTCAGGGTGATAAAAAGAATTGTAAACAATCAGAGAGAAAAACACACAGACAATAGTTGCAGTTCTCAAACTCCCAGGCTTTTTATCTTGCCCATGATGGAGATGAACACACATCCGGACCCCAGCAGTAGCATCAGCAGCTATTATACAAATGAAGCCCATGAAGACAGGAAGGGGCTGTATAGGCACAGAGATGGAGTGATAGACAGATTGAGGGAGAGAGAAAGACAGACAGTGTCTCTTCACTCTCGTGCAGCTGCTCCCACGTTGCCCTCTCAAGTGGTGTGATGCGAGTTGTCGTCCCCCCACCCCACCCCCCAACACACACACACACACACACACACACACACACACACACACACAACTCCTCGGCCGCGTTTCATCTCCGTGTTTTTCTTCTACTTTCCATACCATTCCCTAGGCTTGGCACTCTTTATCTGCCTGGCTCCACAGTTTCCATCCCCTCACACTCATTTTAATTATGCAGAGCAAGCGGTGATGCATCCAGCCTGGGAATTAAATGGAAGAAGAAGAGGAGTCGCAGAGTGTGTGCGTGAGGGGGTGAGGGTTGGAGGTAAGAGAAACGAGTGGAGATTTGGGCTTCAGATAGGACCAAAAACAAAAATAACAACAATAAACAATGATAGCCTTGGCAACAGCCAGCAAGGCACAGGGAAGCAGGCTCCCGAAATGTCACAGGGCCCAGAGAGGAAGGAGCAACACAGGGGGAATTGCGGATAAGACAGCTATGTCAACTGACAACTCTGAATGGCAATGCATACTTACATGGACACACACACACACACACACACACACACACACACACACACACAATACATTTCTTGTAAATACCGTTATGAATTCTTTCCATAGCTAAATCCAGCTATTCCTAAACATATCAACTCTAACTCATAAAAAGTGTCAGTTTCTCCTCACATCATGGTTTCCATGCCAACAAGCACCACGTGTTTATGTTTGTTTTGGTTTCTGTTCTTGGTCGTCTCTACCCGTCTCCTCAGCGTTGTTTCTCTGGAAGTCTTGCAGCACATGTATGTCCTTAAGATCGAAATCTA
The DNA here is from genome assembly GCA_024760905.1 of Plotosus lineatus. NCBI lineage: Eukaryota > Metazoa > Chordata > Actinopteri > Siluriformes > Plotosidae > Plotosus > Plotosus lineatus. The sequence goes on from CM045732.1 coordinate 61,934,063, forward strand.
GAACTGTTCATAGGAAGAGGCAGTGCTGGCCTAGTGGTATAGGGCGATGGCTCGCTGAGCCAAAGGTTGGGGGTTCGAGTCCCACTCTCCACAAGGTTGTCACTGCCCCCCCAGTGCAGCTAACTGGGTTATCAAAGAAAGGCCAGTCATGTCTCTCACTGTTTATGGTGTGAGGATCATGTAAAAGAACCATTGCTAACTTTCGACAAGGGTAGCTGCAAAGCCGTCAGCGTTTTTCCGACCTGCGATGGCCTGGCGAGCTGTAAAGGGTATACTCTGCCCTCGCCCGAAGTTGGCTGGGATGGGCGCCAGCCTCCCCGTGACCCTAATTAAGGTTAAGCGGTTACAGAAAATGAATGAAAGGAATGTTCATATGAAGCATTTATTCATTTTCTGAACCACTTAACAGTCATGGGGGGAGGGAGGGGTTGGTGCCCATCTCAGCCAACCGAGTAAGGACTGAGTACACCCTGAACAGCTCGCTGGGCCATCGCAGAGCAGAAAAACACTAACCGTTATGCAGCCTACTCTTGATGAAAGTCAGCAATGGTTCTTGTACATGGACCTCTGACTGTAGACAGTGAGAGACATGGACGTCTTTTGATAACCCAGTTAGCAGCACTGAGGGGACAGCAATGACAACCTGTTGAAGGTGGGGCTTGAACCCCCAAACTTGGGAGCCGTAATCCAGCACTTCATCACCGGGCCACCACTGATCCTACACGAAACATATTTCTGCGCAATACTTTCTGTAAACGTTTGACCGGTCATTCAAAGAAAGTCGTACGTTAATCTTTAAATTGTAAAAAGTGTGAGTGCCTCAATTGTCTTTTCACTTTATTTTGTTCGGTGTTGGAAAATTGTTCAAATCTGCATTTAAACATCTCCGTTAAGACCTTCTCCTGAGTCAGTTTCATCCTCCCAAACATATAGTTCATGCTTAATGGCTGAATCTTTGAATTGACATTATAGAGTCATGCATTTTAATATTGTTTATGAACAAAATTGAATGATTCACTTTCAACAACTTCACGTCAAAGTAAATAAGCCTGAAAAAAATGTGCTGAAATTCTTCTCGGTGCTAATCACACACATGCTGCAAAAGTGGCCGATAACAATTAACTTGAAAGAAGCTGGAGTAGTCTTTCAACTACAAAATAACTTTCTCTCTTCTTCCTGCTCTTGAATTTCGCTCATCATGGCAATATTTGACGTTTTTCAAACTTTATTATTATCATCATTACTTTATCCCCACCATTTTCTCCCATAATTTTAGCCGTTTGTCCCCTAACTTAAGCCCCTTCGCCCCTCGGATGGTGCACATGTCCCCTCCATGACGTACAATTCCGCTACTCACATCTTTTCAAACTGCTCCTCATGCATATTTGGGGGCGGTCTAACACACTTGGAATGAAAACACTCGTCAGCCTTTCATACAAATGAGCTCACAGATGCTCATGACTGGCTGGTGATCACCGTGAGTGACGGGGGAAATAAGCCCACACCATCCCTCCATCCCGTGAGAGCTCAGCCAATTAGCACTAATTGGACTCCAGGTCACGGATGGCTGTGGCGTCAAGCTGGAGTCTAACTTTCCATCTTCCGGGTTGATAGTCACGCACCTTTTTCAGATTGGGTACCAGTTTGACCAGCTTGGTTGAGCTGAACTTTTGATATCTGGTTGAACTAAACTTTATTTTTGAGCAGGGCAGGGAGATCGAACATGATCATGTGTGTGATCTTAAAGGAACCGACACTCTTTTGGACTATCGTCTATGCCTACGCTGATCCCAAGGTTGGGGGTTCGAGTCCCACTCTCCACAAGGTTGTCACTGCCCCCCCCCCCCCCCCCCCCAGTGCAGCTAACTGGGTTATCGAAGGCCAGCCATGTCTCTCACTGTCTATAGTGAGAGATTCAAGTAAAGAAACCATTGCTGAGTTTCGTAAAGAGTAGCTGCAAAGCCGTCAGCGTGTTTCTCTCTTGCTAAAGGGTTGTGTCAGGAAGGGCATCGGATGTAAAAAGCTATGCTAAATCAAACATGCGAATCATTCGCTGTGGCGACTCCTAAGAAAGGGAAAAGCCGAAAGGTATTTCTAGGGTCACTGGGAAACTGGAGCCTATCTCAGCTGAATTTTGGCATGGGCACACCAGGATCAGCTGGCAAGTCCATTGTCAACACATACACAGTCATTCGCACTTAAGGGCAATCTGGAACAGCTAATTAGCCCAATATGCATGTGGGAGGAAACCAAAGTACCTAGAGGAAACCCACACAAGCACATGGAGAACATGTAAACTCCACAGAGAAATGCTGGCTGCCCCTGGATCATGCCGAGGCTCTGAGTAATCACCTATACAGCCTAATGGTGTAATAATGAATGCATCTGTAGTTATGAGTGTGAACTGCATTAAACCCATCACACACACACACACACACACACACACACACACACACACACACACACACACACACACACACACACACACACAATATTTACAGTTAGTCTGGAAGAGTTTGCTTAGGCTTCTCAGCTCAGCAGAGAGGAGGCAATGTGAGGAGAGGTATAATCCAGCCCTCCGCGAACGAATAAGCAGAGGAAGGAGAGATGAAAAAAAGAAGAGTAGGGATCTTTTCTCGTACATTTCATTCAGTGATCTTTCTTTTCCTTTTGGCTGTTCCCTTTTTCTCCGGGGTCACCACAGCGAATCATCGCATGTTTGATTCGGCAGAGGTTTTTACGTCAGATGCCCTTCCTGACACAACCCCTTCGCAAGGGACAGAAACACGCTGATGGCTACGCAGCTACTCTTTACGAAAGTCAGCAATGGTTCTTTCACATGACAGTGAGAGACATGGCCGGCCTTTGATAACCCAGTTAGCTGCACTGGGGGGGGGGGGGTGACAACCTTGTGGAGAGTGGGACTCGAACCCCGAACCCTAGGATCAGTGATCCAGCGCCTTATACCACCGGGCCACCACCGCCCTTCATTTCATTCAGTGAAGCTGTTGGTCATACATATCTATCTCTCTCTCTCTCTCTCTCTCTCTCTCGCGCGCGCACGCGCGCGCGCATGCGCGTGCTCTCTCTCTCTCTCTCTCTCTCACCGTTAACAGTAATGCTTTATTTATTACAGTGAATATGCTGCTCCCAACCACTTCCGGCCTCTCATTCCCCTAAAGAGCTTTTAATCATTTCGCACTTTAAATTCGGCTCCGGCCTCACCGGCATTCTCTCTCCCTCGCTTTTCCTTTCCACTCGATCTTCGACTTGCGCTTCCTCGCCCACTTTCTCCCCTCAGTCTTTTCCATTCCGGTTGGTTGATGTGTTTCGTTTGTGATTTAACTATTTCTCTTTCTTTAGCTTGCCACTCTATCAAAACAAGAGTGTGAAAGGGAAAGTTATTCGACATCTTTCGACATGAGAGTGAGTAAGAGAGAGAGAGAGAAAGAGAGAGAGAGCGAGAGAGAGAGAGAGCGAGCGAGACAGACAGATAGAGGCCCTCGCACCAATAAAAATAGATAGCTTGTCATGCTGATGAATGATTAACCGAAGGCCTGACGCACAGCACAGAACAGAGGGAGAGGGAGTGAAGGAGGGGGCCCTTCGTCGCAAAAACAGACAAGCAGTGGGGGAAAACGGCACTCGTCGTTTACTGGGGGGGGGGGGGGGGGTGCGCGCCTTGAAATTCAATAGAGGCTTTAATTATGCAGCATGCACACACCAGCCTTTGGAGATGGCAGTTTAAACATCTAAACCAAATTCTGCTTTAATGTGGAAAAAGGAAGAGAAGAAAAAAATTGAGTGTGAGTATTCTCACAATTACGATACAGAAAAGGGGGAGGATGATACTATTTCTTGAATCCAAACAGTTCTGACATCATGCTCTCACCTAGCGCCGGGCTAGCTTCATATTCTCATTGCTGCTTTAACTGCTCCATTAATTAGAGGGGAGAAGGGCAAAGCACCTCATTATCAGCTAAAGAAAACAAAGCTGCATGTTCTAGATAAAACCGAGGTCAAGGATGGTTATGGGAATCATACAGTAGGATATGGGGATCTAATTAGATCTTTTTATCACTGACTCTTTATAGGATAGAGAGTGATGATGTCACTCACCTCTGCACCTTCCAATCAATGCATGGCTGGTGGAGTGGAAAGAAACGCACTATAATTCATGAGAAATGTAAGTCGTATAAATATAACTAACCTTTTTTTTTAAAACCAGAAATTGAATAAATGCCAACAAACCGACCATATTATACGTTCTCATTTCTTTGATCAAACTGGCTGGATGCTGGTGGTCCCCGTTCGCTGTTTTTGTCTCCATGCCCACAGTGCCTTGCTGTTGATAGTCAATATTAAGTGTTCAAGTATACGTGTCAAGATTGGCTGGATGATGGTGGTCCCCATTATGGTTGTTTTTTTTTTTTTTTTGGCTACTCTGCCTTGACTGCCTGGATGATGTTGGTAGAATTCATATTACTTGATCATGGCATTTTGTCCTAACTGCTTAAATGTAGTGGCCCTTATAGGTATGTGCCCTGATTGGCTGGATATCCACATCATGTATTTACAGCTTATTGTCCTGTTGGCTACATGTTGATTGCCCACATCATGAGTTCACACTTCCTTGTCTTGATTAGCTGGATGCTAATGGTCCTCATCATGTGTTCACACCTCTTGTCCCAAGTGGCTGAATGTTGGTGGCTGCCAATATATGCTTCCGCCACTGTGCCATGACTGAATTACTGGTCCACATGATTGGATTTCACCATTGTTCCATGGTTGTGGTGGTGGTGATGATGATGATGATGATAATGATGATGGCCTAAACTATTTATTTTGTTTCCTTTTCATGACTGAGAGGATGCTGGTGGTCCTCATTACATCTTCAGCCTCAATGTTCTCTTTATCTGGATGTTGGTAGGTCACATTCTGTTTTTCTTCAAGATGGCAAATTCTGGGTTCCTGACTGGTGCATCAACAAGGTATCAATTTGGAGATCACTGGTTCAAACCCAGGGTGATGCTGCAGTAAGCTAATTGACCGAGCTCTCCCGGGAGGGAGGGATGGCATACGCTCACTTCCCTGTCATTCACAGTGAACACCAGCCAATCATCAGCATCTGAGAGCTCATTCTCATGAAGAGGCAGATAATGCTTTCCTTCCAAGTGCAGTAGATCTCCTCCAAATACACATATGTGTCTGCGTCTTGCTTTGACGTGAACACTTGATTTCACTGCTCTTACTAAATCAACACATGTCATTTCTCTTTCGAGGTAAAATATTGGTGACTCAATCAGTAATGTACCAGTTATGTTCATCAATATAGTAAAAAAGATTAATTTATTAAGAGGTTAAATTGCGCAGTTAAAGTATCTTATCCATGTGCTTATATTCACATTATTCTTTTTCATATTATTATATTGAAAACCAAACCATTCTGTATTATTATCCACTACTTTCTCTTCTTTTCTTCTTTCTCTTACTATTATTATAATTAAAAGCCTTGCTTTTCATTTTCGATATTCAGCTAATTCTCTTTTTCTTCTAATTATTATTATTATTTACTATATTGAATAATATTTTTATTCACTTATGTTATAGCTGCATTTAATACCATACTACACTCCTGTTGTTTTTGTCGGTACAGTTGTGTGAAGTGAATGTTGTCTGTTAGTTATAAATTCTACATGTTTGTAATGTGGTTCATGTGGATTGATTACTCAGTGTGGTGTACATTGTCATTTGAATGTAGAAATACATTGGACCTACATGTCGTGATATAACACAATGTACTGATGTTCTTACATATTTACAAAATACAATATATGCACTTGGATGTTGTTGTTGTTGTTGTACGCTAATGTATCGGGAGCTTTTAATATCATTGCTCATTTTCCAGGATATTTTTCTTTACACACACACACACACACACACACACACACACACACACACACACACAAACAGTTTAGGACTGTTTTCATGACCCGTCTCCATTCCTAATTAATTGATCTAGATGGTCTAGATGATGTACAGTCATGTTAGTGTTAGTGTTGCTCAGTGGTCATCAAAGCCTTGTGGTCATTTTTGCCCATGATCATTGGGGCAGCTGAAATCACAGAGGATAACACGGCAGTGTTTACCTCTCTTTGATGCTATTTGTTGTGCCTCCAGGTGCTTTGCTTACAGCACCCTGCGTTTTCGTCTGCCGTTGTCATATGGAACCCTTTTCATCGCCTGACACATTGAAGGGGTGGTAAACAAACCAGTAATGTCAGGGTACTTTCTTCCTCAAATTACGCCAAATCATCTGGAGGCACTTGTTAATAAATAATCGTTTGAACAACAGGTTTTAGTCAAAGTAGATATGAGAGAGAAAAATATTCAACGCTTTAAAATATTAATCCATGTCATCACAAATAATGCATAAATCCACTCAATAACTCAAGTAAGGCTGATACAGCAAAGGAGGAGGAGCCTCTGTTCCTGTCAATCCCAATGAAAATGTGTGTGGCCTTTTTGACTGACAGTCCCACTAAAGGAGGTGTGTCTTAAGTGCCTGTCAGTCCCACTGAAGTAGACAAGGCCTACAGTTCTGCAATACTAAATAAACAAAGTACATAATTAACACAGCTTGAAATCAGATCATTTTAAATCATTGCCCTAATTGTATCTTTTATGTCCAAATAATTGTTAATCATGTAGGAAGAGATACACACCGAAGCGCATATATTTGAATAATGCTTACTGTACAAAGAAAACTCAATGCATTATTTTCATCCAGCCCCATCCTCGGCTTTTTACAGCAGCATATCTTTGACGAAATGCCTCAAGTGAAACATGTACATTCATTTCGAAGGCTACAAATGGAGACACAGTAGAGACAGAGGAGCCCACAACGACACACACACACACACACACACACACACACACATAGTGATGAACAGACCGTGACAGCAGGAGAAAAGAAGCTGCGTGTGACATTGTGAAGCGGCCGTGACGGGGATTGGCGAGGCGCCGAGAGCCTTGACCCAAAGCAGAGGAGAGAGACAGAGAGATAGCGAGACAGAGACAAAAGCGAGTGAAGAGCGATGACAGACAGAAAAGTGCAGACAGTTTAACAATGATGTGGACTACACTTAGAACCTGAGAGTGGGTGAAAGGAGGTGTTCCTTTAAACAGTATATAATGGGATGTAAACTAAGTGGCACTGCAGACAGGTTGCATATCAGATACATAATGCACTAGTGCTGTGAATAATGCGCGTGACTTAGCGGGTGTAATGGTAGAATGAGCCTAGAGGTCGAACTGACACATACCCACAACCCACATAACTTTAGGACATATAAAGGATATATAGAGCTGCCATAACCGCATACTAGCAGATTTTACCTACCTTATAAGAACCAATACAACAAGAAAATAAGCCAAAAGAGACGGCCAAGGTGACCAATTTATCATCAACTATCCATCAATCACGGAATTATGTGTTCGCCATTTGAACGTGGGCGGCTTGCTTTACTACAGCTATAGTCTTTATCCTCGTCACACAAGCCATTCTTTTAACAAAATGCGACAACATGCCTGACAAAAGCAGGACACTGTCTGCCAATGTTGAAAAGAGAGGCGTAGCTTCCATTTATTTCCTCTCTCCGATGGCTGGCCATACGGCTCTATAGACGTCTCATACAAAAGCCGGAGCAAAGGCTTGTCACCCGTTTTAGCACTCAATTGTCTCAACAGACACTGCGGGCCTCGGCATTCACCACATCTAACGAGGTTTACCAGCAAAATTCCTAAATCAGGCTAAACAGAGAGAAAGAGGGGGGAGAGAGAGAGAGAGAGAGAGAGAGAGAGAGAGAGAGAACGAAAGAGAGAGAGAGAGAGAGAGAGAGAGAGAGAGAGAGAGAGAGATGCAAGAGAAAAGGAAGGAGAAAAAGACAATATTGTTTCAGAGAAGTGTGGAGAAATTATTACTCGTCTTAAGGCACAATTTGCTCCACGAGAGTAAGAATGAAGTCAATTTTGTGGAGGAATTCTATTAGCATGTGTCTAATGGCATAAAGCCATCAAAAACAAACAGGGCCTGAGTTGTCGGCATAAAAGGGCAGAATCGGCTTCTTACAGCGGCTAAATCTCATTAAGGACTCGCGCTGAAAAAAAAATGCCCCAATTACCGCCCTAATTCCAGCCCAGAGTCTTATTTTATTACCTTTGGAATTGATTTTTGGGTGCAAACGGATGACTAAATAAATTATTATAAAAACAAGAAGACGAGGGCCGGTCGAACTTCTCGGCTATTTCTGTGTTGAATAGGGACTTTGTTTTGTATGTGGCTCATGTAATGGACAAATGAATAGAAGAGAGAGGAGGAAAATGAACTCGGAGGGATTTATCTTTTGAAGCCGTCATACTCCAATGGTATATGACAATGACATCATGACAAAAGCCTATTGATATTCCAGACGAAGAAAAAGGCAAATTTCTATTAAAGAGCATAGGAAATGAGGTCTTAGGAAAAGCATCAGCTTGATGTCTTGACTCCTTTATAAGACTAAGACAAGGTGCTCCTTCATCTTTGCTTGAGGGAATGATCGCACGTCTGCACGTCTGTTTTTTGAGCTCATCACTATGATCATAGCACTGATAGATTAGCTCAAGCCAACACTATATGAATAATTAGTTACGGAGGGTTTTGGACATTCAGACAGTGAGTTCAGCCGTGTTGGGCACTGGTGTCGAGGAGGTAATGAGAGAACGGCAAAATGTAACGAGCTGCGAGAAATAAAGAAGAAATGTTGTGTATTTGTGAGTTCATTCATAAAATACGGGAAGTCTGTCAGGTTTCGTTTCTTGTTCCTTATTTTTTATTCCAATTTTATTAACGAATCACTAATAATCTAACAAGTCAAAAAGTCTTTAGCTTTATTTAAAAACAGAACTTCACCAATTCTTGTTTTGGACCACTGATCAGAAATTGGGCAAACCTGATGGTAAAGGTGATGGATCACTGATCCCAAGGTTAGAAGGTTAGGGGTTCAAGATCTCAACAGGTTGTCATCACCCCACCCCACCCCACCCCACCCCACCCCACGCCCCACCACCAGTACGGCTAACTGGGTTATCAAAGATCGGCCATGTCTCTCACTGTCTATGGTTAGAAGTTCATGGAAAAGAACCATTTCTGACTTTTGACAAGAGTAGGCTGCATAGCTTGTTATGGCACAGGGTAGCGTGTTTCTGCCCTGTGATGGCCTGGCAAGTTGTCCAGGGTGTACTCTGCCATCGTCCTGAGTAGGCTGAGATGGGCACTCCCTGTGACCCAAATTAGGATTAAGCGGTTCAGAAAATGAATGAATGATCAGAAATCTAAGATTGTACATGCCAGTACCAATACACTACCAGTGTCGGGGTTTTGGCTGCTTGTCACATATTAACGGGTTGCAGAATTTATTTATTTTATTCCTTTCTGCTTTTTCCCTTTTCTTGGGAGTCGCCACAGCGAATCATTTGATTCGCACATTTGATTTGGCATAGGCTTTTACGTCGGATGTCCTTCCTGTCATAACCCTTTTTAGCAAGGGACAGAAACACGCTGACGGCTTTGCAGCCTACTCTTTACAACAGTCAGCAATGGTTCTTTTACATGCCTCTCACCATAGACAGTGAGAGACATGGCCCGCCTTTGATAACCCAGTTAGCCGCACTGGGGGGGACAGTGTCAACCTTGTGGGGACTCGAACCCCCAACCTTAGGATCAGCGATCCTGCGCCCTATCCACTAGACCACCACTGCTCCAAGACTCCATTGTTGACGCTAATTATTCGTTGGTATAACTTATATGTGGGTTCTAATTCCACTAGACATTATATTTATCTTGTGTGTTGACATATAAATAACTGACCTACAATTTTATTTCAACTTTCGTGCAGCGTACGTGGAACGTACAAGCCATACACTAGCATACGTGGAAATTTTGTGCATGTGATCTCGCCATACTTCGAGCAAGCTGTTAACTTACACAAAACTTACCTTTAACATTTAGCGTATGCCAGCGTATTCACCAAATTTCTCATATGTTGGCATACACTGGCTAAATCTTCAATGTGTGACCTTCATCGGCTCAGCTTAGTTTGCAGCCTGTTGCTTTGCTCCACACCAAACTGTGAACTACTAGTATATGAACCACACCAAATGCAATAAATATTAATTTTTCATTAATTTTCTGAACCACTTAATCCTAATTAGGGTCATGGGGAGTCTGGCACCCATCTCCGCTGACTCTGAGAGGGGGGGGGAAGAGCACACCCCCCTGGACAGCTCGCTAGGCCATCGAAGTGATATTAATAATACTGCAATAAAATACAGAAATGTATTTTCCAAACCATTTAATCCTTTATTAGGGTCACGTCAAGATTAGAACCCATCACAGCTCATTCCGAGAGAAGGTGGGATACACCCTGAACTGCTCACCAAGCCAGCATAGGACCAAGATATACACACACACACACACACACACACACACACACACACACACACACAAAAAAAAAAAAAAAGTATTTACACCTAGAGGGAATATGGAACAGTCAATACGAATGAAAGCCTAATACGAATGTCTTTAGATTGTGAGAGGAAACCAGAGTACACGGAGGAAACCCCACACAAAAACATGGAAACTCCACGCAGAACCATTTAGTAGGGCCGGTGGTGGAGTGGTTAGGGAGTGACTGGTCAAGCCTACAGACACTTTTACAACAGTTCTATCTCAGAAATGCATAATGAGATTGGGCTGTCCACAAAAACGTTTCAATAAAACTGTGATTTATATTAGGTGTCTTACAGTCCACTGCTCTGTCATCCGGCATACTGGCCGAGACACCTCAAAGCTTTCAGTAACCTCAACTCTTCAGCCCAAATCCTCCCATTTTTGACCTTTTCAAAGCCGATAATCGGAATCTGGAGCTTAAGACAGAAGCCACAATTTCGGGTTGACCCTCCTTGAATACCAGAAATGTCAGTGTGCTGTCTGATCTGCTCAGAAAATCGAATGTGCTGTGGTCAGTCACACTGTCAGTTGGATGTACCAGGGTGCTGCCGTGGCTCTGGCGAGCTGCGCTTTACCTGACAGTGACTCACTATCGCTGCGATAAGAGGAACGCTCCTGCACAGAGCCGACAGCATGCGAAAAACAAAAAAAAAAAAAAAAAAAGGAAAAAAGTTGGGAAGCTTTAGAGCTGTCGAAAAAGTAGTTCAATTCGTTTTATTTCATTTGTGTGTGACCGCTGCAGTGCTGCTGGCTAGACGACTGCCCACGCTGTCTGCACACTGTTTTTTTTTTTTTTTTTTCCCCCTTCCTGCAGAGCTCGACTTCCCAAGCCACAGTCACAAGCAAAGGCTACAACTGTGAAAAAAATTAAACTGCTGACTTCCTGTCCTGCTTTGATTGAAAAGTGAATTGTGAATATACCCGGCCTCAATGAATTAAACTCAAATAGAAAAGCTATACCTTCTACAGATTTGTGTTGAAGGTACGAAGGCAGGGCACGAACACAAACTGGAAGAAAATGGGGCAACAAACTGAAAACTGAACCCAAACAATAAAGTCTGGTGTATTTTATTTAATTTATTTATTTATTTATTTTTTTTGGTTGGGGATCAAATGCTGCTGCACCCGAGTGTGTTTACCTGCCTACAGAAGACTCACTATCTCAGAAACAAGCTTGTGTGGGGTTTTTTTTTTCTGCTGTTAATCAGTGTTGTGTTTCCAGCAAACAGGAGCGGTGCTCTCTCGTGCCCTTATCAGCAAGCTCCGGCGCCCAGTCTAAATCACTGCTGCCAGGAGATTCAGCCAATAGAAAGAGACATAGTCAGTCTGAGCAGACGCGTACAAGGCTCGGTAATCTCGGCTGGGGATCAAGGAGAATGTAACCTGTTTGATGGGTTTGTTTTTCTTTTGTATCTTTTTTGGGTCAGCTGAAATGGCCCCTGGTAATACGGCTGGTGTGATCACAAAAAGCAAAATAGTGGGAAGGGGGGAGGGTGGGGGCGATTTCAGTGGAGTCATCTTGTTTTTTCTGCGAAACTCCCAGGTGGATACTGACCTGCCAGAAATGGCACTAAGATGTTGCTTCTATGGACTTTTGTTTTGTTTTTCTTTTTCTTTTAGTTCTTGACATGAAGCAGAAATATCTCTGTGTCCTCCAAAATGTGTCTGGGTTTGCCAAAGTAGTGCATTCCTACATTTATCTACATAGAACAAAACCACATTTTCACTGTTAGAACATAAGAACATACAACATAGCAATGTACACTGGATGGATTTAAAAAAATAAAAAATAAAAAAAATTTTTAAAATCGCACGTTCTAATATTTTCATTGAGAGCAGTTAGCCTTGATCACAACATGTAATCTCCATGACATTGTTGCTCCAACTGTTCCGGTCGAGGCCCAGCAACATTGATGTGGCAATACAATAAAGCAGCTGATGAGCTGAATGTACTGAATGTGCAGGTTATAACATTGATGGACTTTTTACTCCCTAATGGCACGGATATAAAATGTTATCTCAAATAATGAAAGAGTGAAATCATTTTCACATATGTATTGGCACCCCAGAGCCCTGACCTTAACCTGACTGAACGTTTTTCAATGTTGATGTTGCTTAGGTTTGTTGAAACAATGTCATGACAGTTGCACACAACATCATATCCGTGTGTATAATGGCAGCTAATTCTTCTGTCTTCTTCTCCTTCCGGCTTTTCCCTTCAGGGGTCACCACAGCGAATCATCAGCCTCCATCTCACCCTATCTTTTGCATCTTCTTCTCTTACACCAACTACCTTCATGTCCTCCTTCACCACATCCATGAATCTTCTCTTTGGTCTTCCTCTAGGCCTTCTGCCTGGTAGTTCCAACATCAGCATCCTACTACCAATATACTCACTATCCCTCCTCTGTACATGTCCAAACCATCTCAATCTAGCCTCTCTGACTTTGTCTCCAAAAACGTCTTACATGTGCTGTCCCTCTGATGTACTCATTCCTGATCCTATCCATCCTCGTTACTCCCAAAGAGAACCTCAACATTTTCATCTCTGCTACGTCCAGCTCTGCCACCTGTCTTTCCCCCAGGGCCACTGTTTCTAATCCATACAACATCGCTGGCCTCAACACCGTCTTGTACACAATAGCAGCTAATTATGCTACTTTAATATTTGTGAGACAAATCAACATTTATTATATGTTATATAATATCTATTATCTTGTTCAATAATGAAACTGCAGTGATTTATTTATAATAATTTTAAAATGCTGCATTTTATGCACAGGTGCAATTAATCACTTTATCATTATATAATAAATATAATACCGGCGGGAAGGCTGGCACCCATCTCAGCCGAATCTGGAGGAAAGACACCCTGGACGGCTCACCAGGCCATCGCAAGGACAACACTCACACAACCATTCACACCTAGGGGAGATTTGGAACAGCCAAACATACATATGTGAAAACCTACTGTGCATGTTTTTGGACTGTGGGAAGAAACTGAAGAAATCACCCAGGCCTTCTTGCTGTTAGGCGGACGTGCTAACCACTACGCCACCGTGCCGCCGCAGTCACTACTGATTCACAAAATTAATAATTATAATTAATAATGATATCACCATAGTCTTAAATTCTTAAGTCTGATTGGTCAGAAGATATTAGACAGTAGCACTAAATTGTAGCTGTTGTAATTTTTACCCAAAGGTATATGGTATACTTCTTCTTTTCCTTTCAGCGTTTTCCCTTTTTCAGGGGTCGCCACAGCGAATCATGTGATTCGCATGTTTGACTTGGCATAGGTTTTTACGTCGGATGCCCCTTCCTGACACAACCCTTTAGCATGGGGCAGAAACACACTGACGGCTATGCAGCTACGCTTTATGAAAGTCAGCAATGGTTCTTTTACATGAACTTCTCACCATAGACCGTGCGAGACATGGCCGGTCTTTGATAACCCACTGCACTTGAGGGGAACAGTGACAACCTTGTGGAGAGTGGGACTCAAACCCCCAACCTTAGGATCAGCGATCCAGTGCCCTTTACCACCAGGCCATCACTGCCACCAAAGGTATATGGCATACATTTTACATAAACACGGCTTCATTATACAGTGAACAGTGAATAGAGTATTCGTTCACTCACTGAACTACTTAATCCTAATAGGGTCATGAGGAGGCTGGGTGAAGGTTGGGAACACCCCACTTCGCAGGTTCAACACACACACACACACACACACACACACACACACACACACACACACACACACACACACACACACACACACACACACACTCAAATTCACGACTGGAACTAGAGTACCCAGAGGAAACCCACATGCAAACTCCACACAGAGACGCCCTTGCTCAAGCTCAGCACTTGAACCTAGAACCTTCTTGCTGTGAGACAGACATGCTAACCACTATGTGACCATGCAGCCCAAGCGTACGTTTTTTTTAATGTGCTGTCATTCAAAAAAGTAAACTTTCATCAGTCATTTACTTTATCATCATCATCATCATCATCATCATCATCACCATCTTCATGGTACTGAAGTAAATCATTGGTGAAATTTTCCCTTTTTTAAAATAACAAAAAAAAACACATACTATAGTATTTAAAATTAATATACTGATTTTTTTCTATAGTTATTAATTTATCATTCACTTTCTATGCTACTTAATCCTAATAAGGATCACGGGGAGGCTGGCACCTGACTCAGGGTGAGGGCAGGATACACCATGGACAGCTTGCCAGGCCATCGCAGGGCCAACACACACACACACACACACACACACACACACACACACGCACACACACACACACGCACATGCACACACACACGCACGCACACACACGCATGCACACGCATGCACACGCACGCACACGCACACGCACGCACATGCACGCACACGCACGCAACGAATTTGCACTCACACTTAAAGCTAGAAGTAATTTATAACAGGCACTTAGCCTGCCATGCATGTTTTTGGACTATGGGAGGAAACCGGAGTACCCAGCAGAAACCCACTCAAGCCCAGCGAGAACATTAGAAACGCCCACACCCAGGAACCGAACCCTGTCCTTCTTGCTGTGAGGCGACACCATTCCACCAACTAATATTATCATTATTACTATTATTATTGCTAAGACAATGATTTATCATTTATGAAACCATCTGAGCAGTCAGGGAAATCTACAGTCAAAAATAATTAACAATGTCTACTGCAAACACAAACCCGTGATCAGGAAGAGCATGAAAAACGCTTCTGCCTCCAATAAAAATCAAGCTCAAGCTCTATAACAAGGGTCGGTGGAGCCATTAAAGATAAGAAATAAATGAACGGACAAAGATATTTCCAGATACTAACGCAAACCAACATGTGACTACATTTTTTTAAACTTATGTTTTGTTTGTTTTTTCAACTATTCAAAGCTTGTATTAAACCGTCATCCACGATCGGTCCAGCTATGTTCAGACAGGATTTTCCACAAACGCTGAACCTGAAGCACTATCACCTGTCTATGTGTGTCTCAGCATGAAACAATTAGCTGTAAAAGCCTGGTGAGCTCCGGTTCAGGGAGTTTGCCTCGAGCTTGTCTACTTCAGAACATGTTCTCGCCACGACACCTTCAAGACCTTACACGCAGTGTGATCAGAGCCGGCCCACGCCATCACATTCAGTCTGCGAGCCCATTAATCTCCTGCCTTCCACACACACACACACACACACACACACACACACACACACACACACACAAAGGCCTGGCTGAACTGCTCAAAAGCACACCTGCCTCATTATACGCGGTATAAAGTATTGAGTGTGTGGACGCTGTGGCTGAACAAACTGGAGCTGAGAAAGTAAGACCCTGTGCCTACGCGGAAACTTGTTTCACTCGCGAGTCCTGAATAAGATATTTGTATCTGTCTCTGTATGCAGTGTGTGTGTGTGTGTGTGTGTGTGTGTGTGTGTGGAAAAACAGAAAGTGAGACATAGTTGTGAACGAATAAACTCTGACTTCTGTCCTTTTGTGTAATGCATCACTACGCTGGCTCATACATGTAGAGCGACCTGCTTTAATACGTGACAGTGATTGTTTGTCAGGATACGCTTGTATTGGTGTACTACATGAGCCGCGGTGTGATGGGGAAAAAAAAGGGAGAGAGACATGTTGCGTTTGGCGTAAAATGACCCAAAGTGAAAGAAAAACAGAAATCACTTTCAGTTTGGAATATATTCAGGACTGAAGGTTGATCAGCTTCAGGTGCAGTGCTTAAGTATTACGTATTTTAAGCGAAATAAAAACTAACCATGAGAGTAAACGCTACTCCTTGTACCCAAGAATCATTCGATCGTTCAAACACTCAGAAGCTGAGCAGCTTAATCCTGTTTCGGGTCACGGGAAGGCAGGAGCCGACACTGGGTGAAGACGGTCTACATTTTTCAGCTTGACAGACCATCGCCGTGCCAACACAAACAAATACTTACACTTATACATTAGGCTAATTGGCTGTTCAAAATTGCCTGTGTTTATGTTTTTGGACTGTGTGAGGAAACTAGCACGCAGAAAAAAACTCATTTTTCAAACTGCTTATTCCTACTAGGATCACACGGAGGCAGGAGTCTATCTCAGCTAACACTGAGCCAAGGTAGGGTACACCCCGAACAGCTCACCAGTCTATTACAGAGCAACACTTTCAATCATTAACAATCACAGTTATACCGAGGAGGGGAAATATGGAACAGCCAATGAGCACGTGCATGTGCATGTGTTTGAACTGTGGGAGGAAACTGGAGTACACAGAGGAAACCGGCCACCGTACTGCCCTCTCCTGATTCATAATAGACTTGCACTAAACATCCCACGTGAATACACACTTGGAATTGTACAGTTGGAGAACAGTATCTTTATTATTCATTAATTATCTGAACAGTTTTATCCTAATTAGGGTCGTGGGGAGGCTGGCGCCCATCTCGACTAACACTGGGCAGGGGAAAAGTACATCCTGAACAGCTCGCTATGCAGCCTACAATTCTTTTACAACCTCTCACGACAGACATTGAGATTCATGGCTGGCCTTTGATAACCCAGTTAGTGGCACTGCAGGGACAGCACTGATAACCTGCTCATAATGGGGCTTGAACCCTTGACCTTTGGATCAGTAATCCAGCACCTTACCACCAGGCCACCATTACTCAATTATATATCATAAATATTATATTATTATCTCATGATTTATTGTCACCCAGAAGAGGTTTTTGAGTTTGGGACCTCATATCATTTTTTTTTCCCCCCTCCATCGCCTTTGGCTTGCTGATCAAAGATCTAGATCGATATCCAGAGCTCTATTAAGCTGCGTTGTAATGTTTGCTAAATGTGCTATATACCGTAATTTCGAACCGAATTAAATACATCCATTGATCAGCGTGATATAAAATAATTTATTACTCCATTTACTGTTTTCCGATGCTTTCGACAATACAAACACACACCGATATTCATTAACCTTTAATGACTGAATGACATGAACAGAAACATACACTGATATTATTGTTTCTTTCTCACACTACAGAATGAAAAGAACTTTTCAGTTTTCATTTTAAATCCGTATTCTTTATGTCAACCAATAATGAAACCAAGACAGATATAGGATTTTGAAATAACTGATATCGGATAGTCACGGAAAGCAGAGGGAACAAACCAAAAAAATGCCAGCAGATGGAATGGATAGTGGAAATTCGTTTATACTGAATGGGAGCGCTGTAATTGATTGGTTCACTATCCGGTTAATACAAAAACTGTATTCTGAGTGGATCACGCCTGAATTAAAACCTGGGGTCACTTTAAGAAGACAGCATTATTGTCACATTTTGAAATGGAAAAATATATACAGGGATCCCTCACTTTCCGCAGTTAATGGGGTCCGACCCCCCAAATCCGTCCCGACCATCGATTTCCGTGAAGTAGGATCAACCCCCTTGACTGAATTACATGTATATGTGTATACAATATCAATACAGTAAATACGTATTTAACACTATAAATGCTTATAATAACAATTAAACATTCAAAAATAGTGCATAAGATGTAAATAAAATATAAATACACACACATACAGATGCGCGCGTGCACACACAAATGTGCACCTCACATAAAAATGTAAATAGTTTTGTTGGGGGGTTTTGGGTTGTTTTTTTGTTTTTGTTTGTGTTTTTTTTTTTGTTTGTTTGTTTGTTTGTTTTGCATAATTGGCCTTGTTTTTCGGCATTTTCCTTAACTGTTATCCCTATTTTTCCTCAATTTCCTTATTTTTCAGTGAATATTTTTTAAAAACCCGCGATGCACTGAAGCCGTAGAAACTGAAGCATGAAGTAGCGAGGGATCACTGTATATTTATTTTTCCCTTGTGGGTCTATGTAACACATACAAATACGCTTGAATGAATGAAAAAAAGTTTTATAAAGTGCAGTTTATTTTTGTGGCGTGTGTACTGAGTAAGGCTCAGAAGATCGTGTTAGCTAAACAGTGCTCAGAGTAAACAGACTAACAATAATGGTTAAGGGAGGGGTCACCAATATGGTGCCCACGGGCACCAGGTCGCCCGCAAGGACAACATTAGTCACCCACGGGCCTGTTCACTGCTATTTTTAGAACAGGTCTGCGGCTCCATAGCGCCACTCTCCATTGAGCTGCGTTTAATTTTTTTTTTTTTTTTTTTTGGAATCAAATCAATGTCTTCACATAGATGAATATAATTAATGATTAATAATAACATATAATTAAAGGTAAATTTAGCAAATTTGTTATTTCAGAAGGGTGTATCCACCTGTTAGGCCTTCACAGTAACTGGTACCCAAGAAGTAGCTCTCAGTTTCAAAAAGGTTGACCCCTGAATTAAGGTATAAATCTCAGTTTATTCTGTCTTTCTTAAAGATTATACATAGTATATAGTTAAAAAAAAAAGATAGTTATAGTATATAGTTTAAAAAGAATTTTAAAAAGCATGCAATTACACTGCACAGCACAAGCATATGGAGTTCGCCTGCGTCTGTCATGATTCAAACATAGATAATTGGGAGATGACATGTTCTCCGGCCTCCATAGGTCTTAAAATAGGAATTGGAGAAATCCCAGAGTATCAAACGGACTATGCTGCCTAATAGAAGTGACTGATAAGACTGAAGAAATCTTAAACATTTCTGCGACAAAATTGAAATGATTACAGACGGACAAACACACTGATGACTTCATTCCCCACATTACATGCCGGTGGATAAAAACAAAAATTACCCATAAAATAAAAATAAAAATAAATTAAAAATCTGCTTACCACGTTATATATACAGTGGTACCTCACCTTAAGAAATTAATCCGTTCCAGAGCCTTTTTTTTAACCTGTATTTTTTGTAAATTGAACTGCATTTTACATGTAAAACACGTGATTCGTTCCAAGGCCCCGAATACTACCCCCTAAACCCTCTAAAAATTATAAAAGTATACCTTTAAGACCTCCTTCTGCTTCAATATCGTACCGATGGCAGACGGGTTTAGCCATATTCCTTTGTGATATCACTCAACCGCATGCCACGAGCCCGCTTCTTCTTTTCACTTGCACCGGAAATCACACACGCATGTTTGTGTGTGAGTGTGTGCACGCATGTGTTGACCGTGTCTTCTTAACAGAGTTATAATCTTAATATAAATATTATCAAACAATCATGAAACAACAGTAACTCTGTCCTTTACACGAAAAGCATTATGGGAGATGCAGCTCCATAATAGCCAATGGGAGGGAGCTGCGTCATCCCTCCTAGCCAATGGGAGACCAGTGGGGCGGGATGTTGGGAGATAGCCAATGGGAGGGAGCTGTATCATCCCTCCTAGCCAATGGGAGGCCAACAGGGTGGGATGTTGGAAGATAGTTTAATGGGAAAGCAGCTCGTACATTGTTTGAATGTTTGAATGGTGCGTTTGACGCATTTCGTAAGGAGAACTTGTTTCATATACAGAGACAAAAAATTTTGGAAAAATGTTTTTCGTAACCTGGATTTTTCGTTTGCTGGGACTATCGTAAGCTGAGGTAGCACTGTAATACCACTTCATCTCAACTCAGTGGGTGCCACTGAATTGGATAATATTCCAGCAGCACTCATGTCCCCTAGAGCAGATACTTGGTTCGCCCACCTCACTCCCAGTGTTCCCAGAGCCTGGCCAGAATATACCGAGCTATAACTAATTGTGAATGAATGAATTCAATCCAAATGTGTTCACTCATTACTCATTTTCCAAACTACTTAATCCTACCAGGGTCACATGGCGGCAGAAGCCTATCTGACCGAAGGCAGGATACACCCTGAACATCTGGCCAGTCCATCACAGGGCAACACTCACTCAACCATATACACTCACAGTTACAGGAACAGTCAATTAGCATAATGTGTGGACTGTGGAAGAAAACTTGAGTACCCAGAGGAAACCCATGCGGAACATGCAAACTCCGTACAACAATTACTCAAACCCAGAACTTGCGGTGGAGTGGATATGCTATCCAACATGCCACTGTGCCATTGTGCTGCCCGGTTACACATGACATTCAGATACTTAAGACTTTTATGCATATTAAACAGCTGCCCATAATAAAATAATTCTAAATCAACACATCCTGAAATATTTCGACCTGGTGATGCCATGATGGATAATGGAGATATGACTACCATTAGATCAGAACCCCTTTAAGTCTGTATCAGTCAGACAGCATGCATATTTCGGATAGTAAAGGGATGTAGATCCTGCAGTCTTTACTCCGTCATTCCACTGAGGTGGGTTTTTTTTTTTTACATGTCTAGCAGGGTTGAACCTGCCCAAAGCTCAGTACCATGACCTCAGACCTCGCCTTCAGTCAGGCTGATCCGAGGTCAGTGTGATGCTGCTGACAGCCTGAGTGATGCTAAGAATGCTGAGGTCCCTTTGTTTTGTTCAGCACTGTGCTTAGCGACCATCCACCTCCCCCAGCCCCCCCAACGCCTCTCGTCTTTTTTCCTCGCTGAAGGCTTGAAAGTGATTACTGATGCAGTCCACCTTATTTGCATAACAACAAAAGCTGCTTGGCACATTATCATATCAGAGAGATGCTCACTTGTTTACAGTATTTATACTGGACGTTTTATTCAACATGGCTCTCATGAGGACGTGCGCTGACAGTGGAAGGCAGGAGAACGTTGAGCCCAGGGCGAGGAATGAACCCGCATGCTCAGAATCCACGCAAACACAATGGAACATGCATGTATTACGAGCACAAATACAGTGAAACCACAGCAATTTTACTTTATAACCATGACACCTTTACAAAGGTACACCCGCCATCATAATCTAGCATGAATGATCAAAAGAGTATCCTCTATATTTTGCTCACTCGCTCACTCAGCACATCTCACTCTAATTCACTTGGACTCATTCAATTCATTTCTGACCTGACATATACAGTAAATACAATCCACTTGACTTCACATTGTGAGTTAAAATCCTTAGAATGTTTGAGTCTTAAATCCTTTTGAACTTCAATCATTTCCAGAACCGATTAATCCTAATTAGGGTACCAGGGAGGCTGGCGCCCATCTCAGCCAACTCTGGGTGAAAGCAGAGTACACCCTCGAGGGCTTGTCAGGCTATCGCAGGGCAAAAACACACTGACGGCTATGCAGCCTACTCTTGGTGAAAGTCAACAACAATGGTTCTTTGACTGCATCTCGCCACAGACGTTGAGGTATATGGCTGACCTTGGATAACCCTGTTAGCTACACGGCTGGGGGGGGCAGTGAAAGCCCAATGATAGTGGGGCTTGAACCCCCGATCTTGGGATCAGTAATCCGACATCCTACCACTGGCCCACCACTGCCCTACCTTGAAGTTGCAAACATTAATGTTTATTACCCTGTATCTATATCATTCTGGTCATGAAATAAGCTCCGCCTCCAGCTCGTCAGGTCCCACAGTTTACCTTAAAAGGTAAAAACAGAAGCTATTTGAACTTGCAGAAGAATATGTGGACACTCTAGTGGCAAATTAACACTGTTGGGATCCTTCCATGACAATATGCCCTATACTAAGATTCCATTTAAAATGATATACAGTGGTACCTTGACTTCCGAATTTAATCCGCAATCTCGTAAGCCAAAAAGTTTGTTAGATAAACAATTATTCCCTTGAGACATAACAGAAAACCAATGAATCCTTTCCAACTCACTCCCAAACCAATATAACCTGCCACAAACATGTATATTTGACCTAAATTATTAAAGATAAACATGTAAAAACAATAAATATTTCATAGTAATAATACATGTACATTAACATTAATAGCAATTAATAAGTCAACTAACCCTTCTGATCATTGGCTGTGGCAAAGATGTCACGTGGGCAGGCATGAGGTGGTGCATAACAGAGAAGGAGGAGAATTTTGTGCATGTACACGCTACGAATGCCAGCAAAAAAGGCTTGGGATGAGCTCCCACAAGTCCAATGCTTCTCAAATAGTGGGGCGAGCAGTGTGATATCGGGGGGGATGACCCTGGAGAACATGCTTTTTTGCCATACTGTACTAGAATTAAGTGTAATTGCACATTGTTTACAGTAGGTGGTTGTGACACTCTTACTGTGTTCCCTATAGTGTAGGGAAAAAGCACCGAGCAAATGATATGAAGTCCAGTAAACATTATTTATTGTCGCATGCGAGGTGCTGGAGGGGGGAGGGGCGTGTTTTTCTTCCTATAGGGGGCATCACAGAAAATAATTGAGAAGAACTGCACAAGGCGTTTTCAGACTTGGAGGAATACACTCGGAAGAATACAAGTCTAATCAGCCCAGAAAAGCCATTTTTCCAGCAGAGTTCGTAAGTTGAAAATTTGCTTGTTGGATGGGGCATATTTTTGGTGGGATCGAAGCTCGTATCATAGAAAATTCATTATAAGCGACACTCATAAGTCGAGGTACCACTGTACTTGGTATTAATTAAATTCATAGTATACAGATAAAGAAATATAAGGATTTAAAAGCCTGCATTCTGAGGTCCCAAGGCACTTTCACACATAAGCCTATTTCAGGGGCTGCATGTTAGAATGTAAATGTCTGACTCAGTTGGACTGGACACTCCAGCTCCATTATATTACAATGTGACAGCAAATGAGTTGGTGTGATGATGACATTTCAATCATGTGACACAAGCAGAAGGAACTTTTACCCAACGAGGCCAACAAAAATGGGAGACATGACAAAATTTGTGAAATTTTTGTCTGCAGGGGCCAACAATGGTGTATCCATCACTGGTTTGTCATTTGATCATACAGAAAATTGGTTTGTGTCATTTATTGAATTTGTTTGACAATTTTCCAACCAGTCCTTACCGCCAGATAGTCACTGCTCCCACCAGTGTTTATTTGTCACCTACTCTCATATGAGATGACACCACCCGATAAAGGTTTTGAATTCCCTAAAGGATTATTTCTCATGTAATACTTTTATAGCTACAGTACAATAACACAGCTATTTGCTCTAATAACCTACGCTGCCTTATACATGCTACTGGTACATGACTCTCTTAACAAATGTACATATACTCTATAGGGCTCCCTCACTTTCCGCGGTTAAAGGGGACCAAGACCCTCCCACGACCGCTGATTTCCGGGAAGTAGGATCGACCCCCCCCTGACTGACGTATACGTACATGTATATGTGTACAGTATATAATATTAATACATACATATTCAACGCAATACATGCTTATAATAACAATTAAACATTCAAAAATAATACATAATATGTAAATAAAATATAAATACACACACATACAGACGTGCGCGCACACTCAAATGCGAGCACACACTCAGATGCGCACCTCACATAAAAACGTAAGTAGTTTTGTTGAGGGGGGGGTTTGAGTTGTTTTTGTTTGTTTGTTTTTTTTTTCATAATTGGACTTCTTGTTTTGTGGCATTTTCCTTAACTTTTCCCTATTTTTTCCTTATTTTGTATTTTTCGATGAATATTTTTGAAAAACCCGCAATGCACTGAAGCCACAGAGACTGAAGCTCGAATTAGCAAGGGATCACAGTATTCGCTTGACTCTCAAAACAATTTGAGATTGTCACCTCTGTTGCCTCAATCATGCGCTCCATGGATCTTCAGCTACATATACTTTGTGTCAAAGGTCCTTAAATAAAATGCAGTCCACTGCAATTCACCTCCTATACAGCAGTAGGCACTAAAAATCACAACTTTCAACGTACAACAGATTCACACCTGGTTAATTTACTTTGGAAAAAATATACAGACACTCCCCGATTTACGTTTTAGTTACATTCCGAATGGCCGAACGTATGGTGAAAAAAAAAAAAAAAAAAAAAAAAAGTTGTTACTGTACGTTCCAGTGACGTATGACCATTCATAGTGGCCTATACATCCATAAATACTATTACTGTGTCTCATAAAACAGCCCTAAATCAATTATTATAAACATAACATTGTAAAATAATATCAACATTAATTTCAAATAAATTAAATTCAAGGAAAATAATTTAAAATAAATAAATTTTAATCAAATTCACTTAGTATCACTGATTCTGATTACCACTATCACTACTAGGCTTACGCTTCTGACCAACCATATTTGCTTAGGGTTACAAATACGCAAAACAGTGTAAACACAAAGATCACCGAGACGATGTCTTAACACAAGGGTAAAACGCGGTGAACTAGGAAGAAGCAGGGCACGTTCAGTCTGTCGTTTGTAAACAATGAACGATGCAGCGCCATGTAAACAATGGACGCAGCGTCATGCGTAAGTAGCATACTACATCTACGTAAGAAGGTGTCGTACTATGGACAGCGCGCTAAACTCAAAATGACTTAATTTTTTTTTTTTTTTTTACAAGAAAACATAAAATTGAAAAAAAAAACGTAATGTGAATAAATGTAAAGCGAGGAGCGTCTGTACACAGTTTGGAAGCCATCTTCATCTTTATTGAAAAACTACTAAGCCAACATTGTCCAGCACCATTCTGAAGGAGACTGAGGAAAGCAAAGTGAGCTGGAGAAAGTTATTTACAGCTAGTTGACCTACAGAGACTGAAAGGAACGCTCTCTTCGGGCTGAGGGCTTTGGAGCAGTGGGGAGAGACACTCTCAGGGGAACAACTAGAGAAAGACAGAACGAGCAAAATCAATGGGGCCTGGGAAAATATCAGGAGTGAGTGACCTTTTAGTCCGTCTCCTGAGTAAGACAGAGCTACGCTCACCTCACACATGCTCGATGTATGCTATGTTGAAGTTGTAGGAAGGATTAAGACAGAGACAAGACACGGAGGGGCAAAAAAATAAATAAATAAATAACACAAATGTGACAACAAAAGCCAGGAAATCTGATGGTAAAGACATCAACACAAAATGGAGGAGGAACTGTTTACAATCCTGGAAGAAACCAACAAAGAAAACAGATTAGAGCAGAAACAGAAAAATAAATAAATAAATATGTGCACGTATGCCACCCCCGCCCCCTTGTTGGACCATTTTCTTTAATTGTATTTGGGCCTGATTTGACTTGCGCTTCATGCTGAGCTGAAAGAATGGCACTGTGTCCGTGGGCGGCGGGACTGAGAGGAATTATGACCACCTTTCACCGCCGAATAATCAGTCTTCCCTCTCATAGCTTCATAATCAATCTCACACTGGCCCAGTTTCATAATTACAGCGCGTATAGGAGGGCTGATATCACACAACAACGCACACTCGCACACGCCGCCGCTACACTCACTGCCCGCGACATTTGCGACACACAAAGCTTCCGGAGACAAACCTCATGCTTTATTCAACGTAATTTAGCTTTACAGTTTGGGTTTCATTTATGAGGGGGATACTTTCATGTTGGGTAGGTAGGTGTAGAAAATAATAGTGTCCTATTTACAGTTCTCCTGTCCTCCTTTCCACCCCACGCCCACCTCCACCCCCATCATGGGCGTCACGCTCTTCATTTTCAACTACTGTTATTTTTTTGTTTTCTTAAAGAAAACTTTCGAAGGAAAAATCGTCAAACATATGCTCGCTAATTTAGTTTGTGCTTTGCAGCTAGCAGGCAAATATATTAGAAATGTCAAACTGTGATGTACAAAAATGTATTTCAGGCAAAATTTCCGTGGGGAAAAATGATACATATTCTATTATATAATTCTAGTATATATAATTCTATATTTCTAGAATCCTATACAGATCGCTTTCTATTGCTTGTTCGGTAAAGTATCCTCCCATTTCTATGGCAAAGCCCACGTAATCCTAATTAGGGTTGCAAGGAGGCTGGCACCCATCTCAGCTGACTCTGCGCGAGGGCAGAGTACACCCTGGACAGCTTGCCAAGCCATCGCAGGGCAGAAACACGCTGACGGCTATGCAGCTACTCTTGACGAAAGTCAGCGATGGTTCTTTTAAACCGCTCACCATAGACAGTGAGAGACATGGCTGGCCTTTGATAACTCAGTTTGCTGCAATTGTACTGACAACGTGTTAAGAGTGGGGCTTGAACCCCCAACCTTGAGCTCGGTAGTCCAGCACCTTAGTTAGGCTGGCACCCAGCTTAGCCAAATCTGGGTGAGGGCAAGGTACACCCTGGACAGTTCGCAAGGCCATCACACATACAACCATTTACATTCACAGTCACACTTAGGGGCGATTTGAAACTGCCATTTAGCCTACTGAGCATGTTTTTGGACTGTGGGAGGAAACCGAAGTACGTGGAAGAAACCTACAGAAGCACTAAATGCATTTTATGCTAAATATAATAGACAATTCTGAGTGCTTTCACCTGCCCGACGAAGCACATGAGACCCATATTTCCATCAGATTTGCAATAAATCACATGCTTCTCTATACGCGCATCTCCTCACTAGCCTAAACCCACATTGTTTTAATTGGGGCGTGTGCATGCATGGCAAGGACATAGACCTGACTAAGCCACGTCAGCCTTTGATGAGCAAAGTGTGTATTAAAGTTCTGACGCAGCGGCCCTCTCGACTAAGCCTCCGCCATCGTTCCTCATTCAGTGCACATACACACACACGCACGCACGCACACACACACACACACACACACACACACACACACACACACACACTGGCAAAGAGACGCCTGCCTTTGAACTCCTCTCGCTCTGCTTCGTTCAAAGCCAGGAGGAAGGCAAATCGCTGAGAGAGAGAGAGAGAGAGCGACAGAGCGGGGGAGTACATAAAAAAAGGAAAAGACAGGAGGACACTTCAAGGTGAATTAGATTTCCACATCATTTATCCCGCCCGTCTAGCAAGCGAGCGCACGCTTTGAGAAGCGCCTGTACCACGCCGCACACACATCCCATGTGCCTGCTGTCCTTCCTCTGTTTCAAGTCCTCGCGTGAGGACGTGAGATGAAAAAAAGTTTCTGCTCACGGAACTCACGTGCGGTGGCGTGTGATGGAAAACTAATCTGCTTATACTGGATATTGCTTACCTTTTGTGTCATGGCTTGATGCCACCTTTTGAAACTTGCAATACATCATTTGTTAATATTTTATTAAAAATGTAAGCGATGGAATTGATGTATAATTTAGGATAATTTGCGTTATAGCTCGGAATCTTTTATATCGTAACGCGTAGTAGCGTTTAGACTGATGCTGCAGTAAATTCCGACCAAGTGTTATGCCAACTTGCTGATAAAGGTTGGATAAAGCATGGAGGCGTGGAGGCCACAGCGTGCTCCCTGAGACCCCTGATACAATAGGTACAGGAATCCGTACTCTTCGGCTGAGTGAGTGAAAGAATAAAAAGTAAACAATAAGCATTGTCTCATCTTATTCAGACTTAAACCTAAATTTACTGAATGTGATGAAAATCATAATACAGCAATACGAGCTATTAGATCAATTATTGATCGGCTGGCTGAAGAAAATCTGCATTGAATGTAATCTCCTGACAAAAAGGTAAAAATCCCCTGATATTGATTGATCATCTATTCATTTCGTATAATCCAAGGGGTTGCAGGATGTCTGGAGCCTATCTTAACCAACCATGACCAAGGTGGGGTACAACCTGAAATGCTCGCTAATCTGTAGCAGGGACTGGCACACACAACCTCTAAATCACATTTACGGTCACACAGAGGGTCAATCTGGAACAGAAAAATTCGCCTAATGTGGGTGTCTTTGGACTGTGGGAAGAAACTGGGGGACCTGGAGGACACCCACACAAGCAACCAGGAGCACATACAAACGACACAAAAAAAAAAACAAAACCAGAAAATAAATAAATAAATAAATAAATAAATAAATAAATAAATAAGTCCCCACTGAGCCCGGGACTCAAACCCAGGACCTTCTTGCTGTGAGGCAGACTCAATAACTACTACGCAACCATTCTCCCTGTGCTTGCATGGGTGTCCTCCGCGTACCCTGGCCTCGTCTCACAGTGCAACAAAATGTGCATCCGGCCAATTGAAATGATGACTCAAAGTTTGACTGTGAATGATGGGGTATGAGTGTAGGCCCTGCAATGGACTGGTGAGCTATTAAATGTAGAACACCTTCACCGAGGGTTGGCGGAGATAGGTTCCGGCCTCTGTGTCAACCTAATAGGATTAAGCGGTTCAGAAAATCAATGATGAATGATAATTTGTCGACTGTAATTTTAAATTCATACTTGGTTTTGTCCTGTGTTGGCTGGCTATGTCGTGTTTTATTGTGAAGTGAAGGAGGTGGCAGCGATCTTGGCCTGCACCACTGGTTCTCATACACACTGCTTCTATTACCCACCCACCCCCCCACCCCACCCCACACACACACACCGTCCGGTGCCTGGGTGAAGTCTTCTGGCAAAGCTACTTGGCTGCACTACTCAACTGAGCGTGTGGTAAGCAGAAACTCTGCTCTGCACTCTTACACACATTCCTGAATGGACACTTGGAAAGAGAAGCAAAGCCCTGTTTGGCTCAGGTGCCCCTCGGCCTTTTATCCCACTCTCGCTTTCTTCCACATGCCATTAGCGAGGACACAGTGGCAGAACAGGCCACCCACAATGATGAGCATGGGGAGCATTAAGTCAGAGCCAAGGCTTGAGCTTGCTTTCAGCTCCGGGATGGAGGCCACAGTGAATCACGTCCAGAACTCAGCGGGAGAGACGAGAACAGCGGGGATCCGAGGCCTCGGCGGAATCAAAGACGGGCTGCTGATGACGGATGACAGATCTTCTCTTTCACACAAAACAAATGAGCTTGAGCTAAGCAAAAGGAGCAGATGAGCAGCCGCGTCGTTAGACATGTCTGTGCGAAATGAAACCTCGCCGTAGCTAGAGGAAAGATGAATCAAAGAGAGAAAATAGTGAAGGACTAATCATAACTTCGGTAATTCAATTCTGAATGATCCGAGTTTATACAAGAAGAGCCTTTCTTCTTCTCCTGCCTTTTCTTCCTGTCACTTTCACGCTCTTTCATCCGCGCGCCTTGGCAATTTTTCCCAGCCAACAAATAAGCCATTATGTGGCAATAATAACGATGCGTAATGGATGCAGTGCCAGTGAAAGCAGCAGCATGCCATTAACTATGTGCGCTGTCCCTATCAGCACCTCCTTAAGAATTATTCTGAGCCTTGTTCCCCAAATGGTGGAAATTTACATATCCTAATAACGCCTGTGCTTAAAGGCGATTTGTTTGTTCTACTGCCTTCATAAATGGGCACACTGTGTTTGTGTGCATGTCTCGGGCAAAGGGAGAGAGCTGCGAAAATAAAGACGAGGCTTAGGGGATGCAAATACATTGACGGATAGCTACATGACTTGATATCATATTCCCGACATGTGTGGTTATGCATGGACAATTTACCAAACTAAGATTATGTGCATTTTTATAAGCTTTTCAATGGCATGCAGAAACATTTAACAAATCAGTCATGACTGAGCAGGAATAATCAGACACTTAACAGTAAACACTGCAGAAGTTCACCGCTGCCATATTCAACAAAACAGACCCTCAATCGATTCGAAACCACAGAAACAACTTCTTTACGGTAATATGGAGCCCGGGAACTTTTTAGAGTTTTAGACGCACACAGGCAAACTTTTTCAGAAAGTAAATGTTCCTATATAGACATACACAAGCACACATACAAAGAGAAACGATCCATCCATCCATCCATCCATCCATCCTTTATCATCGCCAATTTGATATGACGTGAGGTAGAAACTCAGAGGCTTCATACGTAACTGAAAATGACGTGATTTAATTTGTCAGACGGCTGGAAGTCCCCTGTAGTTTCCACTCAGTCGTGGCTTTGTCCGTTCATGACAACTTCATTAAAAATGGCAGGCACCCTCAATTCCAAGTCCAGTCTCAATCTATTTACAACGGATAAGGAAACGCTGAGCAAATAACTCAAACTATTTCACCTTTCGCACACAGTTACCTTCACATTACAAACCGCAGTCACTGATTCTGACAAAACTGTAGTCATCAGTAAATTTAATGACTTAAAGTTTAATGGACACTGACCAGACTGGTGTTTCAAGGTGTATGATGTTGTGATAAAAGTTATGAAAGTATGGCTCACACTTCTGGAGCTCAAGAATCGTCAGATTTCAGAAGAGGTTGGCTTGTGGGTCAGTCAAAGGGTAACCAATAGCTGACAATTTGAATATTCCTCCAGCAACCTTTAAGCCCACAAGTCCAATAACGAAACATGATTTGGGTTCAGATTGGAGAGGCGGTAGCTTCCAATCACACCCCTCCAGGTCACATTGCCCACATGGGCATTGAAGTCTCCCAGGAGGGAGTGTTGTTCTCTGATACACCCCAAAAGAACCCAAAAAGGGTGTTTTCTAAACTATCATTTGGTGAATAAACACAAACAACAGTCAAGACTTGCCCTAGAAGGCAGAGGGAAGATACCCTTATATCAACTGGAGACAACCCCAAGATATGGGCATTGAGACAGGGCAACAAGGATGCCCACACTGGCTCGCCGCTTCTCCCTATGAGCAACTCCAGAATGGGATAAGGTCCTTCAACAGTGAAGATAAGACCACCACGGATCCATGACCAGGTTGACCTAGATCATTAGAAAGATGTCTTCACCCCATAAAGAGAGCAGTGGAGAAAAATCCCTGTTTCCAACGCTGCAGATATTGCAGAAGACATCCGAACCAGCTCGAAAACCATTGGGCGCTATCTTCATCTAATGGGCCATTGTGGCCGAAAAGCAAGACAAAAAGCCTCTTCTTCAACCAGAATTTTTTTTTTTTTCTGAAATTTTGGGTGTCTGTTTACTTAGGTTAGGTCCTCTGGGCTTTTTACACCCAATCCATAGCGGCTCATCAGTCTGGTGCTTATCTCTGGTTTTCGTAGCGTGAAGCAACTAGAAGTACAACTCCCCCTGGATGGGACGCTAGTCCATCGCAGGTTACCTTCCCAGTATATTTTTCCTGGTACCCATTTATACTGCTGGGTGAACAGAGGCACACTTGTGGTTGAGACCTTGCCCAGGGGTCATAGCACAGGGGGGGGGGGGGGGGGGTCTAACTGGGATTCGAACACACAATCTCCCAATCCTGAGAACAGCACCCTAACCACTAAACCACCGGCCCCACAAGTCTTTGGAGTAACTGACATATAAGTGTATTTTACTCTGAAAGTCAAAAAACCCTTTATCTGCACCTTGCAAACTGTAGAACAATGGCTTTTATTCAGTATCGGTACGTTTCTACCAGTTTGGCTTCAGCGGATTCATTTCCCAAATATCTACTAAATCAACACCTTCGCCTTTCCTCCACGGATTACCGTCACAGCTGTACCTCTCCTCCATTGCTGTTTTGTCATGCTGCTGGTGCATACATACACATTCCAACACCATCCTGACTGTTCTCATTTACATTTACAGTGTTTGGCAGAAACCCTTTTCCAGAGCATTATAGCCAGCTGAGGGTCAAGAGCCTTCCTCAAGGGCCCATCAATTGCAGACTGATGGGAATAGGACTTGAGTCTTCAACCTTCTGATTACTAACCCAAAGCCTTAACCACTAAGCTCCCCAATGCCCATGAATCAGAAATTAATGTGATCTAAAACCACATTTGAAAGTCTTTGTGTTTTCAGCCCGGAAAAAAATCAGGTGTCTCACATTCAGGCAAAAAAATTACAATCGTATCACTTTAGCCTTTAAATATGAACATAGAGAAGTGAGGGTTTATAACCACATCTTCAATTTCCTCGCTGTGACAAATTATCCATAACACATTCTCAAGCTTTAATAAATGTATGGACGGTAATCATGCTCGTCCGTATACACAAAACTGTAACAATGGCTGAAATAGTCTTTCCAAACCAGACAGCAATCAATACCTTACGATATCTGGAAAAAAAAAAAAAACGTGAAAAACAACTTCATGTGGTCACTGTAATCCTGTAAAACACCGACTAATCCCTGTTTCGCCGTCTGCTGGGAAATATCCAATCCAATGCTCCGGTGTCTCTCTATGTCCATGGACATACCGCCAGTCAGAATGCATGTGGAGGTGAGGTGTGGCTTCAGATGGGCCACGAAGTCAGGGGAAGGTTTAACGGAGGCTCATGAGTTTTGCTTGCTATTCAGATTTCCAGCTTTAATTTCCCCAAACATCGGCCATGACATACCAAAACAGTCAGAGAACACTTCTCAAATGATCCGAAGTCAAAGCCCAATGGTGTTAGAACAATTAAGACACTGTACACAAGTTAACAAGTGCTTACAAGCAGGGCCGGTGTGGCGTAGTGGTTAGGGTGCTACGCTCATGATCAGAAGGTTTTGTGTTCGAATCCCAGTTAGACCCTCACTGTGCTAAGACCCCTGGGCAAGGTCTCAATCACAAGTGTGCATCTGTTCACCCAGCAGTATAAATGGGTACCAGTAAAAATATACTGGGAAGGAAACCGGTGATGGACTAGTGGATCCAGGAGGAGTTGTAGTCCTGGTTGCTTCACGCTATGGAAACCGGGGATAAGTACCAGTCCGATGAGCCACCATGGCTCGGGTGTAAAAAGCCCAACGGACTTTACCTATATTTTACAAACCAAGAGATGGCAAGACAGTTTAGTTTAAAATGTATGGCAGACCAACATTTCTATAAATATTATAGATATTAAACCCAGAAGGAAAATAAATGGCTTATAAAAAAGAGATTTTTTTTTTTTTTTGGTTTTTGGGGCACATGAATGCAGTCCCCCACTACCAGAAATTATGCAGTTGAGATTTCTACATTTGGGGAATTAGCAAAAGTCAGCACGACCCAAGTGCAATGGCTGAGCCTCACTCGCTACATACACCCACACCATGCTCAACTGAATTACAATTTATAACTTTAAAAAGATGCCAAAAAAATGCTCCACAAAGCTACCCAATGCTTCACCGGGTCCACTCGTGGTGCAGTGCACAA
The DNA here is from genome assembly GCA_024760905.1 of Plotosus lineatus. Classification (NCBI taxonomy): domain Eukaryota; kingdom Metazoa; phylum Chordata; class Actinopteri; order Siluriformes; family Plotosidae; genus Plotosus; species Plotosus lineatus. The sequence continues at coordinate 61,967,576 of CM045732.1, forward strand.
GCCTTTGTGCATGCATTAAATATGCGCGTTGGAGTGGCGCAGAGTTCTAGCCTCCTTTGGTTAAATGCAATCACAGGGACAAGGTGCATAGTTGATGACGCAGGCTGAAGGAGTAATACAATGCAAATTTGCTTCCTGCTGAAAGGATAATTTAGGAAGAGTGAGGGGCGATGTCAGAGGAAGAGACAAGCTCACCTTTCTCAATTGGATTAGCAGCTAGAGCCCTCTGGCTGCACAAAGCAATGAGAGACGCCACTCAGTAGGCGCAGGGCTAATTCACATCAAACGCATACTCACACACACACACACACACACACACACACACACTGCTATAAGCTCACACACAAGTAGAGAAGTGCATAACATTGCACTTTTTTAAAATGCACAGGAATCAAAATGACATACTGAGCTCACACACTTTTCTTTCATTATCTTGTTCCACAAAGATTCAACAAATTCACAGATTTTAATCTCACTTTAAACAGCAGCGTACGTTCAATTCTAAACTGAGCGGTCATTCTTATTCTCTTCCCACCACACGGACCATTGTAATCTAGCTGGCTATTAAAAATCAGCAAAAACACACATAGACGCATCCTGACACTTGCTTGGGAAGCAAAGGAGCAAAACTGGCCATACTCTCTGAGTGGGAGGGGCATAATCTCTGTCCCCTGTCAATCACAGAAAATTTAGCCAAACGTAGTCATCTGTTAGCTCATGTATGTGAGAAAACAATTAATAGCATTCACCTCTGAAGCTGTTACAGCACCCAGTGTATCTACGATATGTCGTCGTTGTACCCCCCCACACACCCCCACCCCCACCCCCATGGTAGCTGGTGTATGATAGGAATGGCAGATGACCCAATTGTAGAGAAAATAATTTATCCTTCATAAATAGTTATATCTTAAATTCTTTAAAAAAAAAAAAAAAAAAAAAAAAAAGCCTTAAAGATTTGTGGATATGGGATACACACTGAACAAGCTCGCATTCAGTCCATAGCAACCCCAGTTAAATGCAGCTTAAAACTCCATGGACAAACATAATAAGGAGTGATAACACACTTTTAACGTTTCAATTCCCTAAATAGAGTCTGCATAATTTTGAATGGTGTTATTAATAAATCAGCATTAACAGCCATGACTGAATGTCTGTCAGTTAAACGATTTGTTAAAACAATTTTCAAAGATTGCACAAGTTTCCAGAGGCACAGTAATAAATAACCCATCAAAAGTATTGAATATCCGGAAAAGAATTAAGCCACAAACGGGGATAAATTTAACATTGTGATAGTTTATTTAGGTGAATAGTTTGGAATAGGACATACACACACACACACACACACACACACACACACACACACACACACAGAAAGAGAGAGAAATATAAACAGCACAGGGTTACATGGCGATTAGCACCATTGTCTCATGTCAACATCATTGAGGGATTTCAGTGGTTTTTTTTTCCTCCTGGTGTTCTGGTTTCCTCTCACAGTCCAAAGATATGCACATTCGGTCAATTGCCTACTCTTCTTCTTCTTCTTCTTCTTTTACTTTCGGCTGCTCCCTTCAGGGGTCGCCACAGCAAATCATCCGCCTCCACCTCACCCTGTCCTCCGCATCTTCTTTTCTGACTCCAACGACCTTCATGTCTTCCTTCACCACATCCATAAATCTAGGTCAATTGCCTACTCTAAATTTGCAATAGATTGGCATCCTGTTAATGATACATCCTGCCCGAAATCAAGTAGAATTGGCTCCAGCTTCCTCCATCTTCTTCTTTGCCAGAGGTCGCCACAGCGAATCATCGGCCTCCATCATCATGGAAGTCATATTACTGATTCACATGTTTGATTTGGCGTAGGTTTTTAAGTCGGATGCCCTTCCTGACACAACCCTATGCAGCCTAATCTTGACGAAAGTCGGAAATGGTTCTTTTACATGAACCTCTCCAATTGGCTCCAGCTTCCCCCGTAACCCTGACAAAGAAGTGGTATGTGGAATAGACAGACAGATCAATGGTTAAACACAGCACGCGAGCCTAAGGCCATGCTTACACGGACTCTATACGTCACACATGAAAGCTCAAATCAAAATAAAGTTCCTAAGTCAGAATATAAACCGTGTGAAATGAATGTAAATCTATTTTTTGTCTGCTGATGCCTCCATACGAGTGATTGTTTTAAACTCTTAAATTCTAAACTTTCTATTCACTTATTCATCCGTGGTAAATTATTTAGCAGAGGTTTTGTGTGATTCGGTGACGATCTTAATCTGGATTGCCGGGTTTAGGAGTTAATCGTCTACTAAGGGTGCAGGTCAATTTTTCTCATTTCATTCCTTTCTTGTATGAATAACCTGAAGGAAATGGATGAGACAACTGTCGAGGCCGCATCACTCATAAAGGGCTTATATTATATTGCTTGATAAACTGGTTCGGTATATTCGAATACGTGTTTGTGCTTGAATTCACACCCTGTCACTCATTTTATATACATTATTCAGGCCACCAAAGATTATAAGGGCGGAGCTTTGTGAACGAGCGGGAAGCATTGAAATGTAAAGCCTCCCAAACCACTTGAGACCGAAACTTAAAAAATAAACAACAACAACAACAAAAAAAAAAACAATGATAACTAAACTGCTCTTATATCATGCACCTTTAGATAGAAGATCATAATTGTGTGAAAGTCTGTGTCTGATTCATGCAGAATCTCTGTGTGAAAGGTGCTGGATTTATCTCTCCTGATGAGAACAAATTACATTACTGTATCAACAATTTTTTTGAACATCACGAGCTGTACTTTTGTTAATTTATTCAACAACATCAGTGTCTTATAAGCTTTAATGCCGTGAAAGTTCCATGAGACCCTGTTGTTCCTGTTATCAATTACTTATAGCATTATTATTATTATTATTATTATCATCATCATCACCACCACCACCACCACCACCATCATCATCATCTTCATCACCACCACCATCATTTTCTGCACTGCTTAATCCTAATTAGGGTCGAGGGGAGGCTAGTGCTCATCTCAACCGACTCCGGGTGAGTGCAGGGTACCCCCTGGAGAGCTCACCAGGCCATCGCAGGGCAGAAACATACTGAAAACCTAACCACACAGACGAAGTAATGGTAAAGTCTGTGTGCATCTTTAACAACAACAAAATGAGAATGTGTGTGTTGTGTTTGTGTGTGTGTGTGTGTGTGTGTGTGTGTGTGTGTGTGTGAGTGAGATAGAGAGAGTGATAGATAGAGAGAGAGGAGATAAAAAACCAAGGGAAATGAGGTAAGTAAAGAGATAAATAAATAAAAAAGAAAGAAAGAAAGAAAAAGAGTAAGAAAGAAAGAAAGAATAAAAGAAAGAAAGAAAGAAAGAAAGAGAAGGGCAGCTGTTAAGAGAGCTTTATCTGTCCCAGGCCCAACAGATGGACACAGACTTCGAGCGGCCTGTTGCCACGGCAATAGGGGCCTTGGTTGGCAGAGTGTGGCTGAAACGAGCGCCCAGGGCAACACATACACACACACACACACACACACACACACACACACACACACACACACACACACACACACACACACAGTAGCAGGCAGAGAAACACAGAAACACTGTGATCAAAGTAGAGAGAGCGAGCAAGAGAGAGAGAGCGAGAGAAAGAGATAGTATAACAGAAAAATACGCTCAAGGGAACAGGGTGTGCATCAAAGTCAGCGTCTACCTGTTGGGCCTGCCGCCAATAATCTGATTCGCTGTGTTTTTGTAGAAATGTGAAACAGAACACTGCTTCTACAGAAAATCGTTCCTTCCAAATACACGCTGTCTTTAAAACGAGCTGCACTCCTGCACTTTGTAAAGCATGTCATCCTAACGGTCCTTAGGGTGTAAGCCGAGGTGACATCTCATAATTGGAGGCTTAATGAGCATCAGATCACATGGAAGCACACACTCGAGAGTGAAGGAAATTTGCTTTAAACCATATCCACATGCACACAAAATAACCTGCATAATCTTACACTATACACTATGAATCAGTGGAATGGCTGATTTTATTAGCATAGTGCTTTTCATCCTGAACATAGTTTCACTGGGGGAAAAAATGCGGGTATAAATAAAATAATGAGGCACTGCAGAGACTGTGACACACAAACGGAAAATATGGTGACTTAAGCAATACCATAAATATATTTTTAAAACAGGAACGAAAGAAAAGTGATGCTGACAGTAAAGATTTGACAAGTAACAAAACTCTAACGGCGAAACACAAAAAAAAAGAAGATGAAGAAATGAGTAGAAAAGGGTACAAGCAAAAGGGCAGATAGAGAGAGAACACAAATGTACAGACAGACAGACAGACAGACAGACAGACAGACAGACAGACAGACAGACAGATAGATAGATAGATAGATAGATAGATAGATAGATAGATAGATAGATAGATAGATAGATAGATAGACCATCATTGCTATGGCACAAATGTTTTAGAAAATAACTTCAAAACTCATGATGTGACATTTTTCTCTTCCCCTGCAAAAGCAGACAGCAAAGACTGATTGTATCTGTTACCATGGGGCTTTTTTAAAATCCTGATTCTGCCATTTTTCTCTCACAGCACATTTATGCCACTTACGTATTTGAGGATATAAAATTAACACGTCGTGCTTCATAACAGTGATATAAATGCAAATTTGATTACCACTTTAGTTTTGCAGTGTGATAAAATTCTTTCTTTTGCTGGCACACTGGTTCATTAACAAGTGCAGTTGTATTTGAATTGTGCTTTGTAATAGTTTTCAATGCAAATGCACCACCAGCACTTTGGCTAAAGAGCATTGAATAATTCTCTCCTACAGGAAATGGACACATCAAATACGGCTGCGAACTCCTGAGAAGGCAAGGCGGTGCTTTAAGGACGCTTTTTCAATGCTTGGATCGTAAAGCCTTAAAAACTTTATTAATATAAGATTAACAGAATTGTAATGATTACAGATGGACAAACACACTGATGACTTCATTCCTCACATTACATCCCGGTGGATAAAAACAAAAATGATCCATAAAATAAAAATGAAAAAAAAATTAAAAATCTGCTGACCATGTTGTATATACAGTGGTACTTCACCTTACGAAATTAATCTGTTCCAGAAGTGGTTTCGTGACCTGGATTTTTCGTAAGTTGAACCGCGATATCACTCAACTGCATGCCACGAGCCCGCTTCTTCTTTTCACTCGCACCAGGAATCACTTTCACCAGAAATCAGACGCGCGTGAGTGTGTGTTGACCATGTCTTCTTAGCAGAGTTATAATCTTACATATGTTTATGGAAGGTTAAAAGCCTGAGCCAAAAAATAAAGTTGCAATGAGCACACTCAAAAAATTCACGAAACAACAGTAACTCTGTCCTTTACACGAAAAACATCATCGGTATTATGGAGAAGCAGCTCCAAAATAGCCAATGGGGGGGCGCTGCGTCATGGGTATTATGAAGATGCAGCTGCCTCTTAGCCAATGGGAGGCCAGCGAGGCAGGATGTTGGTAGATAGTAATGGGAGGCCAGCGGGGCGGGATGTTGAGAGATGTTGAGCGCTAATGGGAGAGCAACTCACGCATTGTTTGAATTTTTGAGATGGCGCGTTTCGTAACGTGAATTTGTTTCATATCCAGAGACAGAAATTTCTGGTTATCGCATTTCGTAACCTGGATTTTTCATTTGTTGGGTCTTTCGTAAGGTGAGGTACCACTGTATATACACATACATGCACTCACACTGTATATATCATATATATATATCCCTGTATATATCAGTCAAATAAAGTGCTACTACATACTATTTCTAGGTTCACAGTGGTATAGTAATTAGCACATTCGCCTCATTGGAAGAAGGTCCTGGGTTCAAGCCCTGGGCTCGCAGCGAGGGGATTTTCTGAGTCAAGTTTTCATGTTTTTCCAGTGGTTGCATGGGTTTCCAAAGACATGCACATAAATCTAATTCGAAGTGTTGTGTTTGTGCTTTTAATTTTGTAGCTCAGTGTCTTTAACTCTTTTGTTCACAGTAAACTGCTATTCTTTCCCACATTTCATGATACATTTTCAATCAGAATAAACAAAGGTATTATTTTACTGCTACAAAATTCTGTAAAAAAATTATCCAGGGCATAGCTGTGTTACTGTGTGCAATTTTGTAATACAGTAAAACCTCTGCTGACGAACGCTTAAGCTCACGAACTTTTCGCCTCAAGAACATTAGATTTGCGAGCATATAGTCTCTGCTGACGAACTAGTTTTCAGCGGACGAATCAAACCACGCGGTCGAACAGCGCCACGGTGGCGGCCACGAGAAGCTGACGCACGCTCACGGCGTCACAGTTCGTCACCCCCTTTCTTTGAGTGCGGAAGTGGTTTGTGTTTGATAGACATTTTGGACCATATTGAGTGTACTTTTGCTATTATGGGACCGAAAAAGATCCCACCACAGGCGGAGATCATTGAAAAACACGAACGAGGTGTGCGTTTGTGTGACTCAGCGTCCCAGTACCAGTACGCTAAGTCTACCATTGCTCCCATCCTTAAGAACAAGGAAGCTATTAAGGGTGCGTGTGTGGCAAAGGGTGTTTCCTCCCACTCCATTCCATCAAGCCATCAACTACCATCACAAAGGTAAATAAAACCACTTTATTATACAGTACAGTTTATTTCTTTAATTACAATACAATAGCACATTTATTATACATAAAATAAGGTATATTTTTGTGTAGTTTTAAGGCTTATTTAGTAGAAAATTATGTTTTATGGGGACCTGGGAACGGATCATTCTCATTTTAATGGTTTCTTATGGGAAATAAATGTTCGGAAGACGAACTTTTCGCCTTACACACACTTTCTGGGAACCAATTATGTTCGTGAGCAGAGGTATCACTGTACTATGTTTAGCTACTGGTGAGCAAGGTGATGAGAAAGTGTCAAAGAGTGAGAGTGTGATATCATTTTTAGAGAAATAAAACAGACAACACAACAAAAGATTGTTTTATCGTAAAACACAGTACAAAACTGCCGCAATAAAATTATAACATTCACACCTAGTAGACTGGGTTAACATGGGCATACTGTTCATCACTTCGGCCTCATAGCAAGAAGGTCCTGGGTTTGAGCTCAATGGTGGACATGAGTATGGCATGTTATGCCTGTCAGTGCTCGCATGGATTTTCTCCGGGCAATCTTTTTTCCCCATTCCCATAGTCCAAAGACATGCACATTAGCCTCATTGGCTATTTCAAATTGCTCTGGCTGTGACGATGAGTTTGAATCACACAGCAAAGTTGACCTATTCTGGTCCCAAGTCTGAGTAAAATGGCAGTGCTGGGGAAAGACCTGGTGATTTATTTTGTCAGATTCCACTGAATGGATTGTGAGAAGGAAAAATACTTATATCAAAGTAGACACTCAGGGCCTTTAAAGTTTTAATAAGCCATTAACTATTGCTGTGGAGTGTGACATCATAAATTATTGCTTAACAAAGAACACCCCACCACGAAAACAAAAACAACAACAAAAAAACACTTGTTTCTAGTGTTCTCGATGCAGGGAAATGTGTGTACACAACAGTCGCACCGACAAACTCTAATATGTAAAAGAGCACTTCAGTTCTGCGAGTACTGAGCACCGAGTATTCACAAGCACACACACATTCACACACTCGCCACTGCCTACACCTTGCTTATGAGTCAAGATTTGTGAAACCCTGACAAATGATAAACTCACTGATATCACTCTGTATACACAGGTCAGCCACCCTCACACTCCCACACTGCCAAAGATGAGTTTTAACTGCCACAAAACCATAAATAAAAAAACTCAGCACCAGATGTTCGCTGCTATCAGAACACAGCAGAGAGCAACCTTAGCAGAGCTTTACTAGAAGGCCATCCAGGCAGCACACCGCTTTTACGATATGCAACTCTTGGAAACGCTTCACAGGCATCACAAATTCTCTGGGACCCGTCAATGTGGACTGTGATATGGAGATTGTGTATTTCTACACTGGTTATGTTTTTTTCATTAATAAACTTTACTGCCCTCTGTTGGATTTAAAGGGCAGTCAAAACAGAAGGTGATCGGTGACAAGCGGCTACGCAAAGGTAATAAACGGCAGTGAAATAAGTGATGCTAAGTCAAATTTTCTGAAACAACGCAAAGTGGTCGGGTGCGGAATAAAACGGAGCAGAATCTTTTATGCAACCTGATTCGATCTATTGTCAATCAAAGCTTAAATGTACGGGTGATTGACAAAATGCTGGCAAACACTGAGTTTCCGAAAATAGTTTCCATAGGAATATAACGAGCACGAGTTTAATGATTCAGCTTACATCAGCAAGTATAATAACCTGAAATGTCATGCTTGGTTCTATGTATCTAAAACAG
>CM045732.1:61990995-62030995 GCA_024760905.1 Plotosus lineatus
TCTCGGCTCTCTAGCCCAATTCTCACAAAATTCTCAGGTTTAAGCAAATCCAAACCAGCGCCAGCACGAGCACACCTACTTGTTGGTAGAATAATAAGTGTAAGAAAGTGAGACCTGGTGTGCTGGACTTTTTTCTTTCTTTCCTTCCTTTTCTTTGAGAACTGGCCATGAAATCTCAGTCTAATTAAATATAATTACACGAGAAGGCTGAGTCCAGGTTCCCAATATTCCCCAAGTACACCTTTCCCTGTTTTGCCCAGCCTCACAAAATATACTCAATTACTCCTCCAGTCAAGCTGCTTTAATGATTTATCTCTTAGTGATTGAGAGAAGACGAGTGGGAGGCTGCATGAGAGGGCGCCTTCGTTACAATGATGTTTAGTGTAGCAAAACCTAATTTAATGTGCCCTTTCCTACTGGTGTAGGCAGAGCAGTCAAAACAAATCTGCGTGCATTTAATGTGAGCATTAGTATGAAATGGTCAGTGAAATCTAGGTTCTGCCCTGTGAGGCGAGGGCAAAAGAAAAGAAGTGCAGACAGATTGAATCTGTTAAATGCCCATCTGAGCACAAGCCCCACCTTGAGTGACAACTCCAGGGACCAATCACAGTAAAATCCAGTAAAAAAAAAAAAAAATGAAGAAAAGGGCATCATGTAGAGATAAGTATGATCATTCTGTTTTAGCTCTGTTTATTTATTCATATACTGGCAGCATTTATTTATTTATAATTTTATATATATATATATATCTGGAGGAAAAGGTCAACATATTGAGAACTGGGCAACATAACAGGACTCATACCCTCCTAACAAGAGGAAATATTATTTCAAGTTTTATTTGCATTTGTGCTTGTTGGTTCAAAGAAAGGAAATTCATCAAATTGTTTGAAAGTAGGGCAGTCCTGGCCTGGTCGCAGGGTGCTGGATTACTGATACCGAGCCCTGCTGTCCAGGGAGTACTCTGTCTTCATGCAGAGTCGACTGAGATGGGCGCTAGCCTCTCCACAACCTTATTAAGATTAAGAGACTCAGAAAATGAATGAATGAATGTTTGAATGTAAAACACCAAAGAAACAATGACCCAGCTAACACGGTCACATTGCAGCAACGTTGCTACAACGTTACTTTGTAGACAAACGTCACTTTGTAGACAAACGTCACTTTGTAGACTCCCCAAACCGTTGCTGCAACGTCGCGAATGTCACAGGCGATGTAGTGCTGTGGCAGCAATGTCGCTGCAATGTTTATATGACGTTACATGCAACACGAAATTTCGACCTTTCTGCAACATTGCAAATGATCGCAACAACATTGCGTGTTAGCTGGGGAGACTTTTGTAACAACGAGTGCTCTTGATAGCACCATTTTTATATAATTTTCCACACGTTTTTTTTAGCGCTGTGATTGAGATTATTTGTTACTTGTATTTGTATTTGTAACTTCCCCCAGTGCAGCTAACTGGGTTATCAAAGGCGGGCCATGTCTCTCACTGTCTATGGTGAGAGGCATGTAAAAGAACCATTGCTGACTTTCGTAAAGAGTAGCTGCAAAGTCGTCAGCATGTTTCTGTCCCTTGTTAAAAGGGTTGTGACAAGAAGGGCATCCGACGTAAAAACCTCTGCCAAATCAAATGTGCGATTCAGATGATTCGCTGTGGCGACTCCCGATTAAAAAAAAAGGGGGAAAGCCGAAAGGAAGACGGACAATTGAGATTATTTGTGACTATTCTGAACATCTGTCTTAAAAAAAACCTTTGTACAATCAATCTGTGAATTAATTAAATCCCATAAGAATTAAAATCTGGAACTGGGGATAAAAGTAATGTACAACTCTCTCAGTTAAAACAGGTTGTGTATTAACACTTTAACGCCCAACAGGACCATATGGTCCTCTTTCAAAAAAATGCTAATAACTACTAGACGCATTGTACTCAGTGCTGCTGCCATTCAGAAAGTGTTCTATACTTGTTGTGGCATCACCTGATGCAACACAGCTTGGTCCCATGTGCCTCAGTCAGCTATGAGACGACCTTGAGTGCGCAGGATTGTGTGAGAGTGTTATTATTTGTTATTATTACTATCATCATCATCATCATCATCATCATCATCATCATCATCAGTTCATTTTCTGTACCTGCTTAATCCTAATTTGGGTCACGGGGAGGCTGGTGCCCATCCCAGCCAACTTTGGGCGAGGGCAGAGTACATCCTGGACAGCTCGCCAGGCCATCGCAGGGCAGAAACACGCTGACGGCTTTGCAGCCTACTCTTGTCGAAAGTCAGCAATGGTTCTTTTACATGCCTCACACCATAGACAGTGAGAGACATGGCCGGCCTTTGATAACCCAGTTAGCTCCACTGGGGGGGGACAGTGACAACCTTGTGGAGAGTGGGACTCAAACCCCCAACCTTTGGATCAGCGATCCAGCACCCTATACCACTAGACCACCACTGCCCCGTATTATTATTATTATTATTATTATTATTATTAATGTTATTATAATTTTGTTGAAAGAAATGTTTTTGGGATATTTCCTCAGGAGTTTTTGATTAGGAAAAACTAGTGACGATTTTTTTAACTGCAAAAAATAATTTGCACATTAAAGGGTTAAATTGGTTATGCACTGTGTGGATAGATAGATTGAGAAAGATTAGTTTTTAAGTGCAGATGGTGTGTGCAACATTAAATAAATACATGATTCTCATACATGATCTTGAGGGCCAATCATGAACTGTCTGATTTTTTTTCCTGAATTTGTCCACATTATATTTTATAAGCAAAAAGGAAATAAAAACAGAAAATCAAGTAAGCAAATGTACCGAATTTACATATTTCATACTGAGGATATAATTCTTTACACTGCGCATTGATTGACCAACAGATTTGTCATATTGCAACAATTCAGGTTTCAAAAACAAATAAAATATAATAAAGTGAAAGATATATTCCTGAAAATTGTCTTAATATTAACAAAACAAGAACATTTGAGTTGGCAAAATTTTACCATATTAAAATAATTCTGCACTGAAACACTGAAGGCTCTCACAAAAACTAACCAGTACAAAATGTAGTCAGACAAAAAAAATGAAAATATATTTAGTATATTTTATATTTCATTACCCTTACATTTCAGTTTTTGCAGTGCACTCATGGAGATCACTCAATACCAAGATGCTAATTTGATTTGTATTGAGATTCTGTAAGTATTGCGATGCTATATTCCCTGATTCTATGTACATTTTTAAACTTTTTTTTTGGTAGAATTTCAAAATGGTGCACCATGCAGAAAAAGTTTACTCATACCAGTAAATCTTTAAACCTTGTAAGTGTTATTCAAGAGCTGCACGACTGAACACAAGCACTCAAATGAAACCGACTACTTAGACCATTAACTCCCCCCACCCAAAAAAAAAAAAAAAAAACAACAACAACAAGGACAGTACTTAAATAATACAAATTTTGAAGCGAATGTGGCAACACATCAGGAAAAGAGTTGCGATACATCACTGAATCGATTTATTTCCCAATCTCTACTCACTGGCAAGCTGGAGGGACGGTCCTGCTGGATCAATCCCATCTCATCATGGTTGGCTTTCAATGAATTCCCGGCAGACTGGTTTCGGCTCACATAGCTCTCCTGGGCCTCCTAAAAAAAAAATGAAAAGAGAAAGAGAAAGAATGAGAGGTAAGATGCACTCATAGAAATCATACAGTTTGTATAGTAGCGTCATGCAAGTTGACTTACACCAGTGACTCATATTAAAAAAAAAAAAAAAAAAAAAAAACATATGTTTGCCAACAAAAACATCTTGAATATTTAGTGAATGTGTTTGATATCATATATTATGAGGTTTGGAGGAACAGTGTCATAGTGATTAGCACATATGCCTCACACCAAGAAGGCCCTGGGGTCCTTGGTGGAAATCCTGGGCTCGGCGAGGGCATTGCTGTGTGGAGTTTGCATGTTGTCCCCATGCTTGCATGGGTGTCCTCCATGTCGTGTAGTTTCCTCCCACAGTCCAAAGACAAGCACATTAGGTAATATGAGTGAATATTCTTGACTGTCTATCAGTATGTGTGTGTGTGTGTGTGTGTGTGTGTGTGTAAGTCCTACAATGAATTACTAAGTCGTTCAGGTTGGACTCTCATTTTGCAGAGTAAACTGAGTCAGACATAGCCTCCCTGTGACTCGAGTAAGATTAAGCAGTTTCACAAATGAATAAAGAAATGAATCCTGCATTTTTTATTTTTTTTCTAATACTGTAATAGGAAATGCTGACTAAAGGTAAAGATATTTTTTTGGAGTATTTTTCCTCGATTCAGGCAAAAAACTGCAATTCTATTCAAAATGACCCTCGGCTTCTGAACACAGCATGGGGGGGGGTGTACAGTTGCATACAAATATTAATGATCCTTATGTGCTTAAAAGTGCACACACAGCAGGAATAAAGCAGAAGAAAATCAAATGTTGGTCCAATTTGTACAAGAAACAAACAAACAAACAAACAAACAAACAAAAAGAAAACATTCAGCATTTCAAGTTAAATTCAATATACTGCCAATTCCGAGCCTGTCACTAATAAATAAACATCTGTGCCCAAAAAAAAAAAAAAAAAAATGTGGTGGAACAGATGTTAAATTAATGCTGATACTATTTGACAAACACTCCTGCCACGTAATCCAGATCAACAGGGAGCATTCTTCTTAATATTAATGTGAAAGGAAATGATTTGTGCCCGTCACATTTGCAGTGTTAAACCTGAATGATTGAAGGTCAGGACGAGAGAGCGAGGAACGGGGAACACTATGTCTTACTCATAGCCCGATGGACGTGAGAGGCAGAGACTGGCATGTCGCCCAGCAAGTATTCTATTACCTATTAGGAAGTCATTCATTTCTATAGGGCTAACAAAAATATATTAAAAAAAAAATACACAGCACTTCGTAAAGTAAACAGACTGTCAAGATGAAAAGCAGACAAGGTCATAAACAGCAGCTTTGTAAAGAAAAAACATGTCTTTCAAATATATTCATAGGGCACAGGTGTACAAGAATATACACACGTGCACACACACACTCACACACACACACACACACACACACATTAATCCATTTTCTATTTATTGTGTAAATATTTCAGCATAACCCTCATGCACACATTTACCAATAATAATTCAGAAAGAAAAGTGTACAGTATTAAAATAAAATTGCAACTGCAATATCAAATATTTATAAAAAGAACACATGACAGGGTGCGCTGTCATGTGCCACCGGTAAATAATCAGCAGCACACTGGGGTGATGCCTTCTGATACAAAAGCAGAGTCACTGTTACCTCTCAAAAGTTGATCATTCACCTAAAAGCAGCATGACGACGTGTTCGCGCTTTTTTTCTCTCCCCCTGAACAATGTGCCAACAATTATAATTCAAGTATGACACGAATGGCATGGTGGTGTAGCGGTTAGCATGTCTGCCTCACGATAAGAAGGTCCTCAGTTCTAGTCCCGAGCTCAGCGAGCGCTGTTCACCATGTTTGCACTGACTTGGCTGAGATAGACTCCAACCCTAATAGGATTATGCGGTCCAGCAAATGAATATAGAATGGCATAAATGTTTTATAGTGCTATTTATGATTGCATTGTTTACATTGTGCATTGTCATCCTCATCGCAAAAGGTTCTGTGTTCGAGCGTTGCAGTAAACTGACATCTTTCTGTCTGGAGCGTGAGGGTTCTCCTTGTCCAGTCTCCTTCCACGGTCCAAAGACATACAGGTTGGCTTACCAGTGACCCTAATTGTCCACAGGTGTAAATAAATGTGAGTGTGATTTTTAGCCTTGTGATGAACAAATGAATTGTCTGGAGTACTGCGGTGTGGTATGATAATATATATGGCAAGATGTTAGAAAAATGTCTATCGTTTATTATTATCTATCATTAATTTTGTTGATTTCTGAAATCACATTCTTTATGGCGGTATATTCTGTACCCTTCTGCCAATGCAGTATTGAATGACGGGCCACTTGTTGCTCCAGCTTTCCCTGTAACCTGCTAATGATTATGGCCACGTTAGCGTGGACCTCGCAGTTCACTAAGGATTATATACATTTTTAGAACAAACAGGAAGTATGGTACAGGAAGTATGGGTCACATTCGCTGCGTCATCCCTCCTAGCCAATGGGAGGCCAGCGGGGTGAGATGTTGGGAGACAGCCAATGAGAGAGCAACTCGCACATCGTGTGAAATTTTGATTGGCGCGTTTGAATTTTGAATGGTGCATCTGGCGCTTTTCGTAAGAGGAGGTTGTTTACGTATCCCAGGACGAAAACTTAGGAAAATATTTTTCGTAACCCTGAATTTTCATACCCAGGAGGTTTTGTAACTAGGGGGCCGACTGTACTTCGTTAATCCTACTAGTTGGGATGTGTATTCATTAATTTTTCTGAATCGGAAAATATAATTACAGTTGCGGAAGGCTGACACCCATCTCAGCCAACTCTGGGCGAGGGCAGAGTACACCCTGGACAGCTAACCAGACCATCACAGGACAGGAACATGTCTTACAACTGACGGCTATGCAGCTACTCTTGATGAAATCAGCATTTTTTTTTTTTTTTTTTACATAAATCTCACCATAGACAGTGAGAGACATGGATAGCCTTTGATAACCCAGTGAGCTCCACTGGGGGGACAGCAGGGACAACCATTGAGAGTGGGGCTTGAATCCCCGACCTTGGGATCAGTAATCCAGCACCTTACCACCAGGCCCCCACTTCATTCATTTATTTTCTGAACCACTTCGTCCTAATTAGACGGTGAGGGTGAGGGCACAGTACACCGTGGACAGCGCGCAAGGCCATCACAGGGCAGAAACATGCTGACAACTATGCAGCCTACACTTGACGGAAGTGAGCAATGGGTGTTTTTTTTTGTTTTGTTTTGTTTTTTTCCTTTCTTACACGAACCTCTCACCATAGACAGTGAGAGACATGGCCAGCCTTTGATAACCCAGTTAGCTGCACTGGGGGGACAGCAATGGCAACCCACTGATAGTGGGGCTTGAACCGCCGACCTTGGGATCAGTAAGCCAAGGACCCTACCACCCCTGCTACATTCGAATTTTCATTTTATATATATATATATATATATATATAAACTACACAACAAAGAACAAAGTTTTACTTTTTATCATCAGGTGCAAATTGAGGCATCTTGTTTCTTACTTCTTCAAAGGAGGATATGTGTTTGTCGGCGATGAATGATGATTTGATTGTTTGTTTGTTAGTTATAAACTTTGAATAAGCAATCCAGCACCGTATCACTGGCCGCCACTGCCCCTGTAATTGTATATACCTGACACATATTTGTATAGATTTCACAACTTTAAAAATTGTGTTATCAGTATATTAATCCTACGAGGGTTTCAGGGAGGCTTGAGCCTATCTTAGCCAACTGTAGGTGAAGACGGAATATACCATGAAGTGCTTGCCAGTCTATCGCAGGGCCAAAACTCATAACTATTCACACTCACACCGAGGAGCAACTAGACTAATATGCATGTCTTTGGACTGTTAGAGGAAACCACAAGGACGGGGAGAGGATCCAAACTCCACGCGCAGAAACGTCCTCACCAAGCCCAGAACTTGAGCCATGGACCATTCGGCTGTGAAGAGAACATTCTAACCACAACACCGCAGTGCCGCCCTATATGTGATTAGATAATCCAGGGTGTACCCCGCTGTAGGGCGGCACGGTGGCGTAGTGGTTAGCACGTCCGCCTCACAGCAAGAAGGCCCGGGTTCGATTCCCGGCCTGGGCGTTTCTGTGTGGAGTTTGCATGTTCTCCCTGTGCTTGTGCGGGTTTCTCTCCGGGTGCTCCGGTTTCCCCCGCAATCCAAAGACGTGCACCGTAGGTTAATTGGCCGTTCTAAATTGACCGTAGTTTCTCTCCTGCAGCGGCACTGGAACCCAGTCGTATCGGCACTTGCCTTTCCATTGGATCCTTCCGGTGGCGCCGAGACAGGGGGGGACTTGCTGCTTGGGTAACAGCCTGTCCCTCATTACTCCCTACCCAGGCTCTGTGCACTGGGGAGTATCACCAGTCGGGATACTGGCCAGAGCGCAGCCATAGTCCTTCGGGACTGACGGTGGCCTACCCCGCTGTAGGCCAGATAAATGCCGATGATGTCGGGTGTCATTTCTAAACCAGTGCATGATGAGGTTTTTTCGCTCATCAAGTTTTTTGTAGCATTGCATAACTGCGACAGAAAATGCAGTCAGGTGGTTTGTAAAGTTACAGTTGAATCAGTACACATCTAACTCATTCTTGCCCTCGAGGCAAAGTCTCAGAGCGTACAGCATATGGTTTAGAGACTTTGTAAACGGCTCGCATGTAAATATTTGAATAAAGAAGTCACGATGCCTCGAGGAACGGTTTGTAAAGGTTACTTTTATCCTTAACAACAATACAGCACTATTTCTGGCCTTTGGCACAGCATGTCGATGGTTTTCATGCTTCACCTTATTTCTGTTATGATTTGTACAAAATGGTACTTTTTATCACATGATCATAGTGCCGATAATTCAGGAAATTACGTACTGAGGTGATGACATCGCACATAATGCATGTGCTCACTTGCAAATACATCCTGCTGCTGCTTATTGTAGAGGAATCAGAAAGGGACCGCGAAAGAAATGGCACAAGTGGGTGGTGGGGATGTGAAAGGTAAAGAGAATTCAATCACATTATATGAGCACAATGACGGAGAGCAGTGTGATATTAGCTTATGTAAGGTCCCGTCAATGGGGCGATTTTCCAGCATTCACAGATGGAACGTGCTTTAATGAAGGTATTAGGGGTGAAATGAGGGGAGGAAGTGATTCCTCTTTTATCATTTTCCCTCAGCTGTAAGTGTACAGTGTATGGATCGTTCATGAGGGCCTTTCCTCCCTGTATTCATCCATCTCTCCCTCTCCCCGTCTCTCACTACATCCGCCTGTACTCGCGCTCTTGTGTCCCCTTGACAGGATCCTCATGACTACCAAATGAATTAGTCATTCCCGCACCTTCCATTGCAGATCCCAGCCAAATCTGCCACTAATTCCATTAATATTCATTAAAAATTAAGCTTAATTGCATGTCTTTAAAAAGCCCCGTGCCCCTTACTGCCCTGGGGCGCTGCAGGACAGCCATTTCTGATTTACACTGGGCAGCTCAGCTCTTCACCTGGTGGCCCCTGTTTGTTTGGTTTTTTTTCCTCCCTGAGATGCTCCTTAGGTGTGTGTGTGTGTGTGTGTGTGTGTGTGTGTGTGTGTGTGTGTGTGTGTGTGTACGAGCGAGATACAAAACAGCTCAGGCTGAAACTGAGGAAGAGTGAGAATGACACGCGACGAGACACAAACATGCGTATTTCACACATGAAAGGCAAAAGAGCGATGGGAATGCGACGGAGTGCCGCTGCGCCAAAGCCAGCGTGCTGAGACGACACGTCGCTTGCTCTCATCTTGCATTCAGAGCAGCGGCGCTGCTATCGAACGGGCGTATTTTTAGAGCGCCTCGCATTTAAGAGAGCAAAGGATGTGGGAAAAGTGGAGAGTTTAAAAACACAAATATGCATCAGAAGAGAACGGAGCATCGGTGTTGGAGTGAGTGTGAAACGGCTGATAAGGAGAAGAGACAAAACACAAAAAGAGAGAAGGAAAGAGAGAAAGAGAGAGAGAGAGAGAGAGAGAGAGAGAGCGAGAGAGAGAGAGAGAGAGAGAGAGAAGGATTTAGCCCATTCATATTCATCCTCACGCTCCCTGGGTGTCATTAACCCAGACAACAATGCCACTTCAAATTGGGCTTTTATAATTAAAGCAATCAGAGAGTAGCCCAGTATTGCTGGGTGTCAAGAGGATGCAAAACATGAGAAGAAAAAGAAATTGCTATGACTTATTAAGTCACCAGTGTTTGAGATTGAGGTCTCCAAAATCTGGAATGACACATCAATATAACCTGGCTCTGCTGAAAGAGAAAGACTTTCAATGACTTGATAAACAAGCTGAATATGGAAGAAACACCCCTGTCCTAGCCAGACTCTCATTCGTTTTATTGATCCAGTGCTGTCAAACCGCCATATGCATATGCAGCATTTGTCAGATTAAGAGATTTCAGTTTCAATTTGCATCAGCTGTCTTAAAAAAAAAAAAAAAAAAAAAAAAAAATTGCGCAGACTACAAAGGCCTGCTTATGGCACTTAAACCTTGGCATGGTTCACCTGCTGATTTCCTGGAGCGGTGCAGCCCATACTTAGCAGTCTGCTAATCAGACTGCTAAGGATCTATCTCACAGATAGGTTCTCTTACAGTCCCTTGAAGATCTGGAATAATGTTACAGAAACCATCAAGAGCACGTGATCGCTAACAAGGTTTAAAATCCAGTAAACCAATTTTTGTAGATTTGAATCATTTAGTTTTTTCATTAACGAGCTTTATCGTGTAAAGTTGAGCTGCACGAGTTAGCTAATTGGATAAAGTCAGTGCATTACATGAAGAAAGCACCTTCACATGAATGATTAATCATTACAATGTGAGTGTAGGGTGACGTTCTTTTTTTTTTTTTTTTTGGTCTTTGAATTCTGAGATTTAAAAACCAGAACAAATCAGTAAACTCGTCGACCATAAATCGATCAAACTTTCTGCAAAAGTATGAAGATAAACAAACCATAAATACAGTACATTAAACTGGCAAGTAATGCTATATATACAGAAAAAAATGGCAGTGAAGAAAAAGAAAGACCACTAACTTTCAGCAAGCCCAGCAATCTCCATGTCCAAAAGTATCCCATCTCACAATGTTAAAGAATCCTTTAAAAAATTCCTAAATCCAGAACTGAATGCTGATCATCTCCAAAATCTAATGGAGTCTTTGACATTCAAAGTCCCACCCCTGGTAGAGATTTTAAGAAAATCCACAAATAACCTTCTGCAAATAACAAAGTGTATAGTATCCAAAGGTGGGAAGGCCATAATATGACAATTCCAAAAAAGCATCCAATCTCACAGTGTTAAAGAATCCTTTTAAAAATTCCAGGATCCAGAATTTAATGCGGATTATCTCCAAAATATAACTGAGTCCTTGCTGTTCAGAAGTCCCACCCCTGATCGACATTTCAGGAAAATCCACACATAACTTTCTGCTAATAACAGAACGTATACAGTATCCCCTTCGGGTTAGGCTGCAATAAAATCTTTTTGAAAATCTCCGAAATC
Source organism: Plotosus lineatus (assembly GCA_024760905.1). Lineage (NCBI taxonomy): Eukaryota > Metazoa > Chordata > Actinopteri > Siluriformes > Plotosidae > Plotosus > Plotosus lineatus. The sequence continues at coordinate 62,002,247 of CM045732.1, forward strand.
AAATGGAGTCTTTTTTATCCTGAAGCCCATCTCTAGTAAAAATCTTCACGTAAATTGTTACGCAATTTTGCTAGTAACAAACACACCAACCGAGGGTAAAACATAACATCCTTGATGGAGACAATTACTTTCAGTTGTGCATTTTAAATAATGATTATTAGTTTTTTCCAAATTAGGGCAGTGGTGGTCTAGTGTTATAGGTGCTGGAAGACTGATCCCATGGTTCGGGTTCGAGTCCCACTTTCGACAAGGTTGTCACTGTCCGCCCAATGCAGCTAACTGGGTTATCAAAGGCCGGCCATGTCTCTCACTGTCTATGGTGTGAGGTTCATGTAAAAGAACCATTGCTGACTTTCGACAAGAGTAGGCTGCAAAGATATTAGCGTGTTTCCGCCTTACAATGACCTTGCGAGCTGTCCAGGGTGCACTCTGCCCTCGCCCGGAGTCGGCTGGGATGGGATGGGCGCCAGCCTCCCCGCGACCCTCATTAGGATCAAGCGGTTACAGAAAATGAACTGAAATGAGTATTTCCAAATACAACATTTCAGTGGTTGCATTATGAACACTCATGAATGCATGTACGTCAAAACACAGTGTACCTGTCAATCATGCCCCTGTCACTAGAGTAACCATGCGCATTCCTCTGAGTCACCTTAATGGTTACATCTACACTGCCGTGTTCCAATACAATGTCTCACAGATTGGATTCTTAACCAAGCAATCCCCATGACCTTTTACATGTAGCAGGTACAATAGTGACCTACGTCCCCCTGGAGATAACAAACACCTCGCGATTCACACCAGGAGCAAAGCTGAGAATCGAATCGTATCATTACATCACGGTCCCCTGTGCAAACGCCCGATAAAGAAACAATTGCGACTCCTTCAGTTATAATGCTTGTGCACTTCTTCTGCTTTTGTGTTGAGGAAGACGAGTCCTGAGGAATCCTGAGTCAGGACACGACACAGATTCCAGGACGTTACAACTAATTACACACGCGGTTACGGATGTGAAGCAATTTACGTCGCGCGAGACGAGAACATCTAAACAGAATAATGCTTGAAAAGCTCAAGAACAGAGTGAGTAGACATAACATCAGCTTACAAAAGGAGATTTCGCCTCTATTCAGCTAGCTTTTCTTAAATTAAGCCCCAGGGGAGGGCAACTTGAAGCGCAACTCGGTTGCTTGATTAAGACTGGACAAACAATCAGAATTTGCATCTGAAATGCACGGCAAAACAAATAAACATGCCTCTAGAAGCAGAGCAAATCCACACAGCAATTAGCAGGTGGAAGTTTGCGAAAAGAAAGGAAGAAAAACAGAAGCAGAAGTACAAAAAATCCTTCTGTCAATCATCCAGCTGGAAGATATTTTTCCCTCCCTTCCAGGCCAATGGAAGCTGAGCGCTCGTTACCATGCGCCATGTCGCATGGCAATCCGGCAGGACATTTAGAGGACTCTGATAAACTATGCCATTTAAAAGGTTATGACAATTAAAAGCAGCTCACGCAAATTACAGTGCCTGGACCTTTCACACGGATGGATCGCTCTTATCGCCTGGCGCCAAGCTCTCGGCACCGCATGCCCTCTATTTCCTGCTGCGGCTGCCCCCCCCCCTCCTGCTCCCTCCATCTTTCCTTCTCCTGTCTCTCTCTGTTTCCTCCTCACTCTCCCTTACAGCTCAGGATGCTTTTATTATCGTGTTAATTAAGCAGGCTCTTAGCTAATATTCAAATGCTGACCAATTAATGACATTGAACTTTGGATGCTACTGCCTCTCCTCCCCGGTGCCGAGGTAACGGCGTCCTCGTGCTGCCTCCTCCTCCTCTCTGCTAACATGGGCTTTTGATTAAAAAACGCTGGCTCGGGGAGGATGATACGGCTGGGCGCCACTACCACAGCCATTGCCACACTGTTTTAATTAACCTTGTATGGTTGGAATACGAGACAAAAGCTGTCATGGCGTGCTGCTATAAAATATATGCATACAGAGGCTGATTGAAAATGGTACGTCATCACATTCCATCTGTAACGACGTGTATTTTTTTGGACTGTTGGTATTTTTTTTTTTTTTTTTTTTTTTTTTTGGTATTTGTACTCTCAAATTTGATTTGCATGGTACTTTTGAGCTGCAGGTGCAGAAAAAGTATCCGTGATGTACCAGGAAGGTTCAGAGGTTGAAAGGAGCGACAGGAGTAGAAGTATGTCAGGATCTGGCATCTACAATATATTACACCAATCATGGGAAAACATGAAAAGATAAACATAAAAAAAAAAAAAACAAGAGAAAGAAGCATTTCAGACTTCTATACATCCATCTATTATCAATACGGCTTATCTGTAAGGGATACCCATAATCCCAGCTGACGTTAGGTGAAAGGCAGGGTACACCCTGGCCAGGTCACCAATCCATCTCAGGACATAAAAGTCCTGAAGTTAACATACACTGCAGAAGGATAGGCCTTGAAACAGCAGACTACTAATGATTAGCTTTGCGGTTTAACCTCTCGGACAGAGGTTGTCAGCAAGAATACCAAGAAATAGTGGTTGAGCAGTATGCACCAACAAATGATCTCAGGCTGGAGCCTATCTCAGCCAATTCTGGGTGAAGGAAAGATACAACCTGGCTGGTTCACCAATACACTGCAGGGCTAACATCACAATCATCCACACATACACTCTCATGTAGGGGCAATTTGGAACAGCCAGTTAGGCTAATGTGCATGTCTTTGGACTCTTGGAGGAAACCGGAGCACCTGGAAGAAACCCACACAAGCACTGGGAGAACATGCAAATTACACAAAGAAGCATCCTCACCAAGCCTGGGACTCAAACCCAAGACCTTCTTGCTGTGAGACAGACACGCCAACCACCAACCAACTATTACCACACTGAATGTTTTTGGAATGTTTCCAGATTGCCCCATGGAATGAGTGTGAATGGTTGTATAAGTGTGGGCCCTGTGATGACCTGATGAGCTGTGGGGGATGTGCTCTGCTTTCACCCAGAGTAGGTTGAGATGAGTGCCAGACTCCCCGTGACTCTAATTAGGATGAAGCGGTTAAGAAAATTAACGAATTTAATGTTCAGTTCATCAGAGATCTCGAACATGAAAACACAAAACACAAACTGATCTCTTATTTCTTGTTATGAAGTTCTTAATCCAGCATGTGAAGTAGTATTTAGTGCATCTGCCTCCCAGCAAGAAGGTCCTGAGTTCGAGTCTCAAGGTCTGCGAGGGCATTTCTCTCTGGAGCTTGCATGTTCTCCCCATGCTTGCATGGGTTATATCCAGGGACTCTGGTGTCTTCCCACAGTCCAAAGACGTGCACAGTGGGCCAATTGGCTTTTCCAGACTTCCCCAATTAGTGCATATGGGTGTGAATAGTTGTATTTGTTGGCTTTGCGATGGTCTGGCGAGATGTGTAGGGTGTACCCTGCATTCACCAGTGTCGATTGAGCCCCTGAACGGGATAAACTGGTTCAGCAAATGAGTGAGTGAGTTATTAATCATTGACTTGGTAAGTGTCTCCACTGGAGCATTTTTATTATTAGTACAGGGATCCCTCACTTTCCGCGGTTAACGGGGACCGCCGATTTCCGCAAAGTAGGATCGACCCCCTGACTGACGTATATGTACATGTATATGTGTATATAATAATCAATAAATACATATATATTCAATGCTATAAATGCTTATAATAACAATTAAACATTCAAAAATAAATGCTTAAGATGTAAATAAAATATAAATACACACACATTAAGTAGTTTTGTTGGGGGGTTTTGGGTTGCTTTTATGTTTTTATTTGTTTTGGGGTTTTTTTTTTCATAATTGGCCTTGTTTTGCAGCATTTTCCTTAACTTTTTCCCTATTTTTCCTTAATTTCCTTATCTTTTTATTTTTCTATTAATATTTTTGAAAAACCCGAGATGCACTGAAGCCACAGAAACTGAAGCATGAAGAAGCGAGGGATCGCTGTAATTATTATTTAAAAATTAATTTTATAGATAGACCATTGACTATAAAAACCCGAATGGCATAACCCTTCTTAAAAGCGAGGCCACCACAGGTCTAACACGCCTCTGGTTGCACTAGACTTTTACAGGTAGTTTTCCTCATCTTCTCAGATTTTTTTTTTTTTTTTTTTTTTTTAACTGATTGGCAGCCTCTGTGGTGCACTGGTATAAGGAAAAGGGGGTGAACATACCAAATGAGCTGACTTACCTGACTTAAACGCTCATCTCGAGCTGTTTTTTTTTTTTTGTTTTTTTTTGTAACAGGTCAATAACTAAACAGTAAGACCTACCTGAGCCACCAGATTTAGTCAGAGGTCAACTATTGGTAGAGTAATCACAGCAGATTACAGTGAAGGCATTACAAGGGATAGAATATAAGTATTATTGATCAAATCAGATCAAAAATTTAATCGGCCATCATTTTTCTTCACAAGAAATAAAATCCATTTAAGGCACAGTTCATACCAGTGGCGTACAAGGCACATGATACATGCAATGAGTTGCACTGGGTTTCCACTGTCCTCTCTGGTTTCCTCCCACTATTCAAAAACATGCGTAGATGAGCTTGGAACGCATCACTACTCTAAATAGGATGAAGCAGCTACTAAAGAGGGAATGAATACAAAAAAGGAATTAAAAAAAAAAACCCAAAACATTAGCATCAATGGTAATTTAATTCAAATGTGTTTCGTCAACTCCACACACAGCAGGCTGCAGTGCACTGTGTTTGTTGATTAACCATGACACTCTTGCCTGGTTGTCTTTCCATGGAGAACCCTTGAGAGGTACTCCTCACTGTGTACCAGGAACACCACACAACACCCAGTCGTTTAACTATCATCATGTCACCCTTTTCAAAATCCCCGAGATCCTTACATTCTTTCATTCATTTTCAGAACCGCTTGATCCTAATTTGGGTCACGGGGAGGCTAGCACCCATCTCAGCCGACTCCTGGCGAATGCAGGGGAGGTACACCCCAGACAGCTCGCCAGGCCATCGCAAGGCGAGATCCTTAAATTTGCTCATTTTTTCTGCTTCCAACACATCAATTTTTAGAACTGACAGTTCATTTTCTGCCTGATTCATCCCACTGCTTGGCACGGAGCCTGTGTAACTACATGTTGATTCAAAATGTTCACTGCACCCATCAGTCAGCTTTTTTCTATTGAGTAGCTCCCTATCTATGCAAATGATATAACGCTATGAGCTCGATTTTGTAGTTGTGCCCATGTTCACGTGCCCATCAAGGCAACCAAAGATTCATGTAGGCTTTGCCTACGTCGACACTGGGTGCACTTGCATTTTACAAAAAAATAAATAAATTTCACCACGGAAAAGACAGTGAGTTACATTGTGGCTGTTTCTTTACTCAAAATTAATGCAAACGGAGCCGTACATATAGACAGCGCTTAAATATTTATGTGATACAGGGATCCCTCATTTTCCGTGGGTAATCGAGACCGAGATCCCCCCGCGACTGCAGATTTCCGCAAAATAAGATCGACCCCCCACCCCCGACTGACGTATATGTACATGTATATGTGTATATAATATCAATAAATACATATTCAACGCTATAAATGCGTATAAAAACAATCAAACCTTCAAAAATAATGCACGGGCAGTGGTGGCCTAGTGGTATAGGGCGCTGGATCGCTGATCCTAAGGAACCTCCACAAAATTGTCACTGACCCCCCCCCCCCCCCCCCCCCCCCCTGCAGCTAACTGGGTTATCAAAGGCCTGGCCATGTCTCTCACTGTCTATGGTGTGAGGTTCATGTAAAAGAACCATTGCGGACTTTTGACAAGAGTAGCTGCAAAGCCGTCAGCATGTTTCTGCCCTGTGATTGCCTGGCGAGCTGTCCAGGGAGTACTCTGCCCTCGCCCGGAGTCAGCTGGGATGGGCGCCAACCTCCCTGTGACCCTAATTAGGATTAAGTGTTTACAGAAAATGAAATGAATGAAAAATAATGCACAAGATGTAAATAAAATATAAATACACACACACAGATGCACGCACACACACTCAGATGCGCACCTCATAAAAATGTAAGTACAGTAAAACCTCCGCTGACGAACGCTTAAGCTCACGAACTTTTCGTCTCAAGAACATTAAATTTGCGAGCATATAGTCTCTGCTGACGATCTAGTTTTCGGCGGACGAACCAAACCACGCGGTCGAACAGTGCCACGGTGGCGGCCACGAGAAGTTAACGCACGCTCACGGCGTCCCAGTTCGTCACCCCCTTTCTTTGAGTGCGGACGTGGTTTGAGTTTGATAGACATTTTGGACCATATTGAGTGTACTTTTGCTATTATGGGACCGAAAAAGACCCCACCACAGGCGGAGATCATTGAAAAACACGAACGAGGTGTGCGTTTGTGTGACTCAGCGTCCCAGTACCAGTACAAGGAACAAGGAAGCTATTAAGGGTGCGTGTGTGGCTAAGGGTGTTTCCAAACAGTAGGCATTTCCAAACACTCCTTCCAAACAGTAAGTCCCTCCCTCCCTCCTCCTCCCACTCCATTCCATCAAGCCGTCAACTCCCATCACAAAGGTAAATAAAACCACTTTATTATACAGTACAGTTTATTTCTTTAATTACAATACAATAGCACATTTATTATACATAAAATAAGGTATATTTTTGTGTAGTTTTAAGGCTTATTTAGTAGAAAATTATGTTTTATGGGGACCTGGGAACGGATTATTCTCATTTTAATGGTTTCTTATGGGAAATAAATGTTCGGAAGACGAACTTTTCGCCTTACACACACTTTCTGGGAACCAATTATGTTGGTGAGCTGAGGTATCACTGTATGTAGTTTTGTTGGGTTGTTTTTTTGTTTTGTTTTTTTGTTTGTTTTTTGTTTGCTTTTTTGCATAATTGGCCTTGTTTTGCGGCATTTTCCTTAACTTTTTCCCTATTCATTTTCGATGAATATTTTTGAAAAACCCATGATGCACTGAAGCCGCAGAAACTGAAGCACGAAGTATCGAGGGATCCCTGTATGTTATGGCTGATCAGTGTATAGAGTAAAAAAGTATGAGAAGTAATAAAAAGGAAACAGATAAAACAGATAAAACAGATAAAAGAAACAATTTAAAAAAAAAAAAAAAAAACAGAAGAATTCTGTCACCTGCCCATTTTTTTTTAGTAAAAAGAACAGCGTGACTGGTTGAAATGGTGACAACATGGCGATGCACTGTGTCAAATTAATTATTCCAACGCTCAATCTTTAGTCGGTGGAGAATCAGATCCAGATTTTATCTCCATTACAATTCATTCTCAGTTTATGTATAATTCTTTACATTGCTTGCTTCCCAGGGTCTCTGTTCAGTGTTTGCTCTCCATTAAAACCCCGAGCCTTTGTATCATCGCCCCGTGCATGAATTCTTGACAGCTGGAGTGTGCGTAATGCATTTTGACTCAGGGTTGCACATTTATTTGAAGTACTAGAACACAACAAGCTTATATTTGAAAGGACTCCATGCCTAAAGCCAAAAGCAGGATTTACGGTGTATGGTTTGAAGATTCAAGTCAAAAACAAGACAAGCATGGTTTTTTTTTTTTTTTTTTTTTTCTTTCCCGACTTCGCTCAATATGTGGCACTGATTAAGACCTTGTCATACAATCAGAAGCTGAACAAAACAGGTAATGATATTCTGTGCATCCCAAAATCCTAAATGAAATGCCTCTTAAGCTTTTGTCTGTTCAAGTGATTGGCACAACTGCAGTACAATAAGAGGACACTTCTCAGGAAAGCCTACCTGTCATCAGAAAAAAAAAAAAAAAAAAAAAAAAAAAAAAAGGCTGTCACTTCGTTTTTCGCAGCCTGTTGATGATTTTTTTTTTTTTTTCATAAGCTGACGCAACACTTCTCATTGCCGAGAACTTGCGTTCGTTTGAACGTTGACAGCTGAGGCTGCGAGTGAAAGAAAAAGTAAGGACAATCTCAAAGAGGTGGCTGATGCGTGATGTGTGAGGAAGCCTGTGACAGGACATGGCAGCGCTTGGATAGCAGATAGCAGCCAAGTACAAACACAAAGTCACTTTGTGAATTCAAACGCAAAGCATATGACAGAGATGGCTCGCGTGGAAACTCTGTGATTCCTGAGCTCTGTGCAGAGCTGGACACATGAACTCGGGAACAAAGCTGTTTTCCACTGTTCAGTTGCTTCCTGCCTCTGGCGATCGCTCGTTTTCTTTCTATGTCTGCTAGAAGCGGCCAAAAATAGTATAGCAAGGGCTGCCGAGGCCATCGATATGTCAATCAGAAGAAAAAAAAAAAAAAAGCCAAAGACTTTGTTTTTTTTTTTTTTTTTTTTTTACAGGAACAGTATTAGAAAACAGCAGCTTGTATAGACACTACAGAAAATGATACACTGGAGCTATAACATTACATCAACGTCAATACAACGTAATTAAGAATCGATATATGGAAATATAATGCCTGATTAAAAAAAGCACGACTACGGACATAACCAAGTGTATCATACAAATAATTATGATGAATTATACTGTATATTTCTTTCATTTAAAATAAAACGACATTTCACCACAAGGACATGATACAGAGAGAAAAAGGGAAAAAAAAAAAAAAAAAAATCAGACCAGAGACAGAGCATAGCAGAAATCAATAACTCAAAATGGAAGAGTTTGGCTGTGCATGGAGTTTCACAGTCGAGATAAGGCCTTAGAAATAAACCTGTACCTGGCGCTCAATTCACACACGCAGCTTCCCGTGAAGATAAAGAAAAGAAAGGTCAGACTAAAAGCAGAGAGCCTTCACACAGCATAGTGCCTCTTTGGAGTAAAGCTCCTAGTCCCCTGGCCAAGGCAGGGCTAACCTACTGTCTAATCTGGCCTAGCGCAATAGAAAGGAAAAAGCCATATTCCATATCAAGCTCTCTTAAGAGGCTGGCTTTGGGAGAAAAGATGAGAAAAGGTTAGTGCATCTGCTGGAGCACTACGGGAGATCAATAAGGATGTTTTTCTACTCTTAGCAGATCTATGTTGGGAGTGTTTGATTTTTGAAAATGTGTCGGGTGATGAAGGCAATGCTCGAACAAATACAAAATATTTACTCATTCATTCATTCATTCATTCATTATGCATCTGGAGTTGTAAAAAACAAACAGACATATTAAAGGTCTGGAGCTCATCAGGGATTGGAGCAATGAGCACGGAGGCACCTACTACCACCCTACACACACACACACACACACACACACACACACACACACACACACACGAAACATCCAACCAGTAAGACAGGTGAAGAAGAAGACCATGAAAATCCACAACGGTGACAAAAAATGAGTCGGTCATTCATTTAATTATTAATTTGCTGAACTACTTCATCATTCTACGTTCATTGAAGAGACTATCTCAGCTGACTCCAGGCGATGAGGTACACCCTGAGCAGCTCACAATTCTCACAATTCACAATTATAGCCAACACACACACACACACACACACACACACACACATACTCACACACATACTCACACACATACGCACATACACACACACACACACACACACACACACACACACTCACACTCATACTCACACTCATACTCACACACATACTCACACACATACTCACACACATACTCACACACACACACACACACACACACACACACACACACACTCACACACATACTCACACACATACTCACACACACACACACGCACACACACACACACATACTCACACACATACTCACACACATACTCACACACACACACACACACACACACACACATATACACACATATATACGCACATATACAAACTGACACAAAGCAGAAGTTAGCACATCTGTCATATAGCAAGAAGGTCCTGGGTTCAATTCTTGGGCTCAGGTGCGTCTGCATAGATTTTGTATGCTCCACCGGTGCTTGCGTGGGTTTCCTGGTTTCTTCCCACAATTCAGACATGCACATTTGGCTAAAATTCCCAATAGTGAGTGGAAGTGTGAATGGTTGTGCTTTTGTTTGCTCTGCAATGTCTAGCAAGCTGTTCAGGATGTACCGCTTCTTCACCCAGAATCAGATGAGATCGACACCAGGCTGCTTGTAACCCTAGTATGATTAAGTGGTTTGGCGAATGAGTGAGTAACTCCACGATGATAACGGGCCATATCGCATAGCATATCGAACCTAACATCTCCACCTAACAGGGTAACCGGGGCAGTCGTAGCCTAATGGTTAGAGAAGTGGGTTTGGGGCCTAAAGGTCGCTGGCTTGATTTCTGGACCAGCAGGAAAAATGTGTGGTGCTGGTGGTGCTGGTGGGGTGATGAGCTGCACTTTTCCCTTCCTCCACCTTTATGGCTGAAGTGCCCTTGAGCAAGGCGCCTTACCCCGAACTGCTCTACAGCTGCCCCATGTGTGGCAGCCCACTGCTCCGTGTGTGTGTGTGTGTGTGTGTGTGTGTGTGTGTGTGTGTGTGCGTGCGCGCGCGCTCACTTTGGCTGGGTTAATTGCAGAGGCAATCATTTCCCTTGCAAAATTAATACAATAAAATAAAACAGGCAGTTGGTTGCAGTAGAAAGGGAGATTCAGATTATTCAGAAATCTGGCACAGGAACAGTCTACGCTAGTCACATGGCACAGGAACGCCTTTTCCTCTTTATTACTACGATGTTTCTAATAAAGTGGCTAGTAAGTGTTGATCTATATAATCGGAACAACTCATTCAGTACCACTCAACCATTTCAGTCACATTTCCGAGTGCAGATGTATTTTATGAAGAGCTTTACCATAAAATTTACAATCTGCTCACAATTTACAACACTCGTCTAAAACCATCTGACACGCACTGCTTCTCTGTTCGTATACATCACTGAAGCACGGCATTCCTATAATACTAATACCAGGTGACAAGAACATGTTCCGGCTCTGTCGACCAGACATTAGGACATATAGAATCCGGATTTAGAGGGTGAAGTGGTCCATCTGATCTTGTAATTTATAGCTGGACCTTGGCGGGATCATAAAACAAACTCATATAGGTCTATAATCCTCGGACACTTGTCGATATATCCACGTTTCAAAATGAGGTGTCGCGCTTTTCAGGCAGTATGTGATCAAAAGGAGGATGATGGTCGAAGATTGTCAAATATAACGCCTCCGTCATTAAACTTGATGTGATTGTGGAGTAAAACTGTCCCCTCTCCAATTGAGCCTTCAATTTGCTGGCAAACATGAAAGCAGAAGAGCAGCTCAACAGAGCAATCAGCCGAACAATGTCCCATATCTGAGGTTAATGGTGGCACAGGAGGTCTAAAAATTGGGAGTCAGACTGCCAAATCACACACACACACACACACACACACGCACACACACACACACGCATATACACACACACACACACACACACATATACACACATATACAAAAGATTTTTTTTTTTTATCCAAAGCTTCCCGCAAAAAAGATCGGATAATAAACGTACTACGCACGGAGCCCACACAAAGGGACGGTGAAATGCTTGGTTGTAAGAGGTGGGGGGGGGTAAAAACGCTTTAATGCATGTTAATTCGCCTCTTTCAGCTTCGAAAAAGGACAACCGCAATTGTTAACACTCACAACGGCTCTCACCCAATTTGAATAAAGAGGATCTGTCCAAGGTGTTATCCAAAGGTCAAGTTTGCCTCTCTGCTCTCAGGACTCCTGTGGATAATTTACTATTCCAGAATACAAATAGCCTGGAGCCGACCTGACCTACATCAGCCTTCAAGTATGGGTAGCCAGAGCGAGCGAGCGAGAGAGAGAGAGAGAGAGCGAATGGAAAGATAAAGAGCCGGACTTGATTAATGCAATCGCCCTTTTAGGAGGAAGGCGAGGGAGCACTAGCTTGTAGTCCGGCATTGAGAAAGAACTGGCTCTGTTGCAAAATAAGAAGCAGCCTGGAAACAAACCTACCATAAAATTAAAAAAAAAAAAAAAAAAAAAAATGCTTGCAGATTTCATCAGAGTAATTTCTGCTGAAGATTACACATGATGGGAAGTTGCATGATCTCTCAAGACCCTCCTGAATGTTACCAAACTTTGCCTAGAGTTTTCCCTGTACCTCCCACTCGCTTCCCTGTGACGCCCCCCCTCCCCCTCCCCCTCCCCGGGGACTGCATTTCTTCATCCAACAGCCAAATTCCCCTCCGTCTGCAGCTGGAGCTCGGTTAAATCAGGCAGATTCCTCTCGAGCCATGAACGATGAGAACCACATGGCCTTCTCACAGGCTTGCAGCACAACAGCACTTCTTCACGTCGCTCCCTTTTTATTGGCTCGCCTGTTTTCCCAAATGAACAATTTGAATTTGTTGGCATAAAATTCATCAGTAAGGTGAAAGTTAAGAGTAATAATGGTATTTTTATAGCTGATTTGAATTAATTTGCTCAAATTAACGCATCTCTATTAGTTAAAAACGACAGATCTGCTAATAATAGGCGATTCATTTCACTGAATTTTTCATGTCTAGGAAATAAAAACACAACCCCTCAAGCCACGCTGATGCAAGTCCTGGCTTTAGGAGGCCAGTTCTGCTTACACTGTATAAACTACAGTGAAACTCTGAAGAGCAGGAAATGGTAGAAATAGCAATCATGAGTAATCAGGACAACTAAACAGCCCACCAACAGGTGACTCCGCAGGAGCCGCGGGAAAAGAGCGGCAGGACGGTGCAAGCCTTTACCTGCTGTGTGGCAGTACGAGGATGGCTGTAGGGCGCCTGCTGCTGAGGTTGCTGGGATTGCTGAGACTGGCTGTAGTACCCGGGCTGACCCTGAGGGCCGTATCCTCCCATGCCCTGCTGGCCAAAATGAGCAGGTACCTACATGGGACACACACACACACACACACACACACACACACACACACACACACACACACACATCACCAGATATTGTCATGCACTTAATTTCCTTTTCTCTTTGATGAACTACATGAACACAGCATGCATGAAGATGCATTTTTAAGCTTTCTGTTCGTTCAGTATGAATATTATTTACCGCGTGTTATTGAGAATTAGGGCCTTTCCATTGCAACACAACAGACAGGAAGATTACGCTACATTTCCATAAATATTAGAACCATAACCAGACATCTTTTTTATTGCACATGAAACATTAGCCTAATATTAGTTTTACCAAATTGGCGTGAGTGTGAATCTAAATGGTTTTAAGTGTGTTTGCCTTGCGATGGACTGGAAAGCTTTTTAAAGTCCACCCTGCCTTCACCCAGAGTTGGCTGAGATGAGCTGCAGCCTGCCCACGATTGACATAGGAATAAGAAGCTCGGCAAATGAAATACATCAGTTCAATTCATTTTCGGTAACCACTTAATTCTAATTGGGGTCGCGGGGAGGCTGGCGCCCATCCCAGCCGACTCCGGGCGAGGGCAGAGTACATCCCGGACAGCTCACCAGGCCATCGCAGGTTGGAAACACGCTGACAGCTTTGCAGCTACTCTTGTCGAAAGTCAGCAATGGTTCTTTTTCATGAACCTCTCACCATAGACAGTGAGAGACATGGCGTTTGATAACACAGTTAACTGCACTGGAGCAAATAAAATACCAGAATAATAAGAATACAAACAATAGCCCTGGGATGGCTGGGAGAGCTGTCCAGGGTGTACTCTGGCCTCAGATTTTTTTTATTTATTAATTTATTATTATTATCATGATTGTCATTATTATTATCATCATCATCATCATTAGTATTATTACTATTATTATTATGTGCAAAATCTCAAACAAATTGGATTAATTAGATCATCTACAAAAAGCAAAAAAAGTCAACAAATAAATATCAAATTATTATTAATTATCACGTATTATCAATTACGAGTAACGGATAACATAGGGCAGTGGTGGCCTGGTGGTAAAGGACGCTGGATTGCTGATCCCAAGGTTGGGGGGTTCGAGTCCGACTCTCCACAAGGTTGTCACTGTCCCCCCACTGCAGCAAACTGGGTTATCAAAGGCCGGCCATGTCTCTCACTGTCTATGGTGAGAGGTTCAAGTAAAGGAACCATTGCTGACTTTCGTAAAGAGTAGCTGCATAGCCGTCAGCGAGTTTCTGCCCATTGCTAAAGGGTTGTGTCAGGAAGGGCGTCCGATGTAAAAACCTGTGCCGAATCAAACGTGTGATTCATTCGCTGTGGCGACCCTTGAGAAAAAAGGTGCAAAGCCTTAAGGAAAAGACGTAGTTGCTGATAATAAATTGAATATTATCAAGAAACATCAGACAAATCATGTCGAAAAAAAATCCTCAAAAAAAAAACCCAAATAAATAAAATTTCATAATTTTTAACAATCTTGGTCACATATCATCAGAAGCTACAAAATAGAACAACATCATATCACATCACATCGTAATCATATTGTACTTTACAGCAGCACCTTCAGTGGTATATACAATTATCAAAAGATTTGCTAGGGAACCTAAATATGAATCGTATAATAAGTCGGTATTAATATCTCCACACCAGAATAACCAAAACAGTGCAAGAGACCACGAGTGACTATCCCCCACCACCAGACATGACTCTACACCAGGGCTTCTCAATTATTTTCTGTGGCGCCCCCTCTAGGAAGAAAAAAAAAGCCCCCCCAAGAGGAAGTTGTTTTCGTATACAGGGGACGGAAACTTAGGAAAATGTTTTTCGTAACCCGGAATTTTCGTACCCAGGGGGTTTCGTAAGTAGGGGGCTGACTATAGTTCAACATACAAGAAAGAAAATCTTCATTAACATTGGTTTTTAATCTGTAACAGAAAAGAATTAAAGTGCACCAATGTGCCTGAAATAATAATAATAAAAAAAACATCCCTATTTAAACTCATTCAATTCTCTTATGTCTTAATATCTCCGTCTCTCTTCACCTTTTTCTTCGTTCCTGTCAGATATTTTCCGTGTTGTTTCTTGAGGGGTTGTTTACTGCACTGCATATCATTTGCTCGTGCGAAAAATTTCTACACCATCGCACAACAATGAGAGCGCCACTGCCAACTACTGTAGTGGAGGTGCAATTACACGTAATTCTCAGACACCATTCCAGAAAATCATGTTCCCCAGGGTCATACGCGCTCCCCCTGTCATCACACCGCGTCCCCCCCAAGGGTGACACACCCTACTATTTGAGAAGCACTGCTCTACACAGCAGGCCCAATTGTATGTTATTTGTTTCCGTGCTCTGTGTATAAAATCACACAGGTTGTTTGTTACAGCTGAGATTAAATGTACATTCTCAATGACGTCGCTTGATTTTAATAAGCTGCAGTGCATCAGACAAACTCAGTCCTGTCATTAGACTGTGAATTCTGAATGCCTGCAGTTGTGAGCGCTTACATGCAGCCATTTATCAAAGCATTTTTAAATGTGGAGAAAATATCTCATTTTAAAATTTTCTCTCTTTTTTGTAACATTAAAAGAAATGATACTGTACAGCTGTAATTATAATTGTTATTTATTTTTTTAACACAGGAGTAACCTACATTCTCTTCATTGGTCACTATGGCTAGATGATCGCAAGCTTATCATATCACAATATGACTATTCATATTATTAACCAACTAAATATAATGAGTGTGGTCATCTTAGTAAAAAATATCATACTTTTCCTCCAGATATTAACATGAAGCTGCAGTGTTTCTGATTTCATAAGTGCATCTATAAGAGATGCAGCAAATAAGCAGAAGCAGAAGTATTCGTGGTCTGTATATTATTACTGTATTGACATTTTCAAACCTTTATTTTCCTTTTGAACATGAGCGAAGCACCAACATTCATTTATTAATACAAAAAAAGCACATAGTCTTCAGAATGCGGCTTCCTCTCCTCCCCTGGAATGCTGAGTGCATGTGCATGTTCTGGATGGTTTATTTGGCTTCCTCCTCTCATTTATCGTCTTTTTGCTCTCTGCGTTTAATCTGCTCTTGAGGTTAGTGGAGTACATTGGGGGACAGCCAGCTAATCAGACAGCCCAACAGTGTGACACAAATGCACCCAAAATAAACAAATAAACAAATATAAAGTTGGTAAAAACTTTGTTTACAGCCAGTTCAAACAACCCAGATGGAAAACTATTTTGTTAACCTCATTAAATTACCTGGTCTGGCATCATTTAACACAGCAATTCAGCACAGTAATAACATGCATGTGTCCAAATGTTTTTTCCCAATTTAATAAATAAAAGCGTAAAATCTCCCTTTTAAAAACAGTCTTCGGGTGCTTTTTTGTCTCTGGACATTATTTCCATAATCTGACACATAAACGACAATATCATGAAAATACATGAAAACACTGTGACATAATTTTTAGGTCATACTGCCAGCCATAATGTCCACGTTTTTAAAGTTTCTGCTGTTTTGTGTGTGTGTGTGTGTGTGTGTGTGTGTGTGTGTGTGTGTGTGTGTGTGTGTGTGTGTGTGTGTGTGTGTGTTTTATCCCATTCCTCACCCATGATGCACTGGACCACATTCACTGTGTCGTTTACAATGTATATGATGCCACTGCAAGCAAACCAACATCCATTCACACTCAGACTCACACCCAGGGGCAATTAGGAACAGTCAGTAAGCCTAAAGTGCGCATCTTTAGACGATAAGAGGAACCTCGAGTACCCAAAGGAAGCCCAAGCAGGTACAAGGAGAACATACGAACTCTACACCAGGGGTCCCCAACCATTGGTACCGGTCCGCAGAAGAAATAATTCATTATTTCTGTTTTATTATCTGAGTCTGAACGATCTTTATTTTTAAAAAATCTTTTATTTTAAAAAATGACCGGATTCTCTCGGTTACATGTCGGTCAATTACGGTGATAAAATGTAACCCACAAGGCGACAGCACATTAACAGAGGCGAGATGGACATGTTTCAAACAATAGCGGGGATTTTGCATGAGACTGAACCTGAGCCTTCATTCTTCCAGCTGGTGCACCATCACCTGTTTTTTTTTATTTATTTTTTTTTTTTAAGAAAAGTTCAAGCTCTACTTCCCAACCAACTTTATTTCAGCTGTTGAAAAATAACATTCATGGAGTGATTATTATTATTATTATTATCATTATTATTATCATTATTATTATCATTATTATTATTATTATTATCATTATGATTGGGCAGTGGTGGTCTAGTGGTATAGGGCACTGGATTGCTGATCCTAAGGTTGGGGGGTTCGAGTCCCACTCTCCACAAGGTTGTCACTGTCCCCCCAGTGCAGCTAACTGGGTTATCAAAGGCCGGCCATGTCTCTCACTGTCTATGGTGAGAGGTTCATATGAAAAGAACCATTGCTGACTTTTGTAAAGAGTAGCTGCAAAGCCGTCAGCGAGTTTCTGCCCCTTGCTAAAGGGTTGTGTCAAGAAGGGCATCCGACGTAAAAACCTATGTCAAATCAAACATGCGAATCATTCACTGTGGCCACTCCTGATAAAGGGAAAAAGCCGAAAGGAAATCTCATAATAATAATAATAATATAATAATAATTAATTAATTATACTAACCCCACCCCCCGGTAAAATTGTCAAGCGTTGACCGGTCCGCGGTGATAAAAAGGTTGGTGACCACGCCCTCATCGACTACGGGGCTCGAACCAAGGAAGAGTGCGAACCATTGCACCACCCCATCAAACTATTTCACAGTAATACACAGTACATTAAATAGCTCAGAGTTCCATTAGTATTTTAAAATGACCTTTCAGTTCGAAAAGCCCTGACAAAGATTTTTTTTTTGCAGGGAAACAAAAAAAAAGAGTAGCATTTTACCTGCCTTATTTGCTGCAAAATTGCATTATTAAACATAACACAAAACAGCAAAATCCCCAGTGATGAATGAATACCTACAGTGTTGAATTAACCCCTGCGGTATTTATTTGTGTAGAAGCACTGTAGGTGTTCTTACAACATGGTGGGTTTTTGCTACATTTCATACCTCTTACAGCTGCATGCGATGAAAAAAAAATCTATAATATGTGATAACTTTCTAGCGAAACTCATGATTATGTGATGATCATTAGTAAAATTGCGGCCTGATTACGAGCTGCCTTTATTATACAGTACAAGTCTGTTTCCACACACTGATTAAACGAAGTTGCGGATTAACCAGGAGCTAAGAGATAAGAGAGACGAGAGATAAGAGGGTAGAAAGAAATAAAATACAGTGCAATTCCCTTAGTTAATCATAGCTCGCTCTTATTAACTTTTTCATATATGTAACCCAATGGTGTGTTCTGAATTTATTCATTGGTAATAAAATATAAGGGGCTACGGTAGATTTCATCGAACAAATTGAGCGTTGTTTAGGAAGTGTAATCATTGCTAGGATTTCCATAAACCAGGAGCAGTTATTTGGACAATATGTTTTCTTATGGATGAAGAACAACAAGGTAAATTGAATTTTAGCATTTTAGCATTACAAGTATACTGGAGTGGGTTGTAAAAAGAAATGTTTTCACCAGCAAACATTTATATGTATATGAACGAGAGAAAAAAAACCAAAAAAAAACATAGCAATTTAGAAACACTCGCCTCACTCAATCACTCATTTTTTCTGAGCTGTTTAATCCTATTAGGGTTGCGGGGAGGCTGAAGCCTATTTCAGCCAACACTGGGTGAAGGTGGGGAACACACTGAACAGCGCACCGAGACCATCGCAGGAGAAACACATGGACACCCATTTCCATTCACTCTCACAATTTAGAACACCCAATTCGCCGACTATGCATGCCTTTGGACCGTGGGAAAAAGAAACCGAGTACCCGGAGGAAACCTGTAGCATATTTCAGCTGAACAGCTCGCCAGACCATTGTAGGGCAACATACACACAGCCATTCTCCATTACACTCACATTTATTCATTTCTAATCTGCTTAATACTAATTACAGTTGCGTGAAGGCTGGCACCTATTTCAGCCAACGCTGGGTGAAGGCAGGGTGTACCCTGTACAGCTTGCCAGGCCATCGTAGGGCCAATACCCACAACACACACAAGCCTACTGTGCATGTTTTTTGGACTATGTGAAAACCTGGAGTACCCAGAAGAACCCCACTCAAGCATGAGAAGAACATGAAAGGCAGAAATGCCCGAGCACAGGAATCGAACCCGGGCCTTCTTGCTGTAAGGCGGACGTGATATCAACGGCACCACCTTACCACCCACTTACACGCACACCCAGGGTTAATTCTGAACAGTCTATTAGTCTAATTTGTATGTCGTTGGACTGTAGAAGGAACCCAGAGCATATAGAAGGAACCCACGCAAGCAAGCAAGAGGAGAATATGCAAAGCACACACAGAAACATCAAAGCCCAAGGACTTAAACCCGGGACCCTTTTGCCATGAGCCGGACGCGCCAACCACTACTCCAGTTTGCCGCTCAATTTAGAAACACCGTGATGAAGAAAAAAAACCTTAAGCCCATTCAATACCAGAGTGAAGTCATGAGCAGTGATTTTCTTGATTGGTCTTGTTCGGTTTCAATCAGCCACACGGCGAGAAACAGTGCTGAAGGATGTGTTATGGCGCAGAAGTGGTCCAGCAGATCCAGAAAGCTCATGTTGTCTTGGGAACATATGATTGCTCTTGCGGCCTGCTCACCATCATGCACAGCTGGGACCATTACACTTCACATAACCCCTACCTCCCAATCTCTTCCTGCTTATGCAACAGCTCTTGATGAGCAGCTGTTGTAGCCCCAGTATGGGCCAAACGCACTCTTTACTCTGGCAGAGAAAATGTGCTCTATCCGTGTACCTGGCCTTCTTTTTCATTCTAGTTCAATGCTCAAACGTGCGAGCCAAATCGTATGCTATGACTCATTTGACATGGCAGAGGAGTGCGGCACTGGAGCTGGAGCCCCTGCACAGCGTTGCTCAACCGAGCCTGTTACTGTAGATTGGCTGAAAGGCTCGTTTCTTACACAACGGCCAAACCGCCGGGGCTTTGAGGATTATTTTAAGAATTAAATTGCTGTGAAACCACTCATGACCACAATGTTGCCAGATTTTATTCCAAGCCTTTGCAAGTTATATTAGTCCCGAGCACTTTCCTCATCAGTCATAGTCTCCATATGTTTCTGCTTTTGCCCGACAATAATGGTTTGATCCGATACCACGAGCTGATTAAAGAGCGCTGTTATAACATTGTCGTATGCTTTTTCTTTCCCTGTAGGCTAATTTCACTTAAACGTCGTTAACCACGTTCATGCTGCAGGCAGATGTATGACTGACGTATCAGGCGTGCAATCGTGGCTCATGTTTTAATGTAATGATTTTGAGATTTCTTTAATGAAGGAGGGCTATTGTTAGCCATGATGAGCAACGCTGCTCGGCTGCATGCTGTAATGAATGAAGCCGTGCTGCTGGCATGAGCTGAGCGAGGCTATTAACCTCAATGCCAAGTCATCTGATTCCACAGCTTCTCCTCTGCCTAATGAGACACTTGTTGGTCTGTCTGCTTTCAGCTGCAGCACTGATTCTCGGCATAAACACACAAGGATCAATATGCCGGGGGTGGGGGTGGGGGGTGGGGGGATGTATCTTGGATACCTTGAGAGAGGCATTTTTGAAGTTTAATGCCTAATGATGAAAATAGATAATTAAGTGTTATGGTAATAAATGGATTTTAGATTCCTCCTCAGCATATTGCACTGGAATGATGTTGACACAAAATCTGATGAATTATGAACAAGCTAATCTGGAAACATCACTAACGCATATTGACTACACTGAAATATCATCCTAAAATAACCAATAATAGCTGATACTGGTTATCCAAACAGACATCAGTGATTCCTTTTGACTATTCCGACACACCATTGATCCCTGTGGGACTATTTATTATGAAACACTTCTGAGTGCTCTTGACTCTTCTGAAAAATCACTCATCCCTATTGGCTTTCCGAAAATATTAGTGATGCCTATCATCAGTAATCTTCTTAGCAATTCTTAGACAGCAGTGAAAAACTACAAGATATCCTAAAACACCAGTGGCTCTGTTGGCTGTTCTGAAACATTAACATCTTTCCGTTATCAAGCCAAAGTCAGGAGAGATAGTGCAATCCAAAGAAATTATGGTTTTCATTGTCACTTCTCTAGCTCATCCGCCAGTACATTTACTTTCTGAAACAGCGGCTTTCAAACATGCCATGCTGGTGAACTATGATGAGTTCTAAAAGTGAGTTTGTATGTGAGTGACCTTGACACACTTTTCAAGGTCACAGAGGCAAAACTGTACAGTAGGCCCGCGATATTCGTGCGGGTTCGGTTCCGGCGCCTCCAGCGAATGAAGATAATCCACGAGTTCTGTACCCGGACGTAAAACCCCATGTATCATATTACATGCGCGAATGATCAACCAGATGTAAAATAATATGTATCTATTACAAGCGCTAAAATATGCTTCTTAAACACATTCTATAGACAGTCTTACTCATAATACAGTATTAATGTAGTAAAATGTAGAAATGATTAAGAAAAACTTTTTAATTTTGTACTGTGATATTTATTTTATTAATATGTTTTCATTTTGTATGTACAATATATTATCCAGTTAAGCTCTATGATGCCACTCAAACTCCGTCTAAGCGTACTCTCTTCTGAAGGAATAAGACTTTCTCCTGAAGAAACGTCAGTTTCATCTGAAGAGCCCGAAGAGGAATAATCATCTGAACTGTTGTAACAAACTGTAGTATTAAAGTCTTTTTCAATTATTATTCCAGTACAGTGCCTAAGTTAATGTTTAGAATGTTTGTGTGTGTCTGCTTTTTCCGCTCCGGCTGAGGGGCATGGCTGAGCTGCTCGGACCGAATGCAGTTCATACTTGAATTAAGTATTCTCATTTACTCCCCATCAACACAAACCGCACACTCACCTCGAATAAAGCGCGCTTCTTAAGTCCTTCCCCTCTGAATGTGAGGCGTTTGTTGCAGGTGACTCACGGAGCTTGTGAGACGAAGAGCGGCTTATCCGGACATCTTTCAAGTGTGCAAGCTCCGTTTGTCACCTGCAACAAACAGAGGAAACTGTCGTTTCTTCAGGAGAAAGTCTTATTTCTTCAGAAGAGGCATCCAACGTCATTACCTTTTCTATCGCTTAGCCAGAGAAGACACACAGCGTTTGAGTGGCATCATAGAGCTTAACTGGTAATTAAAACACACTACTAAAAAAGGCTCATTGACAACTTGTGCGTGAATGAGGAAAAAGGGGCGTTACATCATCTCAACCAATCAGCAGGAAGGAGGACAGCCATTGGCTAAAATTGAATGACATGTCAGTTGCTTGGCAGTCCACAAATATGCAAACTGTGAGTGCAAAACCGTGAATGGTCAAGGGCCTACTGTATTGGTTTCCAGGCCAGCTTTCAAACTTGGTACAGTATGCTTGTTCTATATTGGCATATAACAAAATGGTCCTTTCAGCAGGAGCGTCTAGAGCCCTGTGGTCTATTTTTATTCTGGAAAATTAACAAAACATGACACAAATAAAGCAAACAGATTGTTTGTTATAGATCTTCACAAACATATTAGGTTTGACAACAACATAAGATGCCTTGCAGCTACCAGCACTCACATTCCTGTTAGGCAACAGCAGTCACAAACCCAGCGAAAAGGTCAATTCCAATTGGATGCTCACTTTGCCATCCAGGTGTGTCTCCTGCACACGGTAGAGAAACGGGTAGGGAGCTGATCAGCTTGCTTCCAACTCGACTCATTAACACGGATGCAGGTGTAGAGTTGACAAATGCATTCCTACAACATCATAGACTGGAATAAAACGAGCATGTCATGGATCCCAATGTAACGCGAGACCATGACATGTTTGTTGTGTTGTTTTGATTGTATATTGGAAGGGTGGAGTCACTGTGGTTGTAAATTGAATGGCCCAATGAGCAGAGACGGCATTTTTCCTCGTTTTCGTAACGGCCCATTGCATGTCGGACCGGCTTCAGAGCACACACTCCCTCTCGAAAAGACATATGGGCCCAGTCATCCAAAGAGATGTTCAAGCATTAAAGAGCCTAAACAAGCATGACAGGACTATAGAGCAGCATATTGGCATTAGTATGCTTGTGTGCTTGGCGTTATAACCACACTTGAAGCAGGGACACTGGAAACAAATACAGAAAAAATGAGACCACTTTTAATGGAGATTTAAAGCGGCTCTTCTTTTATTTTTCATGTCTGTCCTGCATACACCTGGACAGAAAGGGCAGTACTGACCCTCAACTTACCCTGACTGATATATTTAATACAGTCACTATCCGAGTTATGACCTAGATCGGTTCTGACCAACTAGTCGTAAGTCGGATTGGTCGTAAGTCGGATGTTTAACACAACGAAATCGAAACCACGCAGCACTCGCTATGAATTCATGTGAAGTGTATTCTTCACCTGCACGTTCTTTCAACATGTGAAATAAACCTGTAGCCTTACTTTACACTGCTCGCAACATCACTTTCACATTTCTTTCCCTATTATTTTCCAACCATGTGTATAGCGATTTTTCTATCTCTGAAATCGGTCCTATTCTTGGTGGGATCCTGAATCCTATCTTGGGGTGGATCCTAAATCAAGTCCTGAATCGGACTTCCTCTTGGGGGCCATGGCGGTATCTAGTCACTGAGTATAGTGGTAGAATGCTGCGAGTGTGAGATGCTGAGATGCTGTGCTGCCACAACTATCTTACGCGTTGCGCTGCCAGACATATACAGTAAACTCATAATAGGCATCTGCTAGACATGGCCGTAAGTACGGGTGGTCATAACATAACTCGCGTACGTCGTAACTTGGATAGTGAGTGTATATATTTGGCAAGAGGGTTTCTGTGTAGAGTTTGTGTGTTCTTCGTGTACTTGTATTGGTTTTCCTCCGTGTGCTTTGCTTTCCTCATACAGTCCAAAGACACGCACATTAGACGAATGGGCTGTTCCCTAGGTGTGACTGTGGGCATGAATGGTTATGGAAGTGTTGGCCCTGCAATGTTCTGGGCAAGCTGTTCATCAGAGTATACTCAACCTGCACCCAGTGTCGGCTAGGATGGGTTCCAGCCTTTCCATAACCCTGAAAGGATTAAGCATTTTGGCAAACGAGTGAGTGAATGGGATATGACTTGGGATGTGGTCTCCAACTAATGTTCATGCCAATAATCATGTCTATCAGCACTCATGACAAAGTTATCAGAGCAGTTTCTCCAAAACATTAAGAGTTTGCTCTGACCTTTACCTTTGACATAGACATTAAAAATCAAGTAATTTTTGGGACTTGGGTAAACAACAACACTATTAACATGACACAGTAGGTTACACATTTTCATCTCAAGTGTTCCCTCACTCTAGATCATTTCCATGGCCTCTGTTTACGCAATACTTTTTAAAGGAAACCTGAATGAGCTACTGACCAATGGGATGATAAATATTCTCTGTTCTCGATTAAATGCAGGGAGAGATTACATCGCCACTGGGGTGAGGTGACTGAGCCCAGCCTGGCACGTTTGATCTCCTTTCTCCACACACACACACACACACACACACACACACACACACACACCACTTGACACTTCAAGAATGAGCTGCCCTTGGAGAGCTTCATCAAACAAAGAGACAGCATGGGCACAGACGCAAACGTAGGCATGTTAACAAGAGACAAGACTGCAGCGTTAAGTGGGACAGTGTTTCTACTGCACACACGGCTCGCCGAGCTGTCATGAGCAGCGCCCTCAAAAAATCATCTACGCATGAGTAGAGAAAACAATTTTAATATGTATGAAAGGGGGAAAAGGACTGTGTAGAAAAATGCCGCTATCATAATTTGAGCAGGACGGGATCACGCCGGGACATGGTGCACAGTAAGTAGGTTTTGTTTTTGTTTTTGTTTTCGGGTCAGGCTTTCTGATTAATGTGTCTATCTGCCATTCAGTGACATTGTTCACACAGGCAGCTTGTTCCAGTGATAAACAAATGACAAGCATGGGCTCAGTTAAAATGAATCAACTTTAACCCGTGAGCACCGTCAGATACTTGATTTTAGCTCAGCTCTTCATCTAATAATGGCTCGCCTTTAATCAAAAGTTTCTGTTGTGGTCACATCACAGCCTCTTCAGCAGCCTGGTGCTTAGCTCTGTTAACTCAGCACTCTGATGCATCAAGGCTACCGTGTCATTTACACAGTCCAATCAATGGCAACAAACGACAGCACTCTGCTCTCAAATGGCCTTTTCCTTTTTCATCATTTCGACTCTAGCCGTTTTCGTTTTCAGCAGAGGTCGCCGCGGTGCCGAGGGTTAATGTGCTCTAAAATGCACCGGCTCTTTCGCTGAGGTTCTGGTTTTAGAGCCACTGCTTCAAATGTTTTCCCCATTAAACTCCTGACCTCACTCCAAGGCCAAGAGCCACTTCCTAGGACAAGTTTGAATACAGCAGCCTGTCTCTGAGAGAGGTTTTTTTTTTTTCTCCTTTCAGTTTTGTTTAGGGATCTACAGTAGGTGGCGCACAAAATTATTCAAGAGAATTTTATACCAATAAACAAATTATTAAAAGTCCTGAGGCAGCATATTGGTGTGTTGGGGACGAGGTGGAGGTTGGGTTTCGGGTTGTGGGTCTGATCCTGAGCTCAGGTTAGTGTCTGTGAGAAGTTTCACAATCATGTTATGCTAAATAATTACCCAAGGTGTGAATGTGTGCTGTAACTGTTGTGGTTTTAATTGACACAACATGGATCATCTTAAAGCACATCACCTTCACACCTGTGACTCTTATAGAGGTTTCACTGAACTGGCTCTGTTATTGCGAGAATGTTGGTAACATTTTTAAGTATTGAAAGACACATGAAGATAATTATATTTTAATTGATTTAAAAGTGTATATATATATATATATATATATTTATGCTTTATATATATTTTTCTGTGATACGAGCTTCGAAGCCACCAAAAATCTGCTTCATCCAACAAGCCAAAATTCACTTTACGAGCTTTATTTGAAATGGCTTTTCTGGGACGATTAGCCTCATATTCTTCCGTGTGTATTCCTGCGCACTCTGAGAATGCATTGTGCAGTGCCTCTCAATTATTTTCTGTAACACCCCCTCTAGGAAGAAAAAAAAAAAAATTTCACGCCCCCCCCCCCCCCCCCAGCACCCCATGTACGACTATAAATAGTGCTTACTGCACATCATATCGTTTGCTCGGTGATTTTTTTCCCAATAACATAGCGCAACAATGAGTGCCACTTAATTCTAGTACAGTATGGCAAAAAAAGCATGTTCCCCAGGGCCACACACGCACCCCCTGATTCCCCACGATTTGAGAAGCAACTGGCCTTGTGGGACCTCACCACGAGCCTTTCCTCACTGGGATTTGTAGCATGTACACGCACAAAATTCTCCTTCTCCTCCTCCTCTGTTACGCACCACCTCCTGCCTGCCCACGTGACATCATCGCCGCAGAAGGGTTATGTGAAATATTTATTGTTTTTACATGTTTATATGATGTCAAATATACGTGTTTGTTGCAGGTTATATGAGTTTGGGAGGGGGTTGGAATGGATTAATTGGTTTTCTGTTATTTCTTATGGGAATAATTGTTTCATCTAACGAACATTTCGGCTGACGAGCTTACCCTTGGAATGGATTAAATTCATTAGACAAGATACCATAGTATATATTTGTACACACACACACACACACACACACACACACACACACACACACACACACACACGTTCCAATTATCTGGCATCTGATACATCAGCTGGCCTTTTTTAATGGCACTTTTTAAAATGCCAAACAATAAAGACCCCACTTGATATAACAGCACAAGACTGGAGTTTGTTTAGGTTTGTATGGCCGACGATTGCACTCTAGCTGCAGCCAGTCAAAACAAAACAACAACACCGGAAGAGGAAGTCATTGAAAGGGGCAAAGTGTGGAGAGGTAGATAAGATTTTGTACATTTGGTTCAGGAGCCAGTGTGCTGAAGGGAAGCCTGCTAGCGGGTCTTTGATGACAGAGAAGGCAAGCGTAAGGACCTCAGTATCAAGGAAAGTGTAATTTTTCTATTGGGTGGCTGCGTAATTTTAAGGCTAGGCATGGTATTCACGAGAATCGGGACAGCTCACATACTTTTGGGGGGTTTTTTTGGTATTGTGCTATTTTTGATAAGTAATATTGTACACAATTTATTTATTCTTTGCATTAGATTTAATTTTAATTTATTTTACATGTATTTGTTGGAAGGTCCTGATACATTGGCAAAATTGATTTTCCTGTATGTACCTGCTGCACCGGATAATTAGAAACAGTCTGTATACACATACATGTGTGTTTTATATATATGTGTGTACACACACACACACACACACACACACACACACACACACACACACACACAGGCTGGTTCCAATAATCTGTCAAAATTTTTGACCTATTGACCTTTGACCTTAGAACCAGTGGATACTACTGACTGTGTCACCTCACTGTGTATGTGTGTGTATATATATATATATATATATATATATATATATATATATATATATATATATATGCATACATATTTTATATATATATATATATATATATATATATATATATATATATATATATATATATATATATATATATATATATATATATATGTGTGTGTGCATGCATGCATATATGCATGCTAGTATAAACGAATAGCGGAAGAATCCAGATATTACATTTACTACATTTTCAGCATTTGACAGATGCCCTTATGCAGAGCAACTGTTTACAATTATCACTTTTATACAACTGAACGTTAAGGGCCTTGCCAAGGGTCCAACAATGCTGCCAGCCTCCCTGTGACCCTAATTAGGATTAAGCAGTTACTGAAAATTAATGAATGAATTATTACTTGCTTGGTAGCGCATGATGTAACAGAGTATATAGAGATTGTTACTGATGTAGTAAACTGTACCCTCATAATTCAACATTAGAGGTTTCATATTAAAATGAAAAGAATTAACTGACATCATTTTATCCCTCCAAAAAAATTAGAAAAAATAGAAGGCCTGAACTATATTTAGTTTTGCTTCATTTTTACGTGCTACACCCTCCAGTGTTGCATACATCATCGAACAGTCTGGCTGGCTCCGAGTATAGAAATGCAATACTTCCTTTGATGTAATCCTACATTACTAAGGCTAATACATCTAATTAGAAGTAAATGCAGAGAGACAGGAATAGCTCACTCCAGCTTGGTTCCTGCACTGGATCTGTGTTAAATTACCCACACGCAATGAGCATTTTTGTGGCCATGTTTTGCTGGTCAAATACCACACCTTATAATTTGTGGCTTGAATTAAGGCATAATGACAGTCCTACTAAAAAAATAAGGACAACATAAGTTGTGTGAGCAGAGTTCATGGCACTGCCGAACAACTTTTCAGACATTCAAACAAAATTATGGTTTGAATGCACAAGGGAAGACGGTGTAATCTGTACCCAGGGTTGTATTTCACAGGGTTTACTGCCTTTGTATGGGGAAAGAATGTTATGTTAATAATTACATACCAATGAAATGCAGCAAAAGACACATTTTTGAAAGTTCTGTTAGTTATTAGAGGCAAAAACTTGGACAATAAATTAAATACAACTAAAAGGAGTAAAGGCTGTGGACACTATAAGCTCTAAACAAAGAAAGTACGGTTACTTATTTTAATCCTTTAGAAAGATGCGTTCATCTCAAGAAATTGAAGA
>CM045732.1:62035995-62038495 GCA_024760905.1 Plotosus lineatus
GTGTGTTCCAATTATCGGGGAATTACACTCCTCAGCCTACCTGGGAAAGTCTATGCAGGGGTACTAGAGAGGAGGATCTGACCGATAGTCGAACCTCGGATTCAGGAGGAACAATGTGGTTTTCGTCCTGGCCGCAGCACTCTTGACCAACTCTATACGCTCCACAGGATTCTGGAGGGGGCATGGGAGTTTGCCCAATCTGTCCACATGTGCTTTGTGGATTTGGAGAAGGCTTTCGACCGTGTCCCTCGAAGATCTTGTGGGGCGTGCTCGAGAGTACGGGCGTTCGGACCCGTTGCTTCGAGCTATTCGGTCGCTGTAACACCGGAGCCAGAGTTTGGTCCGTATTGGTAACAGCAGCTCGGATTCGTTTCCGGTGGGAGTTGGAGTCCGCCAAGGCTGTCCTTTGTCACCGATTCTGTTCATAATTTTTATGGACAGAATTTCTAGGCGCAGTCGAGGCGATGAGGGGTTCTGGTTCGGTGGCCATCGGATATCGTCTCTGCTTTTTGCGGATGATGTTGTCCTTTTGGCTTCATCAAGTCGGGCCCTCCAGCTCTCATTGGAGCGATTCGCAGCTGAGTGCGAAGCAGCCGGGATGAAGATCAGTACCTCCAAGTCCGAGGCCATGGTTCTCAGTCGGACAATGGTGGAATGCACCCTCTGGGTCGGGGATGAGGTCCTGCCCCAAGTGGAGGAGTTTAAGTATCTTGGGGTCTTGTTTACGAGTGAGGGAAGGATGGAGCGAGAGATCGACAGACGGATCGCTGCAGCCTCTGCTGTTAAGCGGTGCCTGTACCGGTCCGTCGTGGTGAAAAAGGAGCTGAGCCGCAAGGCGAAGCTCTCAATTTACCAGTCGATCTATGTTCCAACCTCACCTATGGGCACGAGCTTTGGGTAATGACCGAAAGAACAAGACCACGGATACAAGCGGCTGAAATGAGCTTTCTTCGCCGGGTGGCGGGGTTCTCCCTTAGAGATAGGGTGAGAAGCTCCGCCATCCGGGGAGAGCTCGGAGTAGATCCGCTGCTCCTCCGCATTGAGAGGGGCCAGTTGAGGTGGCTCGGCATCTGGTTAGAATGCCCCCCGGACGCCTCCCTGGTGTGGTGTTTCGGGCATGTCCAACCGGGAAGAGACCCCGGGGTCGACCTAGAACACGCTGGAGGGACTATGTCTCTCGGCTTGTCTGGGACCGCCTCGGTGTCCCCCCCGGAGAGTTGGAGGAAGTGGCTCGGGAGAGGGATGTCTGGACCTCTTTGCCTAGGTTGCTGCCCCCGCGACCCGACCCCGGACTAAGCGGAAGAAGATGAGATGAGATGAGATTTAAAAAAAAAAAAAAAAAAAAAAAAAAAAAAAAAAAAAGGTATGTGATTTTCTGGTTTTTGAAGCTGAAATAGTGCTCCTTCCTCCAGTGAAGGCTAAACTTTAATGCTCACATCAAACCTGATGTAGTCTTTTGCTGTTGTTTCTCATGTAAGCGTTGAGATCTCCAGCATCCTGACATGCTTTTCTGCTCACCACGGTTGCCAGTTCAAACTAGTCTAGACATTCATCTCTTTCAATTTATGTATTTATTTGCCCACAGAGGTGTCATTCGCTGGATTTTCCACCCACACAATTCTATGTAAACTCCAGAGACTGCCATGTGTGAAAGGGATGAGGTTGCTTGACTTGAGAACACTGAAGCTTTGGGATGAGAAGATCAAGGGAATTTTGAGTGTCTTGTATGTGTGTAGATATCACGTAGAACAACTAGAACATCACACCACAGTGGAGGATTGGGTGGGAGCTTGAATTAAACACTCAATTAAGTACAGTACTGTATTCCCGTTTCAACATGCCAACTGAGGGAATGTCCTCCATGTTTGTTTTTGTCATGAGCTGATTGGACAGGCAGAAAAAAACAAACAAACAAACAAACAAAAATCTAGTCTTAAACGTGACATTCTGAAAAACTTTTTTTTTCCACCTTTGATTGTGCTTTCCAATGCTGAATTGTTTAAAAGCAGACAAATTCTGCACACCTTGACAAATATTTCCCAAGGACATCATAGAAAATATACTTGCGGGTGAAAAAAAAAAAAAAAAAAAAGGAATGAAGTATCTTTAAGTGCCTCAACAAGCCCAGGGTTTAATTTATTATAAATGTTATGGGAAAGAAATGTAATGAATTCTGTTAATGAACAATCATAAAACTGTTGCTTTACAAAAAAAAAAAAAAAAAATTATTTTTGGAGTGTTTTTATGACAGCAAAGAACTCAGAACCGTAATGATTCAAGGTCACACCTGTGGAGAAAAAAAAAAAAAAGTGCTTCTGAATGCAGTCCCAGATTTTCTTTCAATAAAATCCCATCAGCGATGGCCTCAGCCTACAGACTCAAAGAAAATAAAACTAAAATGGCCAAGGCTGTTATTGTACAAGAACAGTGGAGAACAAGACAATGCTTCCACTCCTGTGTAATGGTCGGATTCTATTAACTTAGGCGAATGGGCAAAGAA
>CM045732.1:62045995-62058495 GCA_024760905.1 Plotosus lineatus
CACTCTGCTGCTGATGAGAGTACGGACTACTGCTCATCCCATACATCTGAGAGCGCTTCATCACCATAAAGTCCATAGAACCCACCTGAAAAAGGCAGAACACGAAACGATGCATTTACCTCACCAGCCTGAAACCATTGTGACTCTAAATAGAGCAACAAAAATGGTTGGGGGGGAAAAAAAAAAAAAAAAACAGGAAATGATGGTTCCTGCCTAGGGCGCTTAATTCCACAGGAGCATTAGATTTATTTTAGGGTTCCACCCCACCCCAATCCCTCCTCATGATTTAGAGAGTCAACAGGAAAATTCTGGCATGTCAGGTTAACGTTAATCTGTCATCCAAAGTGTGGAATCCACGACAGGGTGGATTATGTCAGGTCTGATGTCTATGCGCTGCCATGCTGGATCACAGATGATTTATAGCATTTGTTGCCACTGTCTTTTTCAGTCAGAGTCACAGTGCAGAGCTGTTCCTACGGCCCGGAGCAATACCTGCACTCAATATGATGAATCCCGACACGCACATAATGAACGCCACATGCATTTCCATGAATCACGATCTTCAATCTTCAAAAACTTTTGAGAGATTTTAGATCGGAAACGTTAGACGCACACTATGGGTCCTCGAGGACATCATCTACCAACACATAGCAGTCATAGCTTAGAAAATTAACAAGAGCATATGTAAATACTTCTACACTAACAGAGTGTTTAGTAAATCACGTATTTAATGACGAATTATGGCCAATAATACAAGTATTAAAGTATAATTATTCTAATTACAATGCAATTATTTGGGGGGGGGGGGGGCGCCCAATCGTCCCATTTCCTCCAAATCCACTCATCCAATTTAGTTTTCTTTCCTTTTGTGCTCGTGTTTTGTTGGAGAAAATGACACGTACACTGTATAATGTGCATGTACTACTCAATAAACCATGGCGTGACATGATGGCGTAGCGATTAGCACGCCTGCCTCACAGCAAGAACTTCTTACGTTCCAGTCCTGGCGTAGACCATTGTCTAGGAGTTCTAAATCCTTTTTTTTTCTTCCATATTATAGGTGATTCTCAATGCCATGTCCGTTTCCTAGGTTTGTTATGCAATGCCCTATGATTTCATACCCTTTTCATGTCACGTGTGAGAATTAACCGATTTTCTTACAGTAGTTTTATGACTGCCCCGTGTTAAACCCAAAACGCCTCCTGATGTCTGGCATGACATTTTTATGACAGAGTAAATGACAGTAAAGCAGATGTTCATTATGTGACGTACGTATTCTCAACCTTAAACTGCCATATATCAACCAAGTATGACAGGAAGTGTACAATGTTCCAGCTAGGTTGTTTTGCTAGCATGCTAGCATGCTAGCATGGTGTAGGACCCATCCCTTTTCACTGCAGCTATTATTTACATGCAATTTTTTTCTGGCAAGCACCTGCCATTATTTTTTTTCTTCCTCCATGACCCAGGAAACTAGAGCAAACATTTAATCAGCGGGAGGGTTTTTTTTTTTTTCTTAACTTGAACATCCATGCACAGTACACATCAGCTCAACTTGTCTTCTGTGAAGGTTCTTCAGTAAATCAACTAATGACAGTAACGTAAGAAGTTTTTATGTAATCTAATTATACTAATCTAATATTAGACTAATCTAATATAACTATATAGTATATATCAAAATTGATATTTAATTAATGATGACATTTAATTGGCAATCAAGATTTGGGCGAGATGTTCATAGTACAGATAAATTAAATCAGTGCAGTTTACATACAAACTACATACAGAAACACCCTTGTCAACACCGAGACTTGAGTCCAGGACCTTCTTAATGAACAGCATTAGCCTACAAATGGGGCAGCATGGCTGCATAGTGATGAGCACGTCCACTTTACGGATAGAAAGTCCAGTGCCGAGTCCAATGCGCGGGAATTTTTACATGAATTTTACATGTTCTTCATGCTTGATTTGGTATTCTCCAAGCAATCCGGTTTCCTCCAACAGAACAAAGGCATGCATATTTAGCTAATTGGCTGTTCCAACTTGCTCCCGGGTGTCGATATAATTGTAAATGGTTGTGTGTGTTGGCCCTGCAATGGTCTGGTGAGCCGTTTAGGCCTTCGCCCAGTGACAATTGTTATAGGCTGCAGCCTTCCCATGACCCTAGTAGGATTAAAGCTTTGGCAAAATGAGCCGAGTGAGTGAGTACATAAGCCTTAAAATGAAAAATGATGAACAAATGATAAATTCATTAAATAAACAAACCACACATGGAAACTCCAGCGCACTTCCGAGTCTCATTGTTCAGCTGCATACTTAAATTTTAATTAGGTAGAGACTGGTAGCTAAACTAATACACTAATAGTTATAGCACTTAGCTGTGTTGCATCACTGTACAGTGTATTATACACTCCAGGCACACCAAATATATACACATCATACATAATAAATAAGATACACACACCACATGATATTTTGTGTATTGCAAAGGTTAACAGGAGGTAGTATTTAATTTTCTTTTTAATGTAGTTAAACCTTTATGTCCGCCGGGTAACAATAAAGAAAAACTATATGCGCATGAAATCTGTCTATCCCAGGCCACCAGACTTCAATTATATCTTGTATTTTGTGGGTAAATGGTATACAGGGATGCCTCACTTTCCGCGGTTAATGGGGACCGAGACCCCCCCCCCCCCCACGACCGCCGATTTCCGCGAAGTAGGATCAACCCCCGACTGACATATACGTACATATATGTGTATATAATACCAATAACTACATATTCAACGCTATAAATTCTTATAATAACAGAGAGATTTCCTTTCGGCTTTTTCCCTTTTTTTTTCAGGTATCGTAACAGAGAATGATTTGCACATTTGATTTGGCATAGGGTTTTTGTTTTTTTTTTTGTTTTTTTGTTTTTTTACGTCAGATGCCCTTTCTGACACAACCCATTAACAAGGGACAGAAATACGCTGACGGCTTTGCAGCTCCTCTTTATGAAAGACAGCAATGGTTCTTTTACATGCCTCACACCATAGACAGTGAGAGACATGGCCCGCCCTTGATAACCCAATTAGCTGTACTGGGGGTGGTATCAGTGACAACCTTGTGGAGAATGGGACTTGAACCCCCAACCTTAGGATCAGCGGTCCAGCACCCTACACCATTAGGCCACCACTGCCCTAAATGCTTATAATAACAAACATTCAAAAATAATGTATAAGATATAAAAATATAAATACACAAACATACAGACGCGCACACGCACTCAGATGTGCACCTCATGTAAAAATGTAAGTAGTTTTTTTTGGGTTGTTTTTTGTTTTTGTTTGTTTGTTTGGGGTTTTTTTTTGTATAATTGGCCTTGTTTTGTGGTATTTTTCTTAACTTTTCCCCTATTTTTCCTTAATTTCCTTATTTTTGAAAATTTTCGATGAATATTTTTGAAAACCCCGCGATGCATTGAAGCCGTAGAAACTGAAGCACGAAGTAGCGAGGGATCACTGTATTTACGTATGTCATTCTAAACTTTTTTTTTATAACTAGTTGCTACATTAATACAGAAGAATACTGTGCATGAATACTATACTAATCCATCAGCTCCAAACAATTACAACCCATCACATAGTCAACAATGTCAAATTCAGCTTTTGATAATGCATTCAGATATATAGCACCATTAATTAGTAGCTGAAAGGCAGCACTGATGAATGAAGGAACCCAGAGCACAATGCCACGTGCGATAGAGGACACAGTTAAGGCATTTGCTCAGGAGAAACAGCTTTGCCAAAAGAAAAAAAAAAAAAGTTGCGCACAAGCAAAACACAAACATTCATTCATTCATTTTCTATAACCGTTTAATTCTAATTAAGGTCGCGGTGAGCCAGGCGCTCATCCCAGCTGACTAAAGGCAAGGGCAGAGTACACCTTGGACACCCTTTGCCTTTGGAATTTATCAAGCAGTCAGTCCATCCTTTTTTTGTCTTGAATGGCCTGAGCGACAAACAGGCTATCATTACAGAAGCAAAATGTGTTGTTCATAATATTCAAGTAGTCGGAGAGTCTGCAGATATGTGAGCTGAGGGCAGGAACATCTAAGCAGCAGCAGAACCAATCTGCCTATTTGAAATTCAAGGAAATCCCAGGCCTAATCCAATGCTACTTCAGCACACCCTGATGTGGTCTGCTGTAAAAATCGCTGGCGTAGCAAAGACAGCTACAGGATTACACCTGGATGACTACTGTACAGATTTCTGCTGGAACACATGTTCCAGAAGCCTACGATGAGGTGCGGACGCTCCTGTTACTGCAGAAATACCAACCTATATTCTGAGTGTATTATTATAACTCAGTGTTTTTCAACCACTGTGCCGTGGCATATTTGTGTGCTGTGAGATATTGTCAGATGTGCCATTGGAAATTATTCAATTTCGCCTAAGTCAGGGGTGTCAAACTCGTGCCACAAAGGGCCATGTGGTTGCAGGTTTTTGTTTCAACCAAGCAGCAGCACACTTGACTTGGCTCATTTAATTAAGTGATTTGAGTCTTCAGGCAGTTGATTGGTCAATCTGTATGCTCTCTACAGAAGCTAACCAATCAACTGCCTGAAGACGCAAATCACTTGATTAAATGAGCCAAGTCAGGTGTGCTGCTGCTTGGTTGAAACAAAAACCTGCAGCCACATGGCCCTTCATGGCATGAGTTTGACACCCCTGGCCTAAGTGGTCTAAAAAAAACATTTTTTTTTTTTGAAAGCGAATTAATTGTTATCTGAAATAATACAAATTCTAACTCTGAACTGGACCCTGGATAAAATTCGGATCCAGCTGAAGGCCTGAGTATGAGTAAGAGCTCAAGCAAAGTTTCTGGTGCGAGGCAATACAGCAAAAGCTGTACATGTATTTCCTTTGGATTTACTTTCACCCAGGATTCAGGGACACTGAACCCGTTGTGCTTGGTGTGTGGTGAAAAGCTATCCAATGGTAATACAGTCCCAAATAAGCTTAAAGGCCATCTCCAAACAAAATGCCCTTGACTTTAAAATAAATTTTTTTCTTTGTGTTTATTTGATTCCTATTCAAGACACTTTGACGAGAATTACTTTATATTTTTAATATAGAGACGACAGATTCCTCTTTTTTTTTTTCAACATTTTTGGCTGGTGAGGTGCTTCGTCATTTTGTTAATCAATTAAAAAAAAAAGTACCACGACTCAAAAAAGGTTGAAAAACATTGTTATAACTTGCAAAAGACAGCATGCATAATATCTTCTCACCTGCCCCCAATGTTCTCTTATTCGTGCAAGAGTATAACTTCATTTTCTTGTTATTTAGTGAGCTAGATAATTATTAGCATGGGGCAGTGGTGGCCTGGTGGTAAAGGTGCTGGATCGCTGATCCTAGGGTTGGGGATTCGAGTCCCACCCTCCGCAAGGTTGTCACTGTCCACCCAGTGCAGCTAATTGGGTTATCAAAGGCCGGCCATGTCTCTCACTGTCTATGGTGAGAGGCATGGGGGGAAAAAAAAAAAAACAACAAAAAAAAAACCTGAATCATTAATATGACTTCCATGAAGGTAGAGGCAGATGATTCTCTGTGGCGACCCCTGAAAGGGAACAGCCGAAAGGAAAAGAAGAAGAGCTAATTATTAGCATGAGCATTACAAGAAGTCTCCCACATTTATGCTTGTGATATAATAATCTGAGAGTTTTCACATGTCTCAGATTGAGCTTGAGTTGCAATAGTGGGCGGTGTTGGGTCTCTGGAATATCATCCGTCTCACAGCAGTTGCTCCGGTGTTTGAGTCCCGAGTTCAGCCAGGGCATTTAGATGTGGAGTTTTTATGTTATTCCTGTGCCTGTATGGGTTCATTCCATGTACTCCAGTTTACTCCCACAGTCCAAAGACATGCATAGTAGGATATTTGGCTGTTTTAAATTACCCCCCAGTGTGAGTGCTTGAGTGTGTTGGCCCTGTGATGGACTGGCAAGCTGCTCAGTGTGTACCCCGCCATGGCCAAGAGTATACTGAAATAGGCTCCAGCCTCCTGCCAACCCTAGTAGGATTAAGCAGCACGGCAAATGAATAAATGAACATTTAAGTAATAAATAATTTGAAGTTGCACTAAGAGGGTATTAATATGACAGCGATATAGTACCAACATAAACCAACATAACTGCATAATTAGCAAACCTCTAATAGACACACAAGAAGGGCTGGGCAATATATTGATAAATTATCGTATCACAACAGACCATTCATTCATTTTCTGAACCACTCAATCCTAATTAGGGTCGCGGGGAGGCTGGCGCCCATCTCAGCCGACGATGGCTGAAAGCAGAATACACCCCGGACAGCTCACCAGACCATCGCATGGCAGAAACACCCTGAAGGATATGCAGCCACTCTTTACAAAAGTCTGCGATGGTTCTTTTACATGAACCTCTCGCCAGAGAGAGTGAGACATGGCCAGCCTTTGCTAACCCAGTTAGCTGCACTAGGGGGGACAGCAGTAACAACCGTTGACAGTGAGGTTTGAATCTACAAACTTGGAACCTTACCACCGGGCCACCACAGCCTTTGTCACTCAGCCGACTCCGGGCGAGGGCAGGGAACACTCAGGACAGTTCGCCATGCCATCACAGACAAATATAACCCTGACAGTAATAATGATTTGCTTCATAGACGCTCCCCAACTTACATTTTTGTTCGGTTCCGGATGGCCAAACATAAGGTTAAAAAAAAAAAACCTAAGTTGCTACTGTATGTTCCAGTGACGTATGACGTTCATACTGTACTATACATCCATAAATACCATTACCGTATCTCATAAAACACCCCTAAATCAATTATTATAATCATGACATTGTAAAATAATATCAAATACAGTATATCAAATAATATCAAAATTAATTTCAAATAAATTAAATTCAAGCAAAATCATTTCAAATAGATAAATTTTAATCAAATTCACTCATCAAACATCGCATACAGTATCAAATATAACCTTTAACATTCTCTGTGATGCAGTCTTTCTGCTTGTAAATGGTTCCGGTGGTTGATAGAGCCATTTGGAAGAAACGTGCAATATTCACGTATTTTTCACCAGCATCAATCTTCTTGATAATAGCTAGCTTCGTTTCTAACGAGATGGATTGCCACTTTTTTCTGATTTCCACTATCACTAGTAGGCTTACGCCTCTGAACAACCATATTTGCTTAGGGTTACAAAAGTCTGCAAAACAGTGTAAACACAAAGAATCACAGAGACTACGTCTTAACACAAGGGTAACAGGCAGTGAACTGGGAAGAAGGAGGGGCACATTCAGTCTGTCGTTTGTAAACAATGGACACAGCGTCATTACGTCATTGCGTCATTATGTCAGCATACTACGTAGGTATGTCTCGTACTACAGAGAGCACGCTAAACTCAAAATTTGACAGAATTTAAAAAATAAAAAAAAATGCGTGAAACGAATGAACGCAAGTCGGCGAGCGTCTGTATATTAATGATACATATCAGCATCAACTGGTATAAAAATAAATCATGATTTTAAAAGGTAAACATAGAATTTCTTTTTTTTTTTTCTTTGCATACTGCCAAGGCCTACTCATACATTTTCTTTTTTAAAGATGACACCAAGTAGGACTGTCCCAGCCACCTCACCCGGGATAGATACTAAAATGATGTACTCCCTATTCCACGTTTTCTCTTTGTATGTAATTGTTCTTCATATGTAAGACTCATTTTTGACCAAAGTACATTTACAAAACCTAATCATTTAATTTACTATCACAATAAAACCTCAATCATTGCTTAATAAATCTACTAGTTCTGAAAAATATGTTGTTTTCTTGAAAACACAAAAATATATCTAAATAACGATCTCATGACAACAGCACATTCAAAAAATAATAACAGATGTCCCAAGAGTTCCAAAGTATAACACAGACTATAACAAGCATCACACGTATACATAAATGACCTCATTTTTTTTCACGTTTTCATTTAAAAAAAAAAAGAAAGAAACGACGAGAAAGAATTTGAGAAGATTACGAGTGAATAAATCTGAAGCAGGAAGCCATAGCTCAAAATTACAGATGTGATCTCGGCTCTGCCTGAATAAAGAAGGCATCCACTCTGTGTTTTAATGTAGGTCTACATAAGGCAGTAATAAAGCTCAAATTGAATTTATGAACTCGCTCTGTTTCAAAGTCTTGCGTGTATATTGCAAAATAAAGCTATTATCCAAGAAACTACAAAATTAGGTCAGGAATGTGCCACCAAATCTGATTAAATTGCTTCGCAGAGTTGTTTCAACTCTGATTTTACGACTTCAAAATGCTTTAAATCTGTTCATTTTAATGCGCAAAGTTGTTAATCAGCGAACAAGAAAACACACGGTGCAACAACAGAAAAAGTAGCGAAATAGATTACGAGGTAGCAGACTGCATATTGAGATCAAATGAGCATTAAAATGGTAATCTGCAAACAGTTATTATCATAATTCCATTTGGACTCTACAGAAATGTAGCTTGATTGTATATCAGATTTTAGTGGGTGTCTTTTTTTTCTAAGAGGTTGTTCATTCCAACACTGCAAACTGGAAGCTTTTTTTTTTTTTTTTTATCAGAACCACAGACAAACCATCACCTCCGAAAGTCAGTCTTCAGCTCAGTCAACACAGCACACATACACAAGCAGAAAGATATTCAAAAAGAGAGGTGGATGGTGTGTAAGTAATAAGAAACTTACAGGTGAGCAGTTATAAGATAATAACCATTAGTATATATACTACATGGGGATTGTGCAATCTGATCGAAAGACATTATCCAGAGTGGATAATTCTTGAATCATTCTTGATGAACAGTCATGGTTTGTCAAGGTTACTTAGAGCAGGCAGCATCATTATTGTCCCAGGTTAAATATGGAAAAATAAATCATAAACTTGCTTTAGTTTGGTTTTTCATATATTTGAATGTAGGCTGTGCTAAACCCGGAATGAGTCTACTCAGCACATGCCATTAGCCCAGCGCTTCTCAAATTGTGGGGCACGCCCCCCCCAGGGGGCACAGTGTGATGCCAGGGGGGTTCGTATAACCCTGGGGAACATGCTTTTTTTGCCATACTGTACTAGAATAAAGTGTAATTGCACATCCTCTACAGTAGGTGGCAGTCGTGCTCTCACTGTGTTCCCTATGGTGTAGGGAAAAAGCTCCGAGCAAACAGTATGAAGTGCAGTAAACGCTATTTATAGTCGCGTGGGGGGGGGTTGAAATGTTTGGTTTTTTCATCCTATGAGGCATCACAGAAAATAATTGAGAAGCACTGCATTAGCTATACAGAACTTAGCATGCAGAGCTCACCTCACCTGCCTCTGTCATATGCTAGGTTAAAATGGGTCAAAATAGGGAACGGATGGAAGAAAGGAAAGAAGAAAAATCTAATTTTAGTGTGCTTTTTTGTTTATGTTCGTATGTAGGATCTTCTTCTTCTTCTTTTCCTTTCGGCTCTTCCCTTTTTCCAGGGGTTCCCACAGGAAATCACCTGATTCGCATGTTTAATTTGGCATAGGTTCTTACGTCGGATGCTCTGACACAACCCTTTAGCAAGGGGCAGAAACATGCTAACACCTATGCAGCTCCTCTTGACGAAAGTCAGCAATGGTTCTTTCACATGAACCTCTCACCATAGACAGTGAGAGACATGGCTGGCCTTTGATAACCCGGTTAGCTGCAATGGGGGGACAGTGACAACCTTGTGAAGAGTGGAACTCGAACCTCCAACCTCAGGATCAGCGATCCAGCTCCCTTTACCACCAGGCCACCACTGCCCATATGTAGTGCGTATGTAGGATATACTAAAATAATTATTCACCTAAGGCTGGGTGGATGTCTCCAAATCAAATGCAACTCAGTCATATCCACCGAGCCTCTGGCAAATAATCGTTAGGGGTATGATGTGATGTACCTCAGAGTTAATGTTGTTATGACCAGCAAGAAGCTGATTATTTTCCTATAACACAAGTACAGCAATTATACCACAGCGATGTGCCATCTTTTTTAATTGATTAATAAAAATCTTGCTTTTCAAACAATGTCATTTGCATTTAAAACTATGGTTCGTAACTTTTTATTTGTACAGCACAGTATATACAAACTGCTAAATGGTCTTCACACCCCAACAGCAATCAATAACTCATGAAATACTGTAAAAACACCAACCAACTCCTGAGTGAAGCATCAACAAGGTGCGTGACTATTAACTCAGAGATCGCAAGTTCAAATCCAGGTTAATGTCAGAGCCATCCGTGACCGGGAGTCCATGGGAACTAACTGGCTGAACTCTCACCGGCGGGAGGGATGGCATGCGCTCACTTCCCTGTCACTCCCAGCGATCACCAGCCAATCATGGGTGTCTGTGAGCTCCTTCGTATGAGGAGGCGATTTCCCTCAGAGTGTATCAGACCGCCCCCCACGATACACGTGTACAGCAATTCAAAGCTAGCATTGCATGTCAAGGAGGGGGCGTGTGCATGCTTTCACTGCTCACTGATCTGTGATGGCCGTGTGATAGGGAAGGTATTAACTCATGGGTGGGAATTGGACACAGCTAAAT
Source organism: Plotosus lineatus (assembly GCA_024760905.1). Classification (NCBI taxonomy): domain Eukaryota; kingdom Metazoa; phylum Chordata; class Actinopteri; order Siluriformes; family Plotosidae; genus Plotosus; species Plotosus lineatus. The sequence continues at coordinate 62,056,616 of CM045732.1, forward strand.
TAGAGAGAAAATGGGGGGGGGGGGCACAGAGGAAAAAAAAAAAAAAAAAAAAAAAAAACACTGGCCTGTGGTTCACTGGGAAATGCCCAATCAATTGGTCACATGTCTGACAGCTCATGCATGATCCTACTAGTAGTTAGAGTACAGCTTGCATGTATATGTTTGGGGGCGTGGCTTTAAAAGGTTCCATGAGAGCAAGACAGCGTTTCGCTGGAACCCTGAAGAGACGCTACTTCTTAATTTTGCGAGCTTTCAATATTACCATCCCAGCATTGATGTGGGTCAATAAAATTAACTCTATTGCTATTAAAGAGTTGAAACAGTACTCTTTACTTTTCTTCTCCAAATAAAAAAAAAATACAAATAAAATGAGGGAGGAAAAGGTCCTCTGACCTGAAGAACTTTTAATGACTGCTCCAGAATTCTGATAATGGAAACCCCTTACATAAGTGCACATCTTCTCAGAGAACAGTCAACAAACAGTGATTCATTTTCTGTAACCGCTTCATACTAATTCGGGTCGTGGAGAGGCTGGCGCCCATCCGAGCAGAATCAGGGCGAGGGCACAGTACACCCTTTACAGCTCGCCAGGCCATTGCAGGGCAGAAACTTCATATATAACACAAACAGCTGCCACCTCCAGAAGTTCTCGGACGACTCCGCCATCGTGGGCCGTGTGTCAGAGGGGAACGAGCTGGAGTACCGGTCGGTCATCGTCGACTTCGTGGACTGGTGTGAGCGCAACCACCTGTGCTTGAACACTAGGAAGACGAAGGAGATGGTGGTCGACTTCAGGAGAAGCACTCAAACACACACACACACACATTTACTAGTGAACATCCAGGGACAGGACATTGAGACAGTGGACAGTTTCAAGTACCTGGGTGTTCACCTTAACAATAAACTGGACTGGTCCCACAACACCAACGCCCTGTACAAGAAGGGCCAGAGTCGCCTCCACCTTCTGAGGAGACTCAGGTCCTTCGGCATATGCAGACCTCTGCTCAGGACATTTTATGACTCTGTGGTAGCCTCTGCAATCCTCTACGCTGCCATCTGCTGGGCCCCGGGCAGCACAGAGCGGGACAGAAAGAGACTGAACAAGCTGGTCAGGAGGGCCAGCTCTGTCCTCGGCTGCCCACTGGACTCTGTGGAGGAGGTGAGTGAGAGGAGGATGGTAGCAAAGCTCACATCCATCCTGTCCAACAGCTCTCACCCACTGCACCAGACTGTCGAGGAGCTAAGCAGCTCCTTCAGTGTACGACTGAGACATCCTCAGTGCAGGAAGGAGCGCTACCGCAGGTCGTTCATTCCCACCGCTATCAGACTGTACAACGCCACTTTGTAACTGTCTGTGAAAATACCGGTTATGTGCAATAAAAACCCCGTGCACTTTAATCAACCACATCTACCCCACTGACTGTGAACCATATCAACCCATCTACTCTGCACTCAGATACATTACACTTTAATATAGGCCAGTCTATAAAGTTGCTCCATTCTTTTCTTTTCTTTTATTGTTTAGTAATTTATACTATTTATGTATCTATTTATTTATTTACTTATATAATATATATGTACGTGTGTATGTTCGTACTTGTACCTATTTTTGCACCCCCTACTGATAGTACCTCAAGAGCCTGTAACAGTGAATTTCTCCATTGTGAGATTAATAAAGCTGTATCTTATCTTATCTTATCTTATCTTAAACACACTGGCGGCTATGCAGCTACTCTTGTCAAAAGTCAGCAATGGTTCTTTTACATGAACCTCACACCACAGACAGTGAACGACATGGCCGGCCTTTGTTAACCCAGTTAGCTGCATTGGGGTGGGGGTGGGGGTGGGTGTTGACAACCTGTTGGGAGTGGGGTGAGTGG
>CM045732.1:62063495-62085995 GCA_024760905.1 Plotosus lineatus
GTCATTTGCAAAGATCACTTTGAGTTTCAGTGAACACAAGACAGGCAGACAGTGTAGCTATCCTCTTCGATGCAGCTGTTGCTGTTCTAGAAGGTGCATTTCACACTATTTTCTCCGATAAGAAACCAAAATTTGACAATTGAGACACAACTAAAACTGCAAAGTTCAATGGTGGGTTACTCCTATCAGACAACACTTCAGCCGTAAGTGTCGCTTCGACTGCACCTCCGCCCTGCGTTTCGCAGAACAAATCCTCCTTTGTGCAATGATTAATTTTTCCAGAAATAAGGTTATGATAGCATGATAGCAACGGCGTATTTTGATGAGCATGTTACGTATGCAAGTTTTTTTTTTTTTTTTTTTTTTTGTTTTTTTTTTTAAGGCAGGGATTGCATAATTTCACTTTAAAAATGATCATGCACGTAGTATTAATTATTCCTGAGAGAATGTGTAAGAGGGAAAGAAAAAAGTGGAAGAAAGAGGACAGATAAAAATAAATAAAAAGCAAAGGGAAAAAAAAAAATCAGGAAAAACAATTTGGAAAAGGACAGTGATAAAGAAATAAAAAAAAAAAACAACTAGAGAGAAAGCAGAGCTGGAGAGTTGGCCAAAGACAAAAAGTTAGACATTCAGTCTAAAAGTAAAAGTAAGACAAGTCAGGCACAGAAAGAAAAACAGACAGGTAGAAAGACAGCCAAGGAGAAAATATGCATAGAGAGACAGGTAAAGAGAAAGACAGGAAGAGGGAGTGAGAGCGAGAGAGGGGGGGGGGGGGCTATATGAAAATAAGAAGAGACAGAAAGCCAGAATAGCAGGACGACAGAGAGGTATGTGTGGAAAGAAAAAGAATGACAGACTGTGAGAAAAATAGAAGGAAAGGAGAAAAAAATGACAGGTAGAATGAGACGAAACAGGCATAGAAAGAAAGGAAAGAGGTTGAGAGATTGACAGATTAGAGATGGGAAGCAGAGGCATGTGCAGAAAAAGACAGAGAAGTGTGAAAGACAGACAAGAACCAAGACAGAGACAGAAACAGAAAGACACCAATAGATAGCAGTAAAAGGAACAAGAGGGAAAGAGAGTGTCAGAAAGGGGAGACAGAGTGAGACAAGCTCGAGAAGAATAAAAAACAAAAGACAGGCTGAAGCAGAAACATGCATGTGGGGTGGGGGGGGAGAGCACCATTATAATAAACACACTTTAAAGATTAAAAAATAAGAAGTTGACACCAATTTGACACAAGACCGTGTGTGTGTGTGTGTGTGTGTGTGTGTGTGGGGGGGGGGGGGGGGGGGGGGGTTGTTGTTGCATGTGTGTATACATGCGTGCATGTGCACATTATGGCGCAAGCACAAAGACAGAACAGTCAGCACTTCGAGACATCATGGACCTGCCAGACGTACTCACCAAGTCTGCTTCTGCTGACCGGCGTCTGAGATCAAGACAAAGCAGACGAGACGGATCTCCGAGGATGTTCCTCAGAGGTGGTGTCCCACTGCAAGATGAATTAAAGGGGGGGAAAAAAAGGAGACCTGCTATGGAGTGCTTCTCCCCTACCCCGAAAACACCTGCAGCATGCTAGGAATGTCTCCCATGTGCACGACAGTGCCGAGACACGTCCAACTTGTGCAACCGGCATGTGAGAATGAAAACTAGCCCACTCCAGTCAATCAGCCCAGCACTCCTCTAATGAGTCAAAGGTCACGTCAATTGTTATTTCTTAAGACGCATTTAGAGGTAATTGAAATACAGCAGTTCCTTATAAATTTATGACTGGAACCAGCTGTTTAGGAAATGCCAGTTAATACGCAGTTATTGCTCGCTTTATTAGTTCAACTGGAGTAATAACTGTAAGTGATGCCACACTATCGAACGCTCTTGTGAATTAATATTAGCCAACATGAGCGAACACTTGAGGGGGGGGAAAAAAAAAAAAAAAAAAAAAAAAAAAACCCAGTGAATATTTGGTTTAATTGGAATGCCAGAACACCCCAGTGCAGGATTCGCCTGGGCAGGACTGCTGGCATGTCCATTAACAGCTTCCGTCTGGTGGTGTAAAATAATAGTCAGCTCTCCAGTGCTCCGTGTGCCCGTGGGATAAAAACACCAGCCAGAGCTCGCGGCCTGCTATTCAACATTAAGAGCCATTCAGAACATTAAGATAAAATATGCAGCCACTATGCCACAGGCAAGGCAGTCTTGGCCTTTGATGTGAGAGCAGGCCGGCCTTGCGAAGCATCCACTTCATTTCACCGGCACCATCTATCAAGCGAGTGAGCAACAAACACATCCCCTGACCTTCAATCTTCCTCCGGTTATTAGATACTCATTTAAAGTCACCTGAAACAATCCGGACCAAATTGATTTCATTATTGGACTCTGTGTGACGACTCCCTGACTGCTCAGCAGGAAATATTAAAAGTTAATTAGGAAAAAATTGATTTTCGTCCCCCCCCACCCCCAATCCCCCTTCTCGACTGCATACTACTTTGACATTCTGTGTACAATAGCATCGGATTTGGATTTTAGAAGAGTCTGATTGACGACCTTCTGATTCGAGGACAGCGCTGATGAGATATGAGGGTGCGTTGGAGTGCACAAGAACAATAAGACAGGCTTTGGAAAACCTTGAGCAGTCAAAGGAAACAGCTCTCAAGGGTTGATTGGCCTTTAATGTCTTTGCTCCCAACTGAATGGGCTTGTTGACCTGAGGATATGGGCTGCTTTTGACCTCCTGACCTACCAAGGCCGGTCCATACTAGAGTGCTGGGCCGAGGCCCTTTTTCAATCTTTTAAGATCTCCGAATCAATCTGAGTGGCAGATGTGAACATGTGGGACCAGTGCTGTGCAATCAGGAAGTCCTGGCCCCGAGGGTAATTCATGTCCAACATCAGATTTTGGTCTTTCACATCCCAATCACTGTGACTCAGTGTGATTCTAAAATTCAAGGCCAAAAGTACCAGTGTAGAGAAGCATAGTGGTACATTCACTTGGACAAAGAAACCACAGCTTGTTTTTTAAATGAAGGAGCATTCCTCTCACACATGATGTAATCCTTCAAGTTTTAAAAGGTTCTTTGTTACTATTGGAATAGACTACCAAATTTTCTGTGACTTCTTTAAAAAAAACACACACACACACACACATAAGGAAAAAACAACATCCCTGTGTGATAATTGTCGACATGCAGTGAATGGGACGCTGGATCAGTAACATGAGGAAAAAAGGTAAACATAACCCAGAGACAGTCCTTTCCTTGAGTTCTGAGACACGGTCAAATAATTCTTATAACATTATGTGCGTTTAATGGCATGGTGGCATCGTGCTCAGCACATCCGCCTCATAGCAAAACGGTCCTGGGTTTGAGCCGCGTACGAGGAGAGGGGGTTCTGGGCAGTGCTGGCCTGGTGGTAAAAGGTGCTGGTTTGCTGATCCTACGGTTGTGGGTTGCGGGTTCAAGTCCCACTCTCAATGGGTTGTCATTGAAAACAATAGCGCAACCTAAACTGAATTATAAGTAGTTACAGTCGTCATGTTTCAATTCAGTGGCAGTTCATGCATCTGTCAGAACTGGATTTTCGACATGCTAATCAGCCACCGCTTTCACAGTCTGTTCAACACGGTGACAAACCAAGTCTGTTTTTCCAACAGTTGATTGCAGCTGAAATATTAGCAAGGCTGTTTGACAAGAGTAGTTTCAGCCCCGGGACAAATAACTGCTTCAACACTCCAAATATAGACCATCTGTTTTCCGAACCCAAGTTCACATCATCCCGATTCTGGAGGACTATTACCAGACCTCCAACCACAAAATAAGTTTTTACAACACTTCTCCATGAGTCATGATGGAAGAACAGTTTTTATAGAAAGCATTTTTCTGAAGCTTTGATCCATAGGTCTTCCTCACTGGAGATGCTTGAGCTTGACTCATCTGGCAAGCACCAAGTTTTAAATGAAATCACACAGCACTGCTGCAGAAGAAACTCTTCCTGACCAGGACTATCTAGCATTTAAAAAGACAATTACAGACATTTGGAGAAGAAATGGTTGGTGCTGGTGAACCAAGACACATGACACGTACATATACTATACTAATATATATAACCATTCATTTATTCATTCGTTTTCTGGAACCGCTTAATCCTAATTAGGGTTGCGGGGAGGCTGGCGCGCATCCCAGCCGACTCCGGGCGAGGGCAGAGTACAGCCTGGACAGCTTGCCAGGCCATCTTAGGGTGCAAACATGCTGATGGCTATGCAGCTACTCTTAACGAAAGTCAACAATGGTTCTTTTACATGAATATTTCACCATAGACAGTGACAGACATGGCCGGCCTTTGATAACCCAGTTAGCTGCACTGGGGGGGGACAGTGGACAGTGACAACCTGTCGAGAGTGGGGCTTGAACCCCCAACCTCAGGATCAGTGATCCAGCACCTCTACCACCAGGCCACCACTACCCTATACAGTGGTACCTCACCTTACCAAAGACCAAACAAACGAAATATCCAGGTTACGAAACGCATTTACCTAAAATTTCCGTCTCTGGATACGAAACAAATTCACGTTACGAAACGCGCCATCTCAAAAATTCAAACAATGCGCGAGTTGCTTTCCCATTGGCTATCTCCCAACATCCCGCCCCGCTGGCCTCCCATTGGCTAGGAGGGATCTGCAGCTCCATAATACCCATGATGCTTTTCTCGTAAAGGACAGAGTTACTGTTGTTTCATGAGTTTTTCGAGTGTGCTCATTGCAACTTTATTTTTTGGCTCAGGCTTTTAACCTTGCATAAACATTTGTAAGATTATAACTCTGCTAAGAAGACATGGTCAACACACATGCGCACACACACATGCACGTGCACACACACGTGCGCGTGTGGTTCCCGGTGCGAGTGAAAAGAAGAATCGGGCTCGTGGCATATGGTTGAGTGATATCGCAAAGGAATATGGCCAAACCCGTCTACCATCGGTACGATATTGAAGCAGAAGGAGGCCTTAAAAGGTATACTTTTATCATTTTTAAAGGGTTTAGGTGGTAGCATTTGGGGGCCTTGGAACGAATCCGGCCTTTTACATGTAAAATGCGGCTCAACTTGTGAAAAAAATCAGGTTATGAAACCACTACTGGAATGGATTAATTTCGTAAAGTGAGGTATCACTGTATATATATATATATATATATATATATATATATATATATATATATAAACCAAGTATATTAATACAAATTATCTCAACTTTATACCTTTTTCTGCCATGGTTCTGGCATGGGCATGGGGTCCTCAAGATGAACACCTAGGTTTAACCTGATATCCCTTTAGATTTTTCCCGCCCATCATAATTATTCATATATTATAGTTATATGTATATCATAATAATGTCTCTCTGTCTTCCTTTCGGCTTTTTCCCTTTTACTCGGGAGTCGCCACAGCGAATCATCTGATTCGCACGTTTGATTTGGCAGAGGTTTTTACGTCGGATGCCCTTCCTCTCACAACCCTTTTTAGCAAGGGACAGAAACACGCTGACGACTTTGCAGCTACTCTTTACGAAAGTCAGCAATGGTTCTTTTACATGCCTCTCACCATAGACAGTGCGAGGGCAGAGGGCAGAGTACACCTTGGACGGCTCGCCAGGCCATCGCAGGGCGGAAACATGCTGACGGCTATGCAGCTATTCTCGTCAAAAGTCAGCGATGGTTCTTTTACATGAAACTCACACCATAGACAGTGAGAGACATGGCCGGCCTTTGATAACTCAGTTAGCTGCACTGGGAGTTACTTCTATCAGTCTATTCCAAATACTATACGCAGTAGAAATTCTTTACTTGGTTGCATATTTAATGCTTCCTCATGTATACCCGAGTGAGCAAACCTCATTAAAATCCAAAGAGACCAATATCCTAATGACCCTTTTTATACCTTATAATACCTCCATTTGAAAATTGGCTCTTTATAACAAATTGTACAATGTTACTGCTGCTATGGGAGGCTTTTTTATAAACATGTAATTTTTTTTTAACTTATCATATAAAAATATTTACATATGATATTGTTTCCCTCAAAATATACCTGGTTAACATTTAATAAATGAAGTTATTGCAACAAGGCACAGTCCCCAGGCGCTTGATAAGAACTGTACATTATTAAAAAAGAGTTACTAAAGGCATTTACTACTAATCAGTAAGAAAAACAGTTTTCAAAACAGTTGAGTATATGATTACACTCTTATAATTATGTTTATTGCTCGAGTTATCTTTGTTTTGATTTCTTTGTAAGGGTTATTTACTGCAATAAGCTGGGGTTTTTTCTCGCTAGCTGAGAAGACTGGAACTTTATGTAATCCAGATTTTGTTCAAATAGCTAATTAACACCACGAGCATATATTTATACTGGAGTTAAAAATATCTATATACCTACCCGTTTATCGATCTACCCGTCTATCTACCTACCCGTCTATGTATCTGCCAGTCTATCTATCTGCCATCTATGTATCTACCCGTCTATGTATCTGCCTGTCTGTCTGCCTGTCTGTCTAAATAAGATACACACACACACACACACACACACACACACACACACAAACACACCATCAAATCAGTACGTACAGGGATCTCTCACTTTCCGCGGTTAATGGGGACCGAGACCTGTCGCGACCGCCGAGTTACACAAAGTAGTATCAACCACCCTGACTGACGTATAGGTACATATATTATATGTGTACTGTATATAATATCAATAAATACATATTCAACGCGCGCGCACACACACACACACACAGATGTGCACCTCACATACAAATTTAAGTATCGTAGTTTTGTTGGTGGGGTTGGGTTGGTTTTTTGTTTGTTTTGGGTTTTTTTGCATAATTGGCCATGTTTTGCGACATTTTCCCTTATTTTTTATTTTTTATGGCAGTGGCTAGACCAGTGGTTCTTAACCTTGTTGAAGGTACCGAACCCCACCAGTTTCATATGTACGTACAAATTCAAGACACAGGTACTGTTGTGTTCTTGTATTCCCCATCTCCATGCAGTTTCACAAAGTATTCCTTTAGTTTTGCCGGTGCGAGACTAGAGTTGCTCAACTTGGCATTGCAAATCATTCAGATAGGATGCTGAGTCCCATCACGTTCCGTGATGCATGTGAATCCATGTTGTACATATTCGTCCAACCACTTTCTTTATTTGCTTGACATAGGTAGTATGGATTAAAATATTCCGAAAAAAAAACGACTTCACACATTGACTACTGAGCGCGCTAAATTCCCCGCTGCACTGATTGGCCAAGCAATGTAATGTGATCATCTGCAGCCAGTGATGGCCAAGCGGGGCGTGTCATCACTAATTGACATGATGAGTCGGGTGTGTCCTGACCTCCGTGGCAGAGGCTCCGCCGAACCTCTGAGACCGACTCACCGAACCCCTAGGGTTCGATCAAACCCAGGTTGGGAACCACTGGGCTAGACCCAGCTTGGAGCCGGTCTAGAAATGTCATAAAATGGGGGCAAAGGAAGAATCTTTTCACACTTGTGGTGTGGCGTCCCATGTGAATTACATTAGCTTTGTTAGACAACCACTATGGAATTGGAAATCCCTAGTGGTTGCCCACCATACTGCGACCAAATGAAATGATTGAATGAATTAAATTTTTATTTTTTGACAAATATTTTTGAAAAACCCACCATGCACTGAAGCTGCAGAAACTGAAGCACGAAGTAGCGAGGGATCACTGTACTGTATTTTGAACATGACAAGACATGCAGAATGATTCTTATAAAGGTAAGAAATTGGTTTGCAAAAAAAAATAAAAAATAAAAAAAAATAAATAAACAAACTAATCATTCACTCATTTGTCAAGCTGATTAACTCTATTATGGTCACGGAAAGGCTGGTACTTAGCATAGGTGACACAGTGCTAAAGTGGTGTAAACCCTGAACCACTCGCCAGACCATTGTGGGGCAACACACACACAACCGTCCACAATCACACTCACACCTCGGGTCAATTTAAAACAATCAATTAGCCTAATGTGCATGTTTTACAACTGTACCAAGAGGAAACCCACACAAGCATGCAAACACCTTATAGAAATGCCCGAGTCTGGGGCTCGAACCAAGCACCTTCTTGCACCGAGGCAAATGATCTGACCACTTACCCATCCAAAACCAGTCATGCCATGATAAATAAATAAATAAATAAATAAAAAAATAAAAAAAAATGCTATGTACATAATTAAATAAAACCATCATTCGAAACCATCATATGATGTTCTTATAAATTACATAATCAATTTGCTTGAAACCTGATCTGGTTTATTTTTCTTCTCTTGATGCAACCAACTACCAGAGAAAGTGAAAAATCTTATTGATGAATTATCTGCCTCGAGATCCATAACAACATGAGTTACACTGCCGAAATGTCAAAGCATCCGATCACGGTCCCCCACTGCTTTCAGAAACGCAGCACTGAGAATGAGTTCGCTGCCTATCGACTCATCCAGAGAGTGCTCGGAGAGAGTGAGCAAAAAAAAACAAAAACAAAAAAAAAACAAAAACGCCTCACTCTTACCTCGCGCTGCTTTCGAGATGATATGCCTTTCAAAGCATTCATAGCTTATGCAGGATTTATGCATTTCATTCTGTTTAATTTGTTACGCAACATTCTACACATTTGTTTATAAGGCAAAGAGGTCATATCGATGAAATGACAGGGCCTACTCACAGACAGATGCTTGACAGATCCTATCTCACCCATCACAACATGGCATTCAAATTCAAAGAGGAAAAATGAATTATAGATTTACTTCTTGTTTGTGTCTATGAACTATACATATCATTAGATTTTCTCTCATCTGCCAATAGGCACGATTTTGGCTCTGAGAATGGGAACAGACTCATAGTAAAACAGGACGTGTCCTCCTTCCCGGACCTAATTTAGGATTCAATTACAATAGTCTTTAAAAGCGCCGACTTCTCAATTAATTATTTTAAGATTAGCCTGACAGTAATGGCCCTCCCACCATCTCAGGTCGGAGCGACTCGGCATGGCCTGCCTGCTTTGCTTGCACTCGAGGAAAGACAAATAAATCAGTTGTCCTCCTCTACCACCTGCATTTAGTACTTTTTCCCCCCAAACGCTGTTGTTTTATACCACTTTTTGCCAGACGTATTCCTTCCTCGGTGTGCGATTGATATTCATGTGCCACGGCGGGCTGCGTTTTTATGAGCCACCAGGGCCAGCACTGTCGCTGACTGATGGCTCTGCCACCACCGCTGCTGGGTGCAAGTAAAAGTAAAAAAAAAAAAAAAAAAAAACCCCACATCATTGGGTGCTTTGATTGGAGCCAAGCGGAGCATTTCTCTTCACTATGTCTAGTACTCCACCTCCCTCCACCCCGCTCTCAGGACCGAACCGAAATGCTGTCTCCCGCCACATAGAAATTAATGGCTCTACCCTCCAGCAACAGCAAGTCCCCCATTCTGTTTATTTAAATATTTGATATGTAAGCAGTCATAAAATAAGTGTCATAACATGCAGAGAATGACGTGCGCACTGAAGGCCGTTATTCGTAATGGGTTCTGATGTGTGCGAGACCAGGAGTTTAGCCCAGTAGGGACACGTGACATGCTGAGAAAACATGCCGGTGGGAATAAATGAGTGTGTGAGTGATCATGCTACACGCAGAAATAATGCACACCACAGCAAACACATCAACGTGCCTATGCTATACTCGGCGCTAATAATGGAAATGTATGCATGCTGGAACGGTCTCATGAGAAATGCATTAATATGTAAAAGGGATATAACTCTTCAATGACAACTCGCCACCGGCGTTGTCAAAAAAGCTAAACAAAACCTAACCTGAGCCTCGTTCGGATAAAAAAAAAACAAAAAAAAAACATGCCAATGCTTCCTTTTTTATGGCTGCACATTCGCCATCGAACAGCCTCAAAGGATGAAAAAAATTAAGCAAGACTAAGCTACATATATAGGAATGTCCATAGGGAAATGTATCCCATGTGTAATATAAACAACATAAATTACAAATGTGTGTATTTGTACACATACAAACAAAGCTAGTGAATATTACGGCAGTATTTCAACACAAAATGAAATTTACACAAATGTACTTTAACCAAAATTTACTCGGTCAGACTGAAAGTGTTCGCTGTTCAAAGTTTGATTGTGTATGTCGCATCACTAGCTTTTAGGCAAAATTCAGGTTGCTACCAGGAAACTTACATTTATAGCCACCAAGATAAGACGACAATTTACAAATCTTTGCAAAATCTTTATTAATTAATCTCAAGTACACAAATTATCCATTCATTCTTTCATTTGGTGAACTGCTTACTGCTACTAGGATTGCACATAGACCGAAGCCCATCTCAGCCCTGAATAGTGAAGGCAGGGTACACCATGAACAGCTTGCCAGACTACTGCAGGATCAACACCCACACCCACACATGCACTCGTTCTTACTCACATTTATACCTGGGGGCAATTTAGAACAGTCAAGTTTGCCTAATGTGTACGTCTTTGAACCGTAGGAGGAAACCAGAGTCCCTGGAGAAGACCCATGAAAGCAATAGGAGAACATGCAAACTACACGAACGCCCTTTCCAAGCCTGGGATTCGAACCCAGGACCTTTTTGCTGTGAAGCGGTAGCTGGGTATTGCATATTTTTTTGTATTGCGATTTCTAGCATGTATGTATTGCGATATGTATGGCGATATATTGCAAGAGCAATTCTAAATTAAAAGCGAGCCTTATCTTCACAGTATTTATTCTTTATTTCAAAAAGAGAAATCAACAACATTAAAAACGTTGTTGTTAGTCATTCAAATAAAAATTCTCAGCATCAGAAAAAAATATACTTATGAAAATTTAATGTTTTAAACTTTGGCACAAACATTAACACTGGAAATAGAACTGCATATTGAGCAAAATAATCTATTTAAACATATTAAATACACAAACAATACCAGTGCATCTAGTGCTTTAAATAGCATACAGTATTGTGAAGCCTTAATTATTAATGCATGCATATTAAATTTTAAAGGCGGGATTAAAGGTGGAGCATCATCCGAGCATGCGCAGAACTGTATTATGCACGACTAGACCCCATCAGGCCTGTGACCCTATGAGCAGTAGATTGGTATATTTATATATAACAATATTAACATTACATGTATATATTAATGCAATCATAGCAATGCCCATAGGCCTGCTGGACACATGCCGCACGTAGAACACTTACAGTGACTCTGACGGTAGAGGAAAGTCCGTCAAACTTTAGAACTTTGCAATAATAACATACAATATCATTTATAATATAAATCACATTAATATTATCCTTATGCTGGAGAGAAGTTGAATATAATTTACCGGAATCTGGGACCGATTTGGAGCATGTTGAGCCTGAGGCGGACGGAGTCCTCAAGTTGTGTGACGTCAATTTTTCAGAGTAAACAGAAAAAAAAACCAAAAAAAAACATGCGTGATTAATGTGCCTTGTTGGCGATCAGGTTCATGGGACCGCTTCCCTCTTTTGCTTATTTTAAAACAAATGTCTAAGCAAAAATCTCGATGCAGTAGGTCAGTCAAATTTTTGAGCAATTAGCAGCATGAACCGCGGTTTTGTTTTTAGCGGGAATTTCCGTATCCTGTATAAAATCAAATTCTATTGGCTGAAGGCCTTCGTGACATCCGCACTGCCCAATCACGGCATGACTCTTATTAATCCGAACTCTCCACACACTGAATGAAAGTAGATAAGAGGACGGAAACACAATTGTGTTAGGATTACATGGCAGAACCTCTGCGGTCACCTTTTTGTTTTGTTTTTTTACGAAAGCATTACTTCTGGTTCAATTAGCGGGAATAGCAGAAGTTTTTTTTACTGTTCTAAAGTTTTCCGAATGTCTGTAAAAAAAAAAAAAAACGATTTTGCTTCAGAGTATCGCGATATGTATTGTTTGCATGTTGGAACCGGTTTAAACCGAGCGGACATGCTAACTACTATGCCACTGTGCCACCCACTTGTATAGAATAATAATTCAGAAAAATGTACTGCGGTTATTATTCATTCATTCATTTTCTGAAACACTTAATCCTAATTAAGGTCGCAGGGAGACTGGTGCCCATCTCAGCTGACTCTGAGTGAGGGCAGAATACACCCTGGACAGCTCACCAGGCCAACGCAGGGCCGAAACAGGCTGACGGCTACGCAACTACTCTCTTCGAAAATCAGCAATGGTTCTTTTACATGAACCTCTCACCACAGACAGTGAGAGACATGGCCCGGCCTTTGATAACCCAGCTAGCTGCACTGGGGTGACGGACAGCAGTGACAACTGCTGATAGTGGGGCTTAAACCCCCAACCTTGGTATCGGTAATCCAGCACCTTACCAACACTGCCCCTGTGGTTAAAATAATATCCTAATTTCATGGGTCTACTAGGCAAGATACAAGATATAAAATAATACATTATGTAGTACAGTCGGCCCTCTTCATACGAAATTCCCAGAATATGAAAAATCCAGTATACACAAAATATTTTCCTACATTTTTTCCCTCTGTATACGAAACAAATTCTTCTTATGAAAAGCACCAAATGCGCCATTCAAACGTGCCATTCAAACACTCAAACAATAGGTGGAAAAATAAACATGAGCTGTAATGTTGGATGCACTTTCATCCATACTGTGTGTGAAACAGCGTAAGGTAAAGTGATGTCTGCACCCCCACCTAAATTTAGACTTGCTGTTCCATTGTTTACATGTCTCAACATCCCACCCTGCTGGCCTCCCATTGGCTAGCAGGGATGACGCAACTCAATCCCATTGGTTATCTCCCAACATCCTGTCCCGCTGGCCTCCCATTAGCTAGGATGGATGATGCAGCTCCCTCCCATTGGCTATCGCTCAACATCCTGCCCCGCTGGCCTCCCATTGGTTAGGAGGGATGACGCTGACATTCTAACTTTGTTCAAGTTTGTATGAACTTTGTTCATGTTTGTTTGTGTGTCATTCCAACTGTATTTTATGGCTCAGGCTTTTAAACCTTGCATAAACATTTGTAAGATTATAACTCTGCTAAGAAGACATGGTCAACACACACGTACGCACACACACACACACACACACACACACACACACACACACACACACGTATGATTCCCGGTGAAAGTGATTCCCGGTGCCATGGTCAACACGAAGTAAGTACCTTAAAAGGTATGCTGTGATAGTTTTTTAAAGGGTAGTCTTGGGAGCCTTGGAACGAATCACGCGTTTTACATGTAAAATGCGCCTCTATTTACAAAAAATTCAGATTCCGAAAAAGGCGTTGGAACGGATTAATTTCGTTGGAAGAGGGCCGACTGTATTTGCAGAAAATTGTGATAATACAGGCATGCACATACATACACATACCCCAACAGCTGGTGAACATACATCATAGTAGCGCACATGTAGCCTCCGTCGATTGCAAAATCCTGATGAATGTCAGACCAAAATACATGTAACCCTTATAAAAGAAAATAAATCTGTAGTAATCTCACTTGACATTAATATAAATATTTCATGTGTTCATGATAAAATCTCAATCTCGTTGTGTGATACAAGACTGTAAGCAGTGCATAAACCTCTGCGGGCTGGGACGCCCGAGTGGCAACACTTGTCTCTGTACCTTAATCACAGAGTGTAGGTCAATCAGTAGGTGATGATGTCACAAAGTGTGTAGGTCATGTGACACACTGGTGGCTATTGTGACAAAGTGACGGCGGGACAGAGCGACCGAGTCTAGCCGCCAGTGGAGCATTGCCAAGTGATCAGCCCATTCATTACAAGAGACATAACAACAACCTACAACAACCATAATTATCTAGTAACATACTACTGTTGAATTCTAGATCCTGATTGGGTCAGAAGGTTTATATTAAATTATCATAAGAGCAATAACAGTAATAAATAACTCTGGATATTCACACATTGAACATACAGTTATACTGTAGAATTAAGAATATGATTTAAAAACTTGCCGTTATTATTTGACGAAGTTAATTTTACATGTTGGTACCTTCTGTGTGTCAATGTGCATGTAACCTTTTTGGAATGAGTCAGCAGAAACAGACTGAAGGTGGGATGTTCACTAGGTTTCCATCAAGGAAAAGTCTTCCAGATGATAAGATTTTACTCCACGCAGTTATTGGTTAACGTCAAGATCTTCCTGTGGTGATGCTCTTACCGAATCAGTGTTTGATGAACTACGACTTCATATCATATTTTATTATTTCTTTCCTCTGATTCCCAGAAGCAGTACATTGACTTAATGTTGAAATTACAGAGGAAGGTTCTCCTCTGACCCCATCGTGCTCGTTTTCCTTCAAATTTACCACTGAGGCTCAAGTTTTCTCACGCCCCTTTGCAGATAGAACGGCCAAGAAACTCAAGCTCCCAATTTGGGATTGTTTTTTAGAAGTTCTCTGCTCATTCCGACCTGTTGTAATGCCTCCTCGTTTATGACAGTCAAGATACATGATACGCGGCATCTGAACCTCATTTCAACTGCCTCGATCTTGCGCCATGTCTCAGCCATGACTACCCATAATTCACAGGCATACAGAACAGTTGACCAGACGTAGGATTTGAGCAAGCGGATATTAATTCATAGCGAGAGCCTACAATTCGCAAAGATTGGGAAGAAAGTGTCTTTTGCCAAATCAATTCTACTAAGTTCCTTCCTGCACCGAGCACCTGAAGGGAGCAATGTTCCACGGTAGTTGAAGAAGGAGACTTGTTCGATCTGCACGTCTCCATGCTTTATGTGACAGGTAAGTGGGAGCGCAGAGTTTTAAATGACCATGCACTTGGTTTACTTGCTGTTGACTTGTAGGTGTAGGCCACAACAGCATCGAAAAAAAATGGCGAGAGATGTTCTACAGTAGGGGTCCCCAACCTTTTTATCACCACAGACCAGTCAACACTTGACAATTTTACCGCGGACGGGGGGTGGGGCGGGTCATAGATTATTTATATTGTAAATATAATTTATTGATATAAAATATGATTATTATCATAATAATAATAATAATAATAATAATAATAATAATAATAATAATAATAATAAGCAGTCCACAGCTAAAATAAAGCTGGTTCGGAAGTAGAGCTTAAACTTTTCTAAAAATAATTTAAAAAAAACCCACAACGTGATGGTGCACCAGCTGGGAGAATGAAGGCTCAGGCTCAGTCTCACCCAAAATCCCCACTATTGTTTGAAACATGTCCAACTCGCCTCTGTTCATGTGCCGTCCCCTTGTGGGTTCCATTTTAGCGCTGAAATGACCAACATGTAACCGAGAGAATCCGGCCACTTTTCAAAATAAAAGATTTTTCAAAAATAAACATTGCTCAGATTCAGATAATAAATGAAACGAAAATAATGAATTATTTCTTCTGCGGGCCGGTACCAATTGAGCCACGGATCGGTGGTTGGGGACCCCGGTTCTTCAGTACAAGCCAAGACACTTTTTCTGTTGAGACAGAGGGAGTAAGAGTGATGATGATGATGATGTTGATGATGTTGATGATGATGATGATGATGATAATGATGATAATGATGATAATGATGATGATGATGATGATGATGGTGGTGGTGGTGGAGGTGATGCAAAGGCTGGGTATAGCTTCTATGAAAATGCTACTGGACAGTTGGTAAAAAATGACAAACACACACCCTTCACACACACTCATAACTCTGTATCTTCCTTTTTGTTTTGTTTTTTATACTATGATGTGTGCTAGTTTGCTAAAACATACACCACAGAGTTCTGATACTCGATATGTATACAATGTGGGTTTGGGTGGAGGAAGGATCCCATTGCTTTAGAACAACAAGTCTTCCGTTTTGTCACCTAATATGCCATCACGTTTTCCTGACAAGCAGAATGCACCAGGTCAGTGACAGACCCTTCAGAACTTGTCTCCTGACCTGCGAGATCCATGCTTACGTTATCAAGCGCCAGCATTTTGGGACATAGGATCTGGTGCACAGAGCACAGATGGGTTTTAATTCTTCTTGCTCCTATAAGTCTTAATTACTACTAATTGGACCAAATCCCCTTTTTTTTCCTCCTGCGCCGACATAATGAAACAATTCATCATTATTGCTTAATGACTTGAATGATAGGTCTCTGCAGATAGGCTGAGGGAAGGGCAGTGAAAAGGACATGGCCGACAAGGACAGTGAGACACTGACATTTAGCAGGAAATGTTAAAAAAAAAAAAAAAATTAATGCTGAGGGGCTAAAATAAGTTAATTGGAGTGCTCTAATTTTCTCTTGCATATTCTAAGAGAATGAGATCCGGTTACTGGTTCTGTTTTGAGACATTTCCATTCAGCTTGAGAAGCATTGTGAATTGGCGGCAGAACCGAATGTACAGGTCTTAATTAATGACAGCACCGTGCCGTACGAGCACATCACGGCGAACAGCTGACTGTGCAAGATCCCAGGCTAAAAGCAAGTAGTAGGACAACAGGAAAGAGAAAGAGAAATATATCATACGCAGACAGGAGGAGACTATAACGCATTGTGCTTGGCGTGAAAAGCTTTTCGCTACGAGTCGTCTTAATTTAGCTAAAAGCTCACGAGTGTAAGAGTGCCGTCTCTCTGACACATCAATTTCAGCTCAAAATGGAGACGCAGCAGCAGTTTTCAAAACAGGCACACTTTTCAACTGAGAAACAGAGGTCAACTGCCCAAACCATTGATTATGGTAATGTGATCTACAAAACCGTAAACAGAGGAGCCACTGACATACAGCTGGCATTATAGTAACCTTTGCGTTCATATCCTATAATGCAACTGGATGTTCATAATAAGACCTTTTCACGGATGGAATAAAAGGTGCAGTTCCTCTTCTATTTACATTAAGAGTTATTAAATTATCTATAATCAATAAAAGGACAGATTCCATAGTACACATTCATTACCTTGCGTTTTTTTTTTTTTTAAAGGTATTTATATGCACGCATGTGTACGTGTACGCGTGTTTTATCATAGCCACGATGACGACTCAAATATATCTCGAGACATTTATGGATTCACATCTCCATTGATTAGTTCTAGCTGCCAAGCATAACGAAAGGGCTAATACGGTCTAGAAGCTAACAACTTGGCACTCTGTGAGCAACTATAATTCCACAGCCTATTAATTAGGTCATGATATGAACTGAACAAAGAGGTCACGTACAAGAAAGGTGTTATTCCGACGACTCCAAATTTGCATCAGAAATGCAAACCCTTTCAAAAATGGGTGCAAAAACAGACTGGTCAGCTCAAGGGTACAGCTTGTGTCCTCGTAGGATGTCTCTGTCACCATATAATATCCATGTAGGGATTACATGTTACTTCTAGCTAATATTACTGTAAAAATTACCGAGCAGACCAGCTAGTCACCAAATACTGCGCAAGTCTACATTTAAGCTACAATCATTGCCGTATCACTCAATTTTATAACTTTAAAAAAGTGCATGTACTCTGTCAGTCTTCTTTTCCTTTCGGCTTGTCCCTTTCTCAAGGGTCGCCATAGCGAATCATCTGATTTGCATGTTTGATTTGGCATAGGTTTTTATGTCGGATGCTCTTCCTGACACAACCCTCAGCAAGGGGCGGAAACATGACGACGGCTATGCAGCTACTCTTGTCGAAAGTCAGCAATGGTTCGTTTACATGAACGTCACACCATAGACAGTGAGAGACGTGGCTGGGCCTTTGATAACCCAGTTAGCTGCAGAGACAGTGACAACCTTGTGGAGTGTGGGACTCAAACCCCCAACCTTAGGATCAGCGATTCAGCGCCCAGCGTCCTTTACCACCAGGCCACCACTGCCCACCCACTCTGTCAGTATCCATCTGAAACTATGCAATTTTTATGAGTATAAGTGATGCAAGCCTAATTTTAAAGTAGACTGTAGAACAAATAAATACATGACACAAAATCACAGTTGTTGCGTTCGGTCATGGACGCTGAAATCCGCGAAATTCAAAAAAATGATGTCCCAAAAATTATGAAAAAAGCAAATATGGCCCTTGTGGGTTTTTTTAAGGAAAAATGTCTGCATTGGGAAGCATGTAATTATTGTTACACTTTTAAATGTAGTATCAAACCATAATAATGTTGTTTTAGTTTGCTTTTCTTATGTCCCCGTGTAGTATATACACAAAAGCATTTATTCCCATTTGGGCTCACTGGATTCCACTGAATATATTATATAATATAATATAATATAATATAATATAATATAATATAATATATAATATTGGCTTCTCAATATCTAGTCTCGGGGACTAATTAGCATTATTCACCTTGTCTTCTGCAAATAATTGTTATTTATCCCAAGATAAATAATAACAACCATTGTGCTTTTCCCATGTTGGGGAAGTGGTGGCCTGATGGTCAAAGGTGCTGGATCGCTGATCCTAAGGTTGGGGGTTTGAGTCCCACTCTCCACAGGGTTGTTACTGTCGTCGTCCCCCCAACCAGTGCAGCTAACTAGGTTATCAAAGGCCGGCCATGTCTCTCACTGTCTATGGTGAGAGGTTGATGTAAAAGAACCATTGCTGACTTTCGTAAAGAGTCGCTGCAAAGCCGTCAGCGTGTTTCTGTCCCTTGCAAAAGGGTTGTGTTAGGAAGGGCATCCGATGTAAAAACCTATGCCAAATCAAATATGCGATGATTCGCTGCGGCGACCCCTGAGAAAAAGGGAACAGCCGAAAGGGAAAAAAAAGAAGATTGTGCTATTCCCATGTAGTATACAGGAATACATATTCTACCTCTATACATATTTAGACTTTCAAAAATATTTTAACTCAATCCTGTTTCTGTGTTCTGTCTGTAAAGCACAGTGCAGTATAATATTGTTAAAAAGAAAATGACAGGTTTCTTGACACAGGTGGCAGACAGCTATGCTTATTCTCACATAAAGCACCTGAAATCAACACCTTTATTCATGACCAGTCACTCTAATCAATGCCTGTCATTCGGAAATTGCCCAATTTTTAGCACAAACTCTGTCACTATTCTTGGCAGAAGATTTCAAAAGAAGATTTGGGGTGTGGTGGGAAGCGGGAATACTTCGGACATTAAAGATTACGCTGAATAACCACAGGTAAGGAAAGTGTGCGGCACAATATCTGAAGCATGATGCAAAAAAAAAAGGTAAGTTTGTTGGGTTTTTACACCCGAGCCTAGTGGCTCATCAGGCTGGTGCTTATCCCCAGTTTCCATAGCGTGAAGCAACCAGGAGTTCAACTCGTCCTGGATGGGACGATAGTCCACTACAGGTTACCTTCCCAGTATATTTTTACTGGTATCCATTTATACTGCTGGGTGAACAGAGGCACACTTGTGGTGGAGACCTTGGCCAGGGGTCTTAGCACAGTGAGGGTCTCAGCGGGATTTGAACTCACAACCTCCCGATCATGAGCACAGCACTCTAACCACTACACCACCGGCCCCACACTTGCCCAATTTTTAGCACAAACTGTCACTATTCTTGGCAGAAGATTTGAAAAGAAGATGTGGGGTGTGGTGGGAAGGGGGAATACTTCGGACATTAAAGATTACACTGAACAACCAGAGGTAAGGAAAGTGTGCGGCACAATATCTGTAGCATGACACTACACAAAAAAAAAAAAAAAAAAAAAAAAAAGGCAGCAGATATTCAAAATCAAAGCCTCTGGGCTTCAGAATAGAGCGCTCTCCTTGTTTGCCCGTTGCGCACCGTCCTCCCACTGGACCGAGGACGAGCTTTTCCTAGATTTGCCTCTCCTCTCCTGTCCTTTCTCCATTTGGAGGACGCAAGGGCTTTAGCAAAGCTCAGGGGAGTAGGAAAAGTGGAAAGGATGAAAAGAATTTTTCCTTTTCCTTCAGGGAGGTAGCTCCCATTCAGCAGCAGCACGTGGCTAATTTCCATGTGTGAAGGTCACAGAGTGACTGAGAGGTAAAGCTATGAGGCTGGCTCACTGCCAAGCACACAAGTGACTGACAGAAAGCAAAATCAAAACAGAGAGACAAAGGGAGGGAGGGAATGAGAGCAGAGCACACTGCCTGGTGTTCCTGTGAGCAAATTACTCGCTGTGTTAAGCCTGCCACTTTCCTGATACACCCCATGCCAATAGGATTTTATATTATTGTTGTTGTTGTTGTTGTTGTTTTTCGTCCTGCGATGGCCTGGCGAGCTGTCCAGGGTGTACTCTGCCCTCATCCGGAATCGGCTGAGATGGGCGCCAGCCTCCCCACAACACTAATTAGGATTAAGCTTGACAGACAGAACCTTTTTGTGAGTTAAATACCCATAATTCTTAGCATATCATTTGTGATATGAAATAAAATCCCTTCACGCAGACAATGTGGGGGTCCAAGAGGAACATGAAGTTCAGGTTTTTAAACCACAAAAATAACATTCTATAATTTTTAAAAAATAAAAAAATAAAAAATAAATTGCTCCACTGTGCAGAAAAAAACCCATTTAGCATTTCTGTTGCTAAAAATGTTTGAGTCTAGCCTAAACTTGCGAGCTGTTCATGTTTATAAGATATTGTACATTCATTAATTCCTTTTTCTAAGCCCCTCATTCCTAATTAGGGTCACGAGGAGGCTTGTAACCATCTCAGCTGACTCTGAGCGAGGGCGGGGTATACCCTGGACAGCTCGCCAGGCTATTGGCGACTGACAGAAATGCAGCCTGATGCTTTCAAAATCAGCACTGGTTCTCAGACAGTGAGAGACATGGCTGATATGACACCCCGGCAACAGTAGGGTTTGAACACCTGACCTTCGGATCAATAATCCAGCGCCCTTCCACCGGGCCACCTAATGCACAAGTCATAATCCATAAAAAAAAAAAAAAAGGTTTTACTGAAAGATATAGGGTGTCGTAGACTTTTATCCAGTACTGTACAATATATGCGTAAAATATAAACAACTCTTTGTTCCTTTAGGTTCCATTTTAAAATTTCTATACCGACCAGAAGGAGAAACTCTCCTGAGGCTGTGAAAATGTATGCTTGTAGAGAACAACCATTTTGGAGACAATTATTACTCGATGGTATCAGGAGTATAACTGGATTAAGATTAAGAATGTAAAAGAGTAAAATGATTCATTTTCTGAACCACTTAATCCCAATTAGTGTTACAGAGAGGCTGGCGCCCATCTCAGCCAACTCTGGGCGAGGGCAGCGTACACCTTGGACAGCTCACCAGGCCATCGCAAGGCAAAAACAAGCTGACGGCTATGCAGCTCCTCTTGATGAAAGTCAGCAATAGTTCTTATACATGAACCTCACACCATAGAGAGTGACAGACATGGCCGGCCTTTGATAACCCAGCTGGCTGCAGTGGAGGGGCAGTGATGACCTGTTGAGAGTGAGGCTTGAACCCCTAACCTTGGGATTAGTGATTCAGCACCTTTACCACCAGGCCACCACTGCCCATAAAATCCTTAGATTCAAATTTTAAAAAATTAAAAAACAGCATTGATTACCATTCATTCGTTTGATGCAGCAAAACACTTCATCAAATGACTTAAAGAAACTATACAGTAGGCCCCCGCCCATTACCGGTCGCGGCCCTCGATACTCACGGATTAGTGGCAGCCCCGGAAATTACTGACACAAGATTCAAATTTAGCCAATGGCTGAGAGATTTTGCTTCTACTTCCTGCTGATTGGCTGCAGATGATGGGTACGCCTCTTTTTTTTCTCCTGCGTGCCCACATTATCAACGTGATTGCCTGAGTTGCGAAGTACTTTTTTTTTAGTGTTTTTAATGATTATTTATACCCGATTTTATGGATAGGATCAGAAATGAGTACATCAGAGGGACAGCCCATGTAAGAGGTTTTGGAGACAAAGTCAGAGAGGCTAGATTGAGATGGTTTGGACATGTACAGAGGAGGGATAGTGAGTATATTGGCAGTAGGATGCTGAGGTTGGAACTACCAGGCAGAAGGCCTAGAGGAAGACCAAAGAGGAGATTTATGGATGTGGTGAAGGAAGACATGAAGGTCGTTGGAGTAAGAGAAGAAGATGCAGAGGACAGAGTGAGATGGTGGCGGATGATTTGCTGTGGCGACCCCTGAAAGGAACAGCTGAAAGGAAAAGAAGAAGAAGAAGAAGATGCCACTCAAATGCCCCACATCTTCTGTAGCTTCTGGTAAGGAGCCGAAGCACTTTATTTATTCATAAATATTATCACAGTACAAAATTAAAAAGTTTTTATTGAATCATGACTGCATTATTACTGTATTAATGAGTATGTCATATCATATATAGGGTTTTAAAACCGCGTCAATAATTCGCGGATTTCCAGGATCCGCGGCTAGGGGTGGAACGCAACCCCCGCGAATAACGGGGGCCTACTGTATGCAGTTTGCTTGCATTTTTATAATATATGGATTATTCCTGAGTTTACACTGGGGCACGATGT
>CM045732.1:62093495-62108495 GCA_024760905.1 Plotosus lineatus
AACTGCTGAAACACATAATAAAAATGTGCAGTGTAAAAATTAACAGCTTCAGCAGCCTGATTTTCTGGGGTTGGTGTATTGCAGGTGAGGGCATTTATTATAGGTGAACATATAAAACACACAAACAGCAAAGAATTTACACTGAATTGTATGATTTTACAGCTTGAAAGCCTACGATTAAATACCATATATGAGTTTATAGGCCTAATATTACCGTTTAGCCTCAATCAAGAGGTTCACTAATTTGATTGACGCCAGTGACCTTTCACCTTTGACACAAATAGCTGGAAGATGCAAAAAAAAAAAAAAAACTAATAATGATCAATATTTGTCATGCAAATAGTAAAAGTATCTATATTTACTACACAGAAAGGAAAATAATTATAAAAAAAAAAAAAAAAAAAAAAACATCCGGTCGCCTGTAGCGCGAGCGCGAGAGTTTACCTGGTTCCGGTTGGCGGTTTGCGCGCTGTTTGAAGCGCCGGGATGACTTCTCTGTCCCGGCCACCCCGATCCTCCACACCCGTACTGAGAGCTCGGGTCCTTGCCGCTGCCGTATTCATAGTAGCGCATCATGGGCCCCGGAGAAGTGAGTAGCTGGTTCAGGGTGGGCGTCGCGCCGGAAGGATGCTGACTCTGCCCTGGGAAACGTCCAAACCCCCCGGTGTTGTTCATGGACCCACCAGGGGCGCATTTGTTCTGGCTGGAGGACGGGTTACTGTATCCCGCGGCCCCGTAGCCCGGATAAGCGCCGTACTGACCCTTCTGATGCCCTTCGTGCGAGTTTGGAGACGCGTCCACGTGATTGGATGGCGCGGGATACATCAAAGTGCCCAAAGCCTGCTGCGCGCCGCCGTGCTGATCAAAGCAAGGTCCTGATCTTGAACTTCCAAAATAGTGATTGAAGTCTGACACCGTTGTTTTCCCACCTCCACCTCCTCCACCTCCACCCCCTGTTCCTCCTCCTCCTCCTCCTCCTCCTCCTCCTGCGCCCTGGGCATGGGAGGCTTGGAGATTGCCATGCTCGTACCTGCTGCTGCTGCTCCTCATGGGCTCAGCGGCTCTACAAGGCTGCTGATCTTCTGCACTTTTTCTCAGCATGTGTTGCTCAGAATTGCCTCCTACCGCACTCTCCGTGCCTCCTGGTCTCTGATTGTCCGAGCCGTCCTGGCTGCTGTGGTTGCTCTGGACGGCGCGCTGGTTGCCGAGCTGCTGGAACTGGTTGAGGTGGAGATCTCCGAGCGCGTGTTTGAGTTTATGGTTCCCAACAAAACCTGTTTCTACACCAGGAGAGCTCGACGACACCGATGAAGAAGATGAAGATGATGATGATGAGGAGGAGGAGGAGGAGGACACCGAAGTTGTCATGCTTCCACCAGTTCGGCTCAGGTCATCACAACGCCGATCCACATTATTATTATTCGTATTAATATTCGTATTATTCGTGCTTCTCACGTCCCCGGTTCCTCCCGGCCGTTTCCCGGAGTTTAGATCTTGTCCCAAAACCCCTGATAAAGTCTTGCTCTTGTTGTTATTATTAGACGCAGCCGGGACTGACGCGACTTGCGCTGCCATGGTCACTGCAACATCCCCAAACCCAAATACAAAAGAAATACTATTAAAGCTGCAGCGACAACAAGCACCGAGCCGACCGAAGCGCGCGCGTAAAGCGCACCGGCGGAGTTTCCGCGCAGTCTCCGAGCTGTGGTGTCCGGCGGGAGGCAGCTGTCACTGCGGCTTCATGCTGAAAGTTTTCTCGGCTCCATTCTTTTCAATGAAACTTTCCTCGTGACTCTGTGAGGAAAATGTGAGCGTCCGCACAACACGCGCTGCAGCTCAGCATGACAGGAGCTCGCGCTGCTCCTCTCCAAGCTCCCCGCCTTCCTGCGCACGCGCTAACATCCGCCCTGGAGTTGCACTGAGATCCTGGATTGAACTCCGCCTGTCCTGTCTCGAGCCAGGCATCAGGAAACTGACTGACTGTCTTTCTTTCTTTCTTTCTTTCTTTCTTTCTTTCAGTAATTGCGTGCACCGTGCATAGGTTCGATTCCCAGGCTGTGTGTTTCTCTTTCTTTCTTTCTTTCTTTCTTTCTTTTCTTTCGTTCTGTCTTTCTTTCTGTAATTGCGTGCACCTTGCATAGGTTCGATTCCCAGGCTGTGTGTTTCTTTCTTTCTTTCTTTCTTTCTTTCTTTCTTTCTTTCTTTCCTTTCTTTCTTTCTTTCTTTCTTTCTTTCTTTCATTCTGTAATTGCGTGCACCGTGCATAGGTTCGATTCCCAGGCTGTGTGTTTCTCTTTCTTTCTTTCTTTCTTTCTTTCTTTTCTTTTCGTTCTGTCTTTCTTTCTGTAATTGCGTGCACCTTGCATAGGTTCGATTCCCAGGCTGAGTGTCTCTCTTTCTTTCTTTCTTTCTTTCTTTCCTTTCTTTCGTTCTGTCTTTCTTTCTGTAATTGCGTGCACCTTGCATAGGTTCGATTCCCAGGCTGTGTGTTTCTTTCTTTCTTTCTTTCTTTCTTTCCTTTCTTTCTTTCTTTCTTTCTTTCATTCTGTAATTGCGTGCACCGTGCATAGGTTCGATTCCCAGGCTGTGTGTTTCTCTTTCTTTCTTTCTTTCTTTCTTTCTTTCCTTTCTTTCGTTCTGTCTTTCTTTCTGTAATTGCGTGCACCTTGCATAGGTTCGATTCCCAGGCTGTGTGTTTGTTTGTTTCTTTCTTTCTTTCCTTTCTTTCTTTCTTTCTTTCTTTCTTTCTTTCTTTCTTTCTGTAATTGCGTGCACACGTGCATAGGTTCGATTCCCAGGCTGTGTGTTTCTCTGTCTTTCTTTCGTTCGTTCTTTCTTTCTTTCTGTCTGTCTGTCTGTAATTGCGTACACCGTGCATAGGTTCGATTCCCAGGCTGTGTGTTTCCCTTTCTTTCTTTCTTTCTTTCTTTCTGTAATAGCTTGCACCATGCATAGGTTCCATTCCCAGGCTGTGTGCTTTCCCTGTGTTTCTTTCTTTCTTTGTTTCTGTAATTGCGTGCACCGTGCATAGGTTCGATTCCCAGGCTGTGTGTTTCTCTTTCTTTCTTTCTTTCTTTCTTTCTTTTCTTTCGTTCTGTCTTTCTTTCTGTAATTACGTGCACCTTGCATAGGTT
The DNA here is from genome assembly GCA_024760905.1 of Plotosus lineatus. Taxonomy (NCBI): domain Eukaryota; kingdom Metazoa; phylum Chordata; class Actinopteri; order Siluriformes; family Plotosidae; genus Plotosus; species Plotosus lineatus. Next base: position 62,096,630 of record CM045732.1, read on the forward strand.
CGATTCCCAGGCTGTGTGTTTCTTTCTTTCTTTCTTTCTTTCTTTCTTTCTTTCTTTCTTTCCTTTCTTTCTTTCTTTCTTTCTTTCTTTCTTTCATTCTGTAATTGCGTGCACCGTGCATAGGTTCGATTCCCAGGCTGTGTGTTTCTCTTTCTTTCTTTCTTTCTTTCTTTCTTTTCTTTCGTTCTGTCTTTCTTTCTGTAATTGCGCACCTTGCATAGGTTCGATTCCCAGGCTGTGTGTTTCTTTCTTTCTTTCTTTCCTTTCTTTCTTTCTTTCTTTCTTTCTTTCTTTCTTTCATTCTGTAATTATGCACCGTGCATAGGTTCGATTCCCAGCCTGTGTGTTTCTCTTTCTTTCTTTCTTTCTTTCTTTCCTTTCTTTCTTTCTCTCTTTCTTTCTGTAATTGCGTGCACCTTGCATAGGTTCGATTCCCAGGCTGTGTGTTTCTTTCTTTCTTTCTTTCTTTCTTTCCTTTCTTTCTTTCTTTCTTTCTTTCATTCTGTAATTGCGTGCACCGTGCATAGGTTCGATTCCCAGGCTGTGTGTTTCTCTTTCTTTCTTTCTTTCTTTCTTTCTTTCCTTTCTTTCGTTCTGTCTTTCTTTCTGTAATTGCGTGCACCTTGCATAGGTTCGATTCCCAGGCTGTGTGTTTGTTTGTTTCTTTCTTTCTTTCCTTTCTTTCTTTCTTTCTTTCTTTCTTTCTTTCTTTCTTTCTGTAATTGCGTGCACCGTGCATAGGTTCGATTCCCAGGCTGTGTGTTTCTCTGTCTTTCTTTCGTTCGTTCTTTCTTTCTTTCTGTCTGTCTGTCTGTAATTGCGTACACCGTGCATAGGTTCGATTCCCAGGCTGTGTGTTTCCCTTTCTTTCTTTCTTTCTTTCTTTCTGTAATAGCTTGCACCATGCATAGGTTCCATTCCCAGGCTGTGTGCTTTCCCTGTGTTTCTTTCTTTCTTTGTTTCTGTAATTGCGTGCACCGTGCATAGGTTTGATTCCCAGGCTGTGTGTTTCCCTGTCTTTCTTTCGTTCTTTCTTTCTTTCTGTCTGTCTGTCTGTAATTGCGTGCACCGTGCATAGGTTCGATTCCAAGGCTGTGTGTTTCCCTGTCTTTCTTTCGTACTTTCTTTCTTTCTTTCTTTCTGTCTGTCTGTCTGTAATTGCGTACACCGTGCATAGGTTCGATTCCCAGGCTGTGTGTTTCTCTTTCTTTCTTTCTTTCTTTCTTTCCTTTCTTTCGTTCTGTCTTTCTTTCTGTAATTGCGTGCACCTTGCATAGGTTCGATTCCCAGGCTGTGTGTTTCTTTCTTTCTTTCTTTCTTTCTTTCCTTTCTTTCTTTCTTTCTTTCTTTCATTCTGTAATTGCATGCCCCGTGCATAGGTTCGATTCCCAGGCTGTGTGTTTCTCTTTCTTTCTTTCTTTCTTTCTTTCTTTCCTTTCTTTCGTTCTGTCTTTCTTTCTGTAATTATGCACCTTGCATAGGTTCGATTCCCAGGCTGTGTGTTTGTTTGTTTCTTTCTTTCTTTCCTTTCTTTCTTTCTTTCTTTCTTTCTTTCTTTCTTTCTTTCTGTAATTGCGTGCACCGTGCATAGGTTCGATTCCCAGGCTGTGTGTTTCTCTGTCTTTCTTTCTTTCGTTCGTTCTTTCTTTCTTTCTGTCTGTCTGTCTGTAATTGCATTACACCGTGCATAGGTTCGATTCCCAGGCTGTGTGTTTCCCTTTCTTTCTTTCTTTCTTTCTTTCTGTAATAGCTTGCACCATGCATAGGTTCCATTCCCAGGCTGTGTGCTTTCCCTGTGTTTCTTTCTTTCTTTGTTTCTGTAATTGCGTGCACCGTGCATAGGTTTGATTCCCAGGCTGTGTGTTTCCCTGTCTTTCTTTCGTTCTTTCTTTCTTTCTGTCTGTCTGTCTGTAATTGCGTGCACCGTGCATAGGTTCGATTCCAAGGCTGTGTGTTTCCCTGTCTTTCTTTCGTACTTCCTTTCTTTCTTTCCTTCTTTCTTTCTGTCTGCCTGTCTGTAATTACGTACACCGTGCAAAGGATCGATCCCCAGGCTGTGTGTTTCTCTTTCTTTCTTTCTTTCTTTCCTTTCTTTCTTTCTTTCTTTCTGTAATTGCGTGCACCGTGCATAGGTTCGATTCCCAGGCTGTGTGTTTCCCTGTCTTTCTTTCGTACTTTCTTTCTGTCTGTCTGTCTGTAATTGCGTACACCGTGCATAGGTTCGATTCCCAGGCTGTGTGTTTCCCTTTCTTTCTTTCTTTCTTTCTTTCTTTATAGCTTTATAGCTTGCACCGTGCATAGGTTCCATTCCCAGGCTGTGTGCTTTCCCTGTGTTTCATTCTTTCTTTCTTTCTTTCTTTCTTTCTTTCTTTATTTCTTTCTGTAATTGCGTGCACCGTGCATAGGTTCGATTCCCAGGCTGTGTGTTTCCCTGTCTTTCTTTCGTTCTTTCTTTCTTTCTTTCTGTCTGTCTGTAATTACGTGCACCGTGCATAGGTTCGATTCCCAGGCTGTGTGTTTCCCTGTCTTTCTTTCGTTCGTTCTTTCTTTCTTTCTTTCTTTCTTTCTGTCTGTCTGTCTGTAATTGCGTACACCGTGCATAGGTTCGATTCCCAGGCTGTGTGTTTCCCTTTCTTTCTTTCTTTCTTTCTTTCTGTCTGTCTGTCTGTAATTGCGTACACCGTGCATAGGTTCGATTCCCAGGCTGTGTGTTTCCCTTTCTTTCTTTCTTTCTTTCTTTCTTTCTTTATAACTTTATAGCTTGCACCGTGCATAGGTTCCATTCCCAGGCTGTGTGCTTTCCTTGTGTTTCATTCTTTCTTTCTTTCTTTCTTTCTGTAATTGCGTGCACCGTGCATAGGTTCGATTCCCAGGCTGTGTGTTTCCCTGTCTTTCTTTCGTTCTTTCTTTCTTTCTTTCTGTCTGTCTGTAATTACGTGCACCGTGCATAGGTTCGATTCCAAGGCTGTGTGTTTCTCTTTCTTTCTTTCTTTCTTTCTTTCCTTTCTTTCGTTCTGTCTTTCTTTCTGTAATTGCGTGCACCTTGCATAGGTTCGATTCCCAGGCTGTGTGTTTCTTTCTTTCTTTCTTTCTTTCCTTTCTTTCTTTCTTTCTTTCTTTCTTTCATTCTGTAATTGCGCACCGTGCATAGGTTCGATTCCCAGGCTGTGTGTTTCTCTTTCTTTCTTTCTTTCTTTCTTTCCTTTCTTTCGTTCTGTCTTTCTTTCTGTAATTGCGTGCACCTTGCATAGGTTCGATTCCCAGGCTGTGTGTTTCTTTCTTTCTTTCTTTCTTTCTTTCCTTTCTTTCTTTCTTTCTTTCTTTCATTCTGTAATTGCGTGCACCGTGCATAGGTTCGATTCCCAGGCTGTGTGTTTCTCTTTCTTTCTTTCTTTCTTTCTTTCTTTCCTTTCTTTCGTTCTGTCTTTCTTTCTGTAATTGCGTGCACCTTGCATAGGTTCGATTCCCAGGCTGTGTGTTTGTTTGTTTCTTTCTTTCTTTCCTTTCTTTCTTTCTTTCTTTCTTTCTTTCTTTCTTTCTGTAATTGCGTGCACCGTGCATAGGTTCGATTCCCAGGCTGTGTGTTTCTCTGTCTTTCTTTCGTTCGTTCTTTCTTTCTTTCTGTCTGTCTGTCTGTAATTGCGTACACCGTGCATAGGTTCGATTCCCAGGCTGTGTGTTTCCCTTTCTTTCTTTCTTTCTTTCTTTCTGTAATAGCTTGCACCATGCATAGGTTCCATTCCCAGGCTGTGTGCTTTCCCTGTCTTTCTTTCGTTCTTTCTTTCTTTCTGTCTGTCTGTCTGTAATTGCGTGCACCGTGCATAGGTTCGATTCCAAGGCTGTGTGTTTCCCTGTCTTTCTTTCGTACTTTCTTTCTTTCTTTCTTTCTTTCTTTCTGTCTGTCTGTCTGTAATTACGTACACCGTGCATAGGTTCGATTCCCAGGCTGTGTGTTTCCCTTTCTTTCTTTCTTTCTTTCTTTCTGTAATAGCTTGCACCATGCATAGGTTCCATTCCCAGGCTGTGTGCTTTCCCTGTGTTTCTTTCTTTCTTTGTTTCTGTAATTGCGTGCACCGTGCATAGGTTTGATTCCCAGGCTGTGTGTTTCCCTGTCTTTCTTTCGTTCTTTCTTTCTTTCTGTCTGTCTGTCTGTAATTGCGTGCACCGTGCATAGGTTCGATTCCAAGGCTGTGTGTTTCCCTGTCTTTCTTTCGTACTTTCTTTCTTTCTTTCTTTCTTTCTTTCTGTCTGTCTGTCTGTAATTGCGTACACCGTGCATAGGTTCGATTCCCAGGCTGTGTGTTTCTCTTTCTTTCTTTCTTTCTTTCCTTTCTTTCTTTCTTTCTTTCTGTAATTGCGTGCACCGTGCATAGGTTCGATTCCCAGGCTGTGTGTTTCCCTGTCTTTCTTTCGTACTTTCTTTCTGTCTGTCTGTCTGTAATTGCGTACACCGTGCATAGGTTCGATTCCCAGGCTGTGTGTTTCCCTTTCTTTCTTTCTTTCTTTCTTTCTTTATAGCTTTATAGCTTGCACCGTGCATAGGTTCCATTCCCAGGCTGTGTGCTTTCCCTGTGTTTCATTCTTTCTTTCTTTCTTTCTTTCTTTCTTTCTTTATTTCTTTCTGTAATTGCGTGCACCGTGCATAGGTTCGATTCCCAGGCTGTGTGTTTCCCTGTCTTTCTTTCGTTCTTTCTTTCTTTCTTTCTGTCTGTCTGTAATTACGTGCACCGTGCATAGGTTCGATTCCCAGGCTGTGTGTTTCCCTGTCTTTCTTTCGTTCGTTCTTTCTTTCTTTCTTTCTTTCTTTCTGTCTGTCTGTCTGTAATTGCGTACACCGTGCATAGGTTCGATTCCCAGGCTGTGTGTTTCCCTTTCTTTCTTTCTTTCTTTCTTTCTGTCTGTCTGTCTGTAATTGCATTACACCGTGCATAGGTTCGATTCCCAGGCTGTGTGTTTCCCTTTCTTTCTTTCTTTCTTTCTTTCTTTCTTTATAACTTTATAGCTTGCACCGTGCATAGGTTCCATTCCCAGGCTGTGTGCTTTCCTTGTGTTTCATTCTTTCTTTCTTTCTTTCTTTCTGTAATTGCGTGCACCGTGCATAGGTTCGATTCCCAGGCTGTGTGTTTCCCTGTCTTTCTTTCGTTCTTTCTTTCTTTCTTTCTGTCTGTCTGTAATTACGTGCACCGTGCATAGGTTCGATTCCAAGGCTGTGTGTTTCTCTTTCTTTCTTTCTTTCTTTCTTTCCTTTCTTTCGTTCTGTCTTTCTTTCTGTAATTGCGTGCACCTTGCATAGGTTCGATTCCCAGGCTGTGTGTTTCTTTCTTTCTTTCTTTCTTTCCTTTCTTTCTTTCTTTCTTTCTTTCTTTCATTCTGTAATTGCGTGCACCGTGCATAGGTTCGATTCCCAGGCTGTGTGTTTCTCTTTCTTTCTTTCTTTCTTTCTTTCCTTTCTTTCGTTCTGTCTTTCTTTCTGTAATTGCGTGCACCTTGCATAGGTTCGATTCCCAGGCTGTGTGTTTCTTTCTTTCTTTCTTTCTTTCTTTCCTTTCTTTCTTTCTTTCTTTCTTTCATTCTGTAATTGCGTGCACCGTGCATAGGTTCGATTCCCAGGCTGTGTGTTTCTCTTTCTTTCTTTCTTTCTTTCTTTCTTTCCTTTCTTTCGTTCTGTCTTTCTTTCTGTAATTGCGTGCACCTTGCATAGGTTCGATTCCCACGCTGTGTGTTTGTTTGTTTCTTTCTTTCTTTCCTTTCTTTCTTTCTTTCTTTCTTTCTTTCTTTCTTTCTGTAATTGCGTGCACCGTGCATAGGTTCGATTCCCAGGCTGTGTGTTTCTCTGTCTTTCTTTCTTTCGTTCTTTCTTTCTTTCTTCCTGTCTGTCTGTCTGTAATTGCGTAAACCGTGCATAGGTTCGATTCCCAGGCTGTGTGTTTCCCTTTCTTTCTTTCTTTCTTTCTTTCTGTAATAGCTTGCACCATGCATAGGTTCCATTCCCAGGCTGTGTGCTTTCCTGTCTTTCTTTCTTCGTTCTTTCTTTCTTTCTGTCTGTCTGTCTGTAATTGCGTGCACCGTGCATAGGTTCGATTCCAAGGCTGTGTGTTTCCCTGTCTTTCTTCGTACTTTCTTTCTTTCTTTCTTTCTTTCTTTCTGTCTGTCTGTCTGTAATTACGCATACACCGTGCATAGGTTCGATTCCCAGGCTGTGTGTTTCCCTTTCTTTCTTTCTTTCTTTCTTTCTGTAATAGCTTGCACCATGCATAGGTTCCATTCCCAGGCTGTGTGCTTTCCCTGTGTTTCTTTCTTTCTTTGTTTCTGTAATTGCGTGCACCGTGCATAGGTTTGATTCCCAGGCTGTGTGTTTCCCTGTCTTTCTTTCGTTCTTTCTTTCTTTCTGTCTGTCTGTCTGTAATTGCGTGCACCGTGCATAGGTTCGATTCCAAGGCTGTGTGTTTCCCTGTCTTTCTTTCGTACTTTCTTTCTTTCTTTCTTTCTTTCTTTCTGTCTGTCTGTCTGTAATTACGTACACCGTGCATAGGTTCGATTCCCAGGCTGTGTGTTTCTCTTTCTTTCTTTCTTTCTGTCTTTCTTTCTGTAATTGCGTGCACCGTGCATAGGTTCGATTCCCAGGCTGTGTGTTTCCCTGTCTTTCTTTCGTTCTTTCTTTCTTTCTTACTTTCTTTCTGTCTGTCTGTCTGTAATTGCGTACACCGTGCATAGGTTCGATTCCCAGGCTGTGTGTTTCCCTTTCTTTCTTTCTTTCTTTCTTTCTTTCTTTATAGCTTTATAGCTTGCACCGTGCATAGGTTCCATTCCCAGGCTGTGTGCTTTCCCTGTGTTTCATTCTTTTTTTCTTTCTTTCTTTCTTTCTTTATTTCTTTCTGTAATTGCGTGCACCGTGCATAGGTTCGATTCCCAGGCTGTGTGTTTCCCTGTCTTTCTTTCGTTCTTTCTTTCTTTCTTTCTGTCTGTCTGTAATTACGTGCACCGTGCATAGGTTCGATTCCCAGGCTGTGTGTTTCCCTGTCTTTCTTTCGTTCGTTCTTTCTTTCTTTCTTTCTTTCTTTCTGTCTGTCTGTCTGTAATTGCGTACACCGTGCATAGGTTCGATTCCCAGGCTGTGTGTTTCCCTTTCTTTCTTTCTTTCTTTCTTTCTGTCTGTCTGTCTGTAATAGCTTGCACCATGCATAGGTTCCATTCCCAGGCTGTGTGTTTCCCTGTCTTTCTTTCTTTCTTTCTTTCTTTCTTTATAACTTTATAGCTTGCACTGCATAGGTTCCATTCCCAGGCTGTGTGCTTTCCTTGTGTTTCATTCTTTCTTTCTTTCTTTCTTTCTGTAATTGCGTGCACCGTGCATAGGTTCGATTCCCAGGCTGTGTGTTTCCCTGTCTTTCTTTCGTTCTTTCTTTCTTTCTTTCTGTCTGTCTGTAATTACGTGCACCGTGCATAGGTTCGATTCCAAGGCTGTGTGTTTCTCTTTCTTTCTTTCTTTCTTTCTTTCCTTTCTTTCGTTCTGTCTTTCTTTCTGTAATTGCGTGCACCTTGCATAGGTTCGATTCCCAGGCTGTGTGTTTCTTTCTTTCTTTCTTTCTTTCCTTTCTTTCTTTCTTTCTTTCTTTCTTTCATTCTGTAATTGCGTGCACCGTGCATAGGTTCGATTCCCAGGCTGTGTGTTTCTCTTTCTTTCTTTCTTTCTTTCTTTCCTTTCTTTCGTTCTGTCTTTCTTTCTGTAATTGCGTGAACCTTGCATAGGTTCGATTCCCAGGCTGTGTGTTTCTTTCTTTCTTTCTTTCTTTCTTTCCTTTCTTTCTTTCTTTCTTTCTTTCATTCTGTAATTATGCACCGTGCATAGGTTCGATTCCCAGGCTGTGTGTTTCTCTTTCTTTCTTTCTTTCTTTCTTTCTTTCCTTTCTTTCGTTCTGTCTTTCTTTCTGTAATTGCGTGCACCTTGCATAGGTTCGATTCCCAGGCTGTGTGTTTGTTTGTTTCTTTCTTTCTTTCCTTTCTTTCTTTCTTTCTTTCTTTCTTTCTTTCTGTAATTGCGTGCACCGTGCATAGGTTCGATTCCCAGGCTGTGTGTTTCTCTGTCTTTCTTTCGTTCGTTCTTTCTTTCTTTCTGTCTGTCTGTCTGTAATTGCGTACACCGTGCATAGGTTCGATTCCCAGGCTGTGTGTTTCCCTTTCTTTCTTTCTTTCTTTCTTTCTGTAATAGCTTGTACCATGCATAGGTTCCATTCCCAGGCTGTGTGCTTTCCTGTGTTTCTTTCTTTCTTTGTTTCTGTAATTGCGTGCACCGTGCATAGGTTTGATTCCCAGGCTGTGTGTTTCCCTGTCTTTCTTTCGTTCTTTCTTTCTTTCTGTCTGTCTGTCTGTAATGCATAGGTTCGATTCAAGGCTGTGTGTTTCCCTGTCTTTCTTTATACTTTCTTTCTTTCTTTCTTTCTTTCTTTCTGTCTGTCTGTCTGCATAGGTTCGATTCCCAGGCTGTGTGTTTCTCTTTCTTTCTTTCCTTTCTTTCTTTCTTTCTTTCTTTCTTTCTTTCTGTAATTGCGTGCACCGTGCATAGGTTCGATTCCCAGGCTGTGTTTCCCTGTCTTTCTTTCGTTTGTTCTTTCTTTCTTTCTTTCTTTCTGTCTGTCTGTCTGTAATTGCGTACACCGTGCATAGGTTCGATTCCCAGGCTGTGTGTTTCCCTTTCTTTCTTTCTTTCTTTCTTTCTTTCTTTATAGCTTTATAAGCTTGCACTGCATAGGTTCCATTCCCAGGCTGTGTGCTTTCCTGTGTTTCATTCTTTTTCTTTCTTTCTTTCTTTCTTTATTTCTTTCTGTAATTGCGTGCACCGTGCATAGGTTCGATTCCCAGGCTGTGTGTTTCCCTGTCTTTCTTTCGTTCTTTCTTTCTTTCTTTCTGTCTGTCTGTAATTACGTGCACCGTGCATAGGTTCGATTCCCAGGCTGTGTGTTTCCCTGTCTTTCTTTTCGTTCGTTCTTTCTTTCTTTCTTTCTTTCTTTCTGTCTGTCTGTCTGTAATTGCGTACACCGTGCATAGGTTCGATTCCCAGGCTGTGTGTTTCCCTTTCTTTCTTTCTTTCTTTCCTTCTTTCTGTAATAGCTTGCACCATGCATAGGTTCCATTCCCAGGCTGTGTGTTTCCCTGTCTTTCTTTCGTTCTTTCTTTCTTTCTTTCTTTCTTTCTGTCTGTCTGTCTGTAATTGCGTACACCGTGCATAGGTTCGATTCCCAGGCTGTGTGTTTCCCTGTCTTTCTTTCGTTCTTTCTTTCTTTCTTTCTGTCTGTCTGTAATTACGTGCACCGTGCATAGGTTCGATTCCAAGGCTGTGTGTTTCTCTTTCTTTCTTTCTTTCTTTCTTTCCTTTCTTTCGTTCTGTCTTTCTTTCTGTAATTGCGTGCACCTTGCATAAGTTCGATTCCCAGGCTCTGTGTTTCTCTTTGTTTCTTTCCTTTCTTTCTTTCTTTCTTTCTTTCCTTCTGTAATTGCGTGCACCGTGCATAGGTTCGATTCCCAGGCTGTGTTTCCCTGTCTTTCTTTCGTTTGTTCTTTCTTTCTTTCTTTCTTTCTGTCTGTCTGTCTGTAATTGCGTACACCGTGCATAGGTTCGATTCCCAGGCTGTGTGTTTCCCTGTCTTTCTTTCTTTCTTTGTTTTTGTAACTGCGTGCACCGTGCATAGGTTCGATTCCAAGGCTGTGTGTTTCTCTTTCTTTCTTTCTTTCTTTCTTTCTTTCTTTCCATTCTTTCTTTCTGTAATTGCGTGCACCGTGCATAGGTTCGATTCCCAGGCTGTGTGTTTCCCTGTCTTTCTTTCGTTCATTCTTTCTTTCTTTCTTTCTTTCTGTCTGTCTGTAATTGCGTACACCGTGCATAGGCTCGATTCCCAGGCTGTGTGTTTCCCTTTCTTTCTTTCTTTCTTTCTTTCTTTCTGTAATAGCTTGCACCATGCATAGGTTCCATTCCCAGGCTGTGTGCTTTCCCTGTGTTTCTTTCTTTCTTTGTTTCTGTAAGTGCGTGCACCGTGCATAGGTTCGATTCCCAGGCTGTGTGTTTCCCTGTCTTTCTTTCGTTCTTTCTTTCTTTCTTTCTTTCTTTCTTTCTTTCTTTCTTTCTGTCTGTCTGTCTGTAATTGCGTACACCGTGCATAGGTTCGTCCAACTCTCAAAACCATATAACAATGTTGACCAGGTATATATTTTCATGAGACTTTCCCCTTGTTTTTATACAGTTTCCTGTTAGGTAAAAATTCCCTCATGTTGCCTGCCAAATGCTTTATTTGCAAATTCTATTCATCTTTTAATTTCTCTCTCACATCTTGTGTCACTATACTACCTAAAGAACCGAAACTCTCTCCGTGTTCTACTGCTTGGTTTCCACACCTCAAGTTGTCAACTCCCTCCCACCTCCCACCCCTCCACCCCCACCCCCGTGCGATTTCACAGGATTTCATGAATACTGAAATTTCTTGTGTAAACACTGTACTGTAAGGTACACATCCATATATGAATGTTGGATTACACATAACAACTCAGTCCATGTGGATTTGCAAGAATTCTTTTTCAAACACTTCCATCTGTTCATTTGACTTCTGTGTTCTTGGTCCCGGGCCAGGACACTTTATAAAAGGATGGAATAAGCAGTGGATAGGATGGTAGTTCAGTCACATCTTTGGATGCCAAACACACACACACACACATCTACGAGCAATTTAGAATGGCGAGTCTATCTGTCTTCCTTTCGGCTTTTTCCCTTTTACTCGGGAGTCATCTGATTCGCACGTTTGATTTGGCAGAGGTTTTTACGTCGGATGCCCTTGGATGTCACAACCCTTTAGCAAGGGACAGAAACACGCCGACGGCTTTGCAGCCGTCAATGGTTCTTTTACATGCCTCTCACCATAGACAGTGAGAGACATGGCCTGCCTTTGATAACCCAGTCAGCTGCACTGGGGGGACAGTGACAACCTTGTGGAGAGTGGGACTCGAACCCCCAACCTTTGGATCAGCGATCCAGCGCCCTATACCACTAGACTACCACTGCCCCTTAGAATGGCGAGTCTATCATTGTGGAATGTCGAGATTCTTTCTGTGTCCTTATCTCTCTCTGTTTCTCCTTCTTTTTGTTGCAGTGATGATGTCACAGAAAGAGGAGGTTGAACTGCACACTATATGATGGTGCACACTCTGTTATGATCACTTTCTACAACTATCTCCCATCATCTATTTCTTTGGTGGTATGTGATTCTCCAGGGCAGCATCTTAACATAGGAGTTAGAACATCCGTCTCACAGCGAGAAGGTCCTGGGTTTGACTCCTGGGCTAAGTGAGAGTGTTTTTTTTTTTTTTTTTTTTTTTCTCCTTTGTTTGCTCTCCCCACGTAAGCATGAGTTTCCACCAGATACTCCTCCAACAGTCCTAACACATGCACATTAGGTTAATTTGCTGTTTCAAATTGCCTCTAGGTGAAGGGTGTTGATGTGAATGGTTGTGTGTGTTGCCAGGTGATGGTATGGCGAGCTGTTCAGGGAATACCCCGCCTTCAACCAGTGCCGGCTGAATGCCCAGTCTCCCCACAACCCTAATTAAGTGGTTTGGCAAATGAGTGAGTGAGTAGGTATTCCTCCCTTTGTTGCTTCACTCTAATAATGTTTTTGATTCAGCTTTAACTTCTGTATATCTATAAAATAAGAGACGGTAAGACATCTTTATTGTCAGCTGTTGCATGAACAATGAAAATCAAGCAATTATTAAAAGAAAATGCACAAAAGACAATTAAGAAACTACACAAAGCTATACATGAGCATATACCTATACACATCATCATCATCATCATCATCATATCTTATCCCCGTAGAGTAGTGTA
>CM045732.1:62110995-62120995 GCA_024760905.1 Plotosus lineatus
ATATAGGTTCCCAGTGTATACTATGATTTTAACTGAAGTTTTTTAGCACAACCGACACAAATCTATCAATAAATGGCATAAACTGATCAAAGTGCTCCTTGTAAATATTAGAGCATTGATGAGAGCATCATTCTGAGACTCAACTTCTCCATAACTGCCGAGAACACAGAAAGAATTTAATATAAAGATTTGAATGAGAATAACTTTCAAAAAGTGCAGTGTTTCCCTTCAAAGAAAAGCTACACTATAGTATCGAGTTTAAATTTATTTAATAAGATGTCCACCTAAAGTTACTAAATACTTTCATTTGGTGTGAATGAATTCTTTTGGACAGAAAGAATGAAAACTGTGGATAATAATAATAATAATAATAATAATAATAATAATAATAATAATAATAATAACAGAAGGAACACAGCACCCCCTGCTAGTCCTGTTGTAACAACACATTTCCAAAAAAAATCATCCTGTTTCACAATATTAAATAATCCTTTAGAAGATCATTCACTTTCAGATCTAATGGGATCTCGATATAAAAAAAAATCTTCCTTGTCCAATATCTCACTTCTGGTAGAAATGTATGAAAATCCACACATAACAATAGATATAATCATTCTCATCAACACAAACAAACAAGCAACCAAACAATCCATTCTCAGAAAGAGAAAAAAAAATCAAAGTTTATTACAAAAGTGTTAAGTCACAGAATAGTTTATTATGTTTATTATTAAACTTAATTTATGCAGATTATGCAGAGTCTAACATTCAAATCCCTGGGTATGAACAGTTGCTTTACAAACACTAACATATTAGAAAAAGTGTATTAACACAAAACTGTGATTTGTGTTGTAGCTGACATTGTCATCAGAGCTGCAGTTATGGAAAATGAATCAACCAGTCATATTTGAGAATTCAACAATATTTTCTCCCTTTATTTATTTATTTTTTGAGTGAATAGATTTTAAATGAGTAGTTTCGTTGTCAGAGTGATTACAGTAAATGTGTCTAACTGCAGAAAGTCCATGTCTGGATTTGTATTGGCTCAGCAGTGCTTATGAACTTGCAGCTCTGTGGATGTTAAAATCACTCACACAGCCTTGGCACTAGATGTTATTATTATTATTATTATTATTATTATTATTATTATTATGTGGCTTTAACAGACTACAGGTGTATGTTTGATCAACAGCATTTTGCATTGGGGTCATATTTATATATATATATATATATATATATATATATATATATATATATATATATATATATATATATATATATACACATATATATACATATATACATGTATATGTATATATATATATACACACACACACATATATATATATATACATATATACATATACATATATATATATATATATATATATATATATATATATATGTATGTATATACATATATATATATATATATATATCGTAAATATGACCCCAATACAAAATGCTAATATATATATATATATATATATATATATATAATTTACAATTAAGTATTACATTTGCTATTGTGGATGTTTTATTTCTGCCCAGTATATTAACCGTTGTATCACTATCACAAAACAAGATGCAATATGATCAGGATGACAAAAGCTTTCTTTTTCGAATGCCATAGCAAAAAAAAACAAAAAACAAAAAAACAACAAAAAAAGTCCACTGATGGTGAAATGGTGAACTTAAAATCAAGCCAGAGAGGGACATCTAGGGGTGTAAAGACATCCCAGTCCAGATCATCACATCAGTCCATCCATCTCAGTATATAGTAGCCAAAGTTGGGAATTTATAAAATAATTTACAAATTAATCACCTTTGTGCTTTTTCTATCCCAGCATGCCTCTGTTAGTCCAACTAAGGAAGGTGTGGCCTCTGCGTTTGACAGTTGCACTGAAGGGGTGTGGTTTCTGCGCTTGACAGTTCCACTGAAGGAGGTGTGGCCACTGTGTCCATCAGTTTCAGTGAAGGAGGTGCCATCTATATTTGTCGGTCTCACTGTAGGACATGTGGCTTCTACTATATTTGAAAGAGGATTGGGCTCTTTTTTCAAATAATCCCAGTAAAGAATGTGTGGCTTCTGTGTTTGATAGTTCCAGTAAATGAGGTGTGGCTTTGTTCCTGTGTTTGTCAGTCCCACTGGACGTGGTACAGCTTTATTCCCTTCAGTCCCACTGAAGGAGGTGTGGCCACTTGTGTTTGACAATTCAAGTAAATGAGGTGTAGCTATGCTAACATCTGTCCCAGTACCGAAGGTGTGGTCTCTGCACTTGTCACTCCCAATAACGGGGTGTGCATTTGTTCCTATCAGTAAAGACAAGGTAGTCTCTCAAACAGTCACTCGAAAAGAAGGAGGTACAGTATACGTATATGTCCATCAGTCTGATTGAGGCGGGCGTGGTGTTGTTCCTGGCAGCCTCAGTAAAGAAGGTGTAGTACATATTATTCATTTTATCATCTCAGAAAGACAGCTGTGCCTCAAAGCCCTGTTAGGAAATACTGATGATGCTCTCAACGGAATATGTAAACTGATCAGCCGTAACATTAAAATCATTTGACCGGTCTGCAAACTAGGCAGCCACATATGCAGAAAATTGCAATGCATTGTGTATCCTGACCCTTTTCCATCATAGCCAGCATTAGCAGTTACAGCAGGGTGTGCTACAGTAAGTCTTCTGTGGGATCAGACCAGACATAATAGCCTTTATGCTTCACACACATCACTGTGCCTTGAGTACCCATGTCACTCTTGCCCACTCTTATTTTGAAAATGGATGGGTCATTTAACTATCACAATGTAGCCTTGTTCAAAGTCACTCAGATCCTTATGCTTGCTCATTATTCTGTGGTGCAACTGCTAGAAAATAATGTTTTTCACTTTACCTGTCTGCGGCCATAATGGTTTTAATGTTATATCTGATTGGTTAAGTACAACACACCTGTCATCCATAATGTTAGTAATACGAATAATCGGTATATATTGGTTGATTCCCAATAAACCAAAATGAGAAATGTTTCCAGGTACAATGGTACCTCACCTTACAATAGTCCCAGCAAACGAAAAATCCAGGTTACGAAAAATATTTTCCAAAATTTTTTGTCTCTGTATATGAAACAAGTTCTCCTTATGAAACGCTCCAAACGTGCCATTCAAACATTCAAACAATGCAAAAGCTGCTTTCTCATTGACTATCTTCAAACATCCCGCCCTGCTGGCCTCCCACTGGCTAGGAGGGATGACGCAGCTCCCTCCCATTGGCTATCTCCCAACATTCCACCCCGCTGGCATCCCATTGGCTATGAGGGATGACGCAGCTCCCTCCCATTGGCTATCTCCAAACATCCAACCCCACTGGCCTCCCATTGGCTATGAGGGATGACGCAGCTCCCTCCCACTGGCTATTATGGAGCTGAAT
Source organism: Plotosus lineatus (assembly GCA_024760905.1). Taxonomy (NCBI): domain Eukaryota; kingdom Metazoa; phylum Chordata; class Actinopteri; order Siluriformes; family Plotosidae; genus Plotosus; species Plotosus lineatus. The sequence continues at coordinate 62,114,418 of CM045732.1, forward strand.
CTCTCATAATGCTTTTTGTGTAAAGGACAGAGTTACTGTTGTTTCATGAGTTTCTTGCTTTATTTTTTGACTCAGGCTTTTAACCTTCCATAAACATTTGTAAGATTATAACTCTGCTAAGAAGACATGGTCAACACACGCGCACGCGTGTGTGATTTCCGGTGCGAGTGAAAAGAAGAAGTGGGCTCGTGTTATGCGGCTGAGTGATATCACAGAGGAATATGGCCAAACTAGTCTACCATCGGTACGATATTGAAGTAGAAGGTCTAAAAAGGTATGCTTTTATAATTTTTAAATGGTTTAGGGGGTAGTATTTGGGGCCTTGGAACGAATCACAAGTTTTACATGTAAAATGCGGTTCAATTTACAAAAAAAAATCCAGGTTAAGAAAAAGACGCTGTGGAACGAATTAATTTCATAAGGTGAGGTATCACTGTATTAGTTAGGTAGCGCACATGAAATAGGTCCATGTAAACTAAAAAAAAATCTACACTGGGGGTGTTCTGTGAAGCCTACTCCCTAGTGACACACTCTCCAGTGTCCCTGAATTAATCTCGAGACATGCTGATCCTTTTGAATAGGGAAAAAGAACAATGGCATTGCTCATTTGCATTTATGTTTAATTTATAACAGTAAGCCTATTCTGATTGAGCTGGGCAAGAATTTAAGACCAATTTTACTTACTAGCAGCGAAGTAGGAACACACACACACACACACACACACACGCACACGCACACGCACACGCACACACACACACACACACACACAAACTTACATGTGTATCTTTGTGGGGACCTTTACTCTAAACGTAACCATAATAAACAAAACCCTGACCATAAACTTAAAACTAACCAGAAGTCTAAAAACAAGCCGTAAACATCACTCAGCCCTCAACTGAGGATTAGTCAAAATTCCCCCCTTTCCCCAAAACATTCTACTTCTGGGAATTAATATCTTTGCATAGTGCTCGTATTATGCAGCGGTGACTGGGAAACGTACAATGGCACCATCCCACTACTCTGGTTGTTTGTGTGTTACAGGGTTGTGGAGAATCTCGGAGGGGAATCTGCAGGGAATCTCCCCAGCAGCACACTGTACTCGGCTAGGCAGAGAAAGTGGGTCAGCTCAAAAAAGCTCTGGATGCACACTGAGGCCCTGTGCAGCAGTGCATCAGCATCACATGTGTGTGTGTATGTGTGTGTGTGTGTGTGTGTGTGTGTTTTTGTGTGCATGCATGTGTGCTGGTGAAAAACCCACGTTATAACTAATACATGCACACGCGCACACACACACACACACACACACACACACACACACACACATCTTTCTTATGACTCCTACATTACACACAAGCAGACTGTCACGAGTCCACCTTGTTGTGTGTAAGTGCATCCAATTGATCCAAGGCCTTTTAATTTCAGGCTTGGCTAAATAACAGCATTTGAATTGATCAGTGCGCAAGGACAAGCAGGGAGACTGGGAGGACTCAGAGAATGAGGAGGATGGCAGCCTCAGGGAGAAACACAGGAGCAGCCAGGCTCTTATAGATGCCTTACACATGGCATAAAAAAAAAAAAAAAAAAAAAAAAACATGAATGAGCCTGTATAGCTGTATATAGCATAATCAGGAATTGCCGAATCTTTATTCTGAGACACAGTCATCCCTGGTGTGATCTGTTTTATGGTCAGTGTTTCTCAATACTGTAATACTGGCAGATATGGCTATCAAAGTGCATTTTTTCACACGGTTCCATTGAACAAAGAAGAGACAACATAAATGGGTTCCTCTGGGTTCCTTTGGTCCTGTTCCCCCCACCCCCACCCCCCATTTTACTCACTTACTCTTTTTTGTTTTCAGTTTTACTCACCCACTCATTTTCTGCTTAATCCTACCAGAGTTGAAGGGAGACTGTTGCACATTTCAGTATTTCTTTCAATATCTACTGAAAACCATGAACACCTTACAAAACCATCACAGGGTAACATTCCCACTCACGCCAAGGGTCAACTTGGAACAGCCCGTCAATCTAATGTGCATGATTTTAGACCGTGGGAGGACAGCAATAATCAAAGAAAACCCGTTCAGGTACAGGGAGCACAAATTAACTCCACTCAGAAACACTCAAGCCCGGGACTCGAACCCAGGACCTTGTTGCTGTAAGGCAGATGTGCAATCCACTACATCACCATTACCCATAATTCATTTTTTTGTTTGTTTGGGGGTTTTTTGTAGCCAATTGCTACTCATCCAATATGATTGCCTATTACATAACCACATACAGCCAGGAAGGGGCCAAAGCAAACACGTGCTTCCTGCTCCAGCTTTGTGAGCATGCGTAACACAAAGCTATAGCTCAAGATAACAGTGGTGCATCTTTTTGATATGCTTCATGAAAGCCTGAATATTTGTTTCTGATTGGTGGTCCATTACAGCTGAGGCAGTTTGTTATTGCTTTATCCATATGATAATCAGGATAATATACAATAAGGCCCCCAGCTACATGTCAAGGTGCTGATCTGTCTCAGTCATGGTTTATTTTGCAGTAATGTTCACTGTTAACCTTTAAAGGTCATGGCAAAAATGTGTTATCTAGGTATTAATGTAAATGACTTCCAAACCCTAATCTTAATCCATTTGTACAACAATAATTAACTGTACAATATTTCTACCAAAAACTGCACATAGATTGACTAAACCAGCCAAAATTTGATCCAAAATTATTACCCAATGGTAAAATATTAAGAAGTTTCACTTCACATTACCTCATTTCCAAGTGAACATTTTATAAAGCGCAACTGTTTGCCTACGGTTTTACTTTGTTCAACAGAAGACATAATTCATAACATGCCACATCCCTGCTATTTAGCATAGATAAACCTCAGGATGTGCAGGCATTTATATAGCATGAAGAGAACCGTAATGAACCAGCGGCATAGTGACACAGTAGGAGGCACTGCTGCCTCATAGCTGCAAGGTCTTATAGTTAGTTACTGCCTGTGCAAGGCTTTGCATGTTCTCCCCATGCTTGCAGGGTTTTCTCCTGGTTCTCTTTCTTTCTTTGACCGTCCAAATACATGCAGATAGATGGACTGTTTCTTTCCCTGTGCTGTGAATAAGGGTGAGAGTGCATGTGCATGATGACCTGTGATGGACGAACATCCCAGTTTTGGGTGAATATTCCTGCCTGGCTCTGAATTCACTGCACACAGGAAGCTTACTGAAGATAAATGAATAAAAATTGTATTCTCGGAGCTAAAATAGCATCTCTTTGGTACTGTCTGACAGCTGCGGTTATAATGATTCCTTGGATTCCAAATCCTAGACTGCATGTTATTAATGTTATAAACAATGGAAATGAAGGAAAGCAAACCTTACTTTACTAGAAAGAGAAATTAATGAAAAGTATGGAAATAAGAAGAAATGGCAGGAGATAAACATACAATATAGCTTTAAATACACGCTCGCTACTCAGCATGATCACCATCTGTTTTAAATTCTCCAGCATATTCGTTAAGTCCCCTAATATTTGTAAGTAAAAGGAGGACTTTTGTTTGTTTTTACTTTACGTTAGCCTAATTAGCTTTAAAACAATGCTTTTTTTTTTTTTTTTTTTTTTTTTTTTTTAATTAAACATCCCTGAGACGCTACTTATTCACTTTCTGCTTTGCTAAATGCCGACAAGAAACAGGTTGGCAATCCCTGGTGGCAAATTTGTTTGAACATGTGCAAGTTGACAAAGATAATTTCCTACAATCATAAACAGGTAAACCTGCTGGATAGAGTAACCATTATTCTCCACATGTATTCGGAAGATTTCATTTTCATTTAATTTTCTGAACCACTTTATCATGTATTAGGGTCACAGGGAGGCCCATCCCAACCGACTCTGTGCAGAGGCACACAACCATTCACACTCACGGATAGTAAGGAATATCCAACTTGCCTAATGTGCACATCTTTGGACAGTAGAAGGAGACTGAAGGACCTGGAATAAATCCACACAAGGTGAGGAATGACATGCAAACTCCACAAAGATACGCCCTTTCCAAGCATGAGGCTCGAACCCACTTGCTGGGAGTGCTCACCATTATTCCACCGTGCCACTCCAGGACAGGATATTTTTGTTAAATATATTAAATGTGTGTTAATGCTCATCTATAGAAGTACACATGGATAGAATGAATGTTTTAAGATATTATATACAGGATTCTTTTCAACAAATTAGTTATTATTATTATTATTATTATTATTATTATTATTATATCTTTTTTTTTCCAGATGAAGGACATCACCATCTTGGTTAATTACAATTATAACAATTGCATTATTTAAAAAAAAAATTAAGGGCAGTGGTGGTCTAGTGGTATAGGGCGCTGGATCGCTGATCCAAAGGTTGGGGGTTCGAGTCCCACTCTCCACAAGGTTTTCACCGTCCTCCCCAGTGCAGCTAACTGGGTTATTAAAGGCCGGCCATGTCTCTCACTGTCTATGGTGAGAGGCGTGTAAAAGAACCATTGCTGACTTTCGACAAGAGTAGCTGCAAAGCCGTCAGCATGTTTCTGCCCTGCGATGGCCTGGCGAGCTGTCCAGGGTGTACTCTGCCCTCGCCCGAAGTTGGCTGGGATGGGCACCAGCCTCCCCGCGACCCAAATTAGGATTAAGCGGGTACAGAAAATGAACTGAGCATTATTTTAAATTTAAAAAATGCATTAATCAATTATTTGATGAGCCATGTAATACTACCTCACCTATGGTCACGAGCTTTGGGTAGTGACCGAAAGAACAAGATCACGAATACAAGCGGCTGAAATGAGCTTCCTTCACCGGGTGGTGGAACTCTCCCTTAGCGATAAGGTGAGAAGATCTACCATCCGGGGAGAGCTCGGAGTAAAACCGCTGCTCCTCTGCATTAGGGCCAGTTGAGGTGGCTCGGGCATCTCGTCAGAATGCCTCGCGAACATTTCCCTGGTGTTGCGGGCATGTCCAACCAGGAAGAGACCCCGGGGTCGACCTAGAACACGCTGGAGGGACTATGTCTCGCGGCTTGTCTGGGAACACCTCGGTGTCGTCCCCCCCCCCGGAAGGGCTGGAGGAAGTGGCTGAGGAGAGGGATGTCTGGACCTCTTTGCTTAGGATGCTGCCCCCGCGACCTGACCCTGGAAGAAGCGGAAGATGATGATGATGATGATGATGATGATGTAATACTAGAAGAATTTTGAAGCCTATCTTAGCCAACTCTGGGTGAAGGTGGGGCACACAATAAACAGATTCCTAGTCCATTGCAGGGCAACACACACACACACACACACACACACACACACACACACACACACACACACACACACACACCTGGGGCAATTTGGAAAAGCCAACTGTGCATATTTTTTGACAGTGGGAGGAAACCAGAGTACCAGGTAACCCACAAGACTGGGAGAACATACAAACTCTACACAAGCACCCTTGCCGAGACCGGGACTTAAACCCATGACCATCTTGCTGTGAGGTGGACATGCCAACCACTACACCACCAACAAATCATGTCATTTTCTAAACTAGCAACCTTTTCTGGTGAAAGTCGCTGTTTAATTCAAACCCTCAGTAAGTATTGGAGAGAGTCCGAGACTTCCAGAAATAATAATCTTACGATTTAATGAAAATCTGACGTGATAATGTTTTACTGAGTAAAGAATAAAATATGATGTGGCATTCTGCTAAATGAAAAATAATCAACAAAGAAGCTGGGTAATGCAGCCCAGTGTGTCCCTTTTTTTTTTTTTTTTTTTTTTTTTAAAGACTCTCGTTACATTTAATGTTGTGGAACATCTGCAGAACAAGTTGGTTCCTGTTATTAATTATATTACAGCAGATATAAATAGTCATTCTCTTACCAGATTTAATTTAGGGATTTTTACTCTTCGAGCAAAATATAAATATATATTAAAATACAGTTTGTCATGTTACAGAGAAATTGCAAAAAACACAAAGTTCTGTTTCTTTGGCACCGTCATGAAACTGAAAACTTCAAGTTATAGATTTACCGCTGACCAAAAACAAATGTGCTAACAATGAAACTCTTTTTTAAAATAGAAACATAAAATAAATGTCTCCTTAAAGAAATTGCAACAATATTCCTAATTACATAATTAAAAAGTAATAATGACATTATTTAGTTTAAAACACAATCACATCTTAAATTTCTTTATAATTAGCGATAGACTGTGTGTGTCTGTATGTATCTGCCAGTAAGAATTCAGTGTTCGTGTAGAAACAGTACTTTATGTGAAGTTTATGATCAGTACAGAAAGAAGATCACTGCTAAAATAGACAATCAATCAACGCCTTCTGTCCAATCAGATTCAAAGGTTCAACAACTGGTTTGAATGGGTTTTTTATAACGTTAAGTTTAGACCGTACAGTATTTACAATTGGACAAAAGACACTCAAACATAAGAATGTTGTGAACTAAAACTTTTGTACCAGTGTTCCAGAAACATGTTTTATAAAATATAGAGCACAAAGAAAATGTCAAAGATTCAAATGTTTATCCATAAAACATTCCATTGTCCTAAAATAAAC
>CM045732.1:62128495-62225995 GCA_024760905.1 Plotosus lineatus
TTTTTGCAATTCAAGCTGTCATGCTCGATAATGGTTTCAGATTGGGAAATATCGCTCAATGAAAGTCAAGTGTACTCCTCATTATTTACCAAAGTGGCCAGATTGTGTGGACCTTTTGTTGCCATAATGGATCCAACAAGACACCGATATTGTAATTACACACAGACTGCTCGTCTGATGATATTGAGAGCCAAGCGGATAATTCCATGTGGTTTTGTGTGTGGTGGGTGCTTTTCCTTTCTGAAATACCCATTATCCCTGTGTAGACCACCCCTCTCAGTTGCTGTGCTAAGAGGAGCCACAAGATTGGCTCAGGCACCAAAGACAAATCACTCGCCTTCATCATTCACTTTTCAGCACTCAACAACAAAGAGTTTTAATAAACTGAAAACAAATTCAAAATGGTGCCGAAATAATAGCAAACTAGACAATATTGATATGATATGATATACGTCCACTCATTTTTTAAATCGCTTAATACTAATTAGGGTTCTGGGGAGGCTGGTGCCCATCTCAGCTGACTCTGAGGGAGGTTGGCGTTCACACTGGATATCACGCCGGGCTCTTGCAGGGTCAACACACACAATCATTCCCACTCACACATAGGGGCAACTTGGAACTGACAAGTATCCTACTATGCACGTAGCCTACTGTGGGAGGAAACCAGAATTCCCAGAAGAAACCCATGGAAGCACAGGGAATACATGCAAACTCCACACTGAAACATCTGAGCCTCGGAATCAAACCCAAGCCTTCTTGGAGTCAGGTGGATGTGCCAACCACTCTGCCACTTTGCCACCCTTGACTATCCTTAGTCTTTGCTTTTCTCATTTACAGTGGAACCTCGGAATCCGAACAAAAAACCCGTGAGTTCTTCCGTCCGGGAAACCGAACCAATACTGGAAGTCGAACTCGAGAAACGTGCGAGAAAAAATGAGACCGAGAGGGAGGAAAAGTGCGTGACTTCCAGAAGTCTGGAAGTTGTTGATATTCTGTATGTTCTGGGGAAGTCCGGAAGTTGTTGATACTATGTGAGGTCTGTTTGGGCTTTTACACCCAAGCCTAGTGGCTCATCAGGCCGGTGCTAGGTGTCCTGGGGAAGTCCAGAAGTTGTTGATATTATGTATCACCCTAAAAGCTGTCTTGGGGAAGTCCGAAGTTGTTGATACAGTATTAAAGCTAAAGCTAGCGCTAAAGCACTAAAGCTATCTAATCACTAACGCCATATACCACCTTCAGCAACAAATACGATTTCGAGTACCAAACAGAAAACCCACAGATCGGCTTATAGGCATAACCGCCTAAACAAAGCTGAAGAGGATGTATGTATGTAAGCTAAGCTAAAACTAAGCTAAAGCGCTAGCAGCGCTGTGAACACCTTTAACGATGAGGTCATGAGCCACTTCCGTAAGGTTTTGGAAAGAAGGCTTTTCAAAAAAGGTTAAAATTCTTATCTTTATTGTTTTTATGCCTTAACTTTTCTGTGGTTTTCATTTTACTGTGTTATCATCTCAGAAAAGAGTTACGCGTTGGAGAGGGGCGTGGCTCTAACACACTCATTGATGAAAACGGGTTGTGCTTTATTGTTCAACGGTTTCCAGTGCTCAAGTGCTCGAATTATTGTTTCTAGTGCTCTAGTGTCCGTGCTCTAGTGCCTTCCCTGTGAACAATAAAGCACAGCCATTTTCATAGATGAAACGGGGATATCTGTAATAGAGATTCGGAGAAACACGGAAATCAAACTAAAGCTTGAACTGCTTGAGCACAGAGCTGAGAGATCAAGAGGGACAGTCTTCTGGCACCGAGAGCGCTGCTAGACTTCATAGCCTGTGATTAAATGGAAATGATTAAATGTGTGTGTGTTTAGCACTCCATTCTATGTGTTAGAGCCACGCCCCTCTCCAACGCGCATTTCAATGAGCAACTCTTTTCTGAGAGACCAAAGCACTAAAATAAAAACCACAGAAAAGTTAAAAAGTCTCTCACAACACAAACCATAACATAATGTATTGTATTCAATAATTTTTTCACTTAATTTGAGGACCTATGGTATGAGTTTCGGTACCATTAACTTCTGTTCAAAAGACGACGGAACGAACTAAGACCATTTACGTTGTTTGTAATGGGAAAAGCAGATTGGGAATCCGAACAAATCGGAATCCGAGCAGCCGTCTGGAACGGATTTAGTTCGAGTACCGAGGCTCCACTGTATACTCATACCTGCAATGGCCTGGAGAGCTGTCCAGGGTCTACCCCGCCCTCGCCCAGAGATGGCTGAGATGGGTGCCAACCTCCTCACGACCCTAATTACAATTAAGAGGTTCAGAAAATGAATGAATGTATAATGTATGAATGAATAACATATGTAGATATAAATATATAAAATAAAACAATTATTTCCAAATTTATAAGAGTTATTGACATCTTATAATTCACATTTGTTATTTGAAATATATTAAAAAAATACAGGGATTTGTAAAATCAGCTTTATGTCCTTGTTAATTTTATGTTTGTGCATACACAGTCCCATCTTTATTTAATATCAATTTCATATGTCAAAAAAAATTCATTTGTATTTACTACCTCTGCCAAGAAGATTGTTTTTCCCTTTGGTTTGTATATTTGTTTATTATGAAGAGATTTTCATGAAATTCTTTTTAAGTGCAGGGTTTTTTGCTCAAGGAGGTTGAGGCCAGCGATGTTGTATGGTTTAGAAACAGTGGCCCTGGGGAAAAGACAGGAGGCAGAGCTGGAGGTAGCAGAGATGAAAATGTTGAGGTTCTCTTTGGGAGTAACGATGATGGATAGGATCAGGAATGAGTACATCAGAGGGACTGCACATGTAAGACGTTTTGGAGACAAAGTCAGAGAGGCTAGATTGAGATGGTTTGGACATGTACAGAGGAGGGATAGTGAGTATATTGGTAGTATGATGCTGAGGTTGGAACTACCAGGCAGAAGTCCGAGAGGAATACCAAAGGGACGATTCATGGATGTGGTGAAGGAGGACATGAAGGCAGTTGGTGCAAGAGAAGAAGATGCAAAGGATAGGGTGAGATGGAGGCAGATGATTCGCTGTGGCGAACCCTGAAGGGAAAAGCCGAAAGGAGGAGAAGAAGAAGAGGAAGAAGAGGATTATTAGATATCGAAGATGATCCAGATCAAATAAGGACCCACAATTTTTTTTTAATTCTTCAACATTGTGAAGAGGAGGATTTTTTTTTTTTTTTTTTTTACATTTTGGATGACTTGCAGGGTGGAGGTTTGAGCTCTTAGATGCTCTTGTTTAAATATTCTCAGTAGTTCCAATGGGGCTGTGATGCAGTAATACTTCCCTCTATTCCATCATGTTTTATTCCACCATGTCAGTCATAAATGTAAAGAGTACAAGTATTTCTCAAGTTTACTCGAGATGGGTGTTATTACTAAAAATAAATATTATAAACATGTAAAAACATTAGCTTGTGTACCACAAGATCACAGGATGAACTACATCTCTAAAAATATAATTCGATCGTTAAAAATAGGGGGGGGGGGGGGGGGGGGGGGGGAAATCTGATGAGCTTATACATCATAACATCAGCTTCTAGACTCATCTCTGATTGATGCACTGACAAGAAAATACATTACAATCTCTGACGGACATCACCTCATATTTTCGTAGCCTCAAGAGGGAACTAGATTGAAATGTTGAACTAATCAGGGCCTGAAGCATGAAGCATGGATTTGTGTCGAGCACCTGCTAAGAGGCATCATGGAGCTGGATGGAGAGAAAAGATGGTGATTAGAACATAGCAAGGCTGTGAAAGCCTGACTCCACCACAAAGCCTATACCCTGCTTCCTGCCTCTTTAAGAATATGCAATATCACCCCAGTTCAATTAATGCTGGAGACCTCACCCACTACTTAATCTATCTGATCGCTCCACTTCAAAACATCTGTATCCAATGTTTCATCCCTTGATCCTGTCTGTCCTTTACAATAAAAACCCAAGGTCCTGTTCTGAAGCTTCTGGGCGGGAATAACTTCCATTTATTCTACAACAGAGCTCAGAAATCTCTTTGAACCTTCTCTCGCGCGCGCTCTCTCTTCATTTGCTCATGACCTCTACCGGATGATGAGTCACGGCTGTCTCCGGCCTTCTCCGCCTTCTCCAGTTTCTGCTCTCCTGTCCTCCTCTTTCTTTCTCGTGGGATTTTTCTCCGGATTTTAGCACTAGTCATATTCTGCTGACATTTAAGTTATTCTGCACTCTTTGTATCGGATCTTACAAGGAAGCTTATGTTGTAATACACGTCCCGTATGCAAATAAACACCTATAACCTCTTTTGAAAAAAAAAACGCATCAGACTACTGTCTCCGAAAAACTAAACAGTGACAGGTTCTGGGTTTAATGAAAGCTTCATGAAAACTGTTTTGAGAGTGAACACCCAATTAAAATATAGTTTAGAGAGCTCCAAGAACTCTTAAAAGGCTCTAGATACAGCCATTTTGGGGGAATTCTACTTTTCTTATATCCACAACTGATTAATGCACTGGACATTTCTTTTTATCAAAGCTTTGCTAAATATAACAGGCCATTTCTATCCTTTAAAAAAATGAATAAACCCATTTTTAAAAATAATTATATGACATAATAAGTAAGACAATACAGGGATCCCTCACTTTCCACGGTTAATGGGGACTGAGACCTCTCTGCGACCGTAGATTTCCGCAAAGTGGAATATTAGCACGTCCGCCTCACAGCAAGAAGGCCCGGGTTCGATTCCCGGCCTGGGCGTTTCTGTGTGGAGTTTGCATGTTCTCCCCGTGCTTGTGCGGGTTTCCTCCGGGTGCTCCGGTTTCCCCCGCAATCCAAAGATGTACACTGTAGGTTAATTGGCCGTTCTAAATTGACCGTAGTTTCTCTCCTGCAGCGGCACTGGAACCCAGTCGTATCGGCACTTGCCTTTCCATTGGATCCTTCCGGTGGCGCCGAGACAGGGGGGGGACGACTTGCTGCTTGGGTAACAGCCTGTCCCTCATTACTCCCTACCCGGGCTCTGTGCACCGGGGAGTATCACCAGTCGGGATACTGGCCAGAGCGCAGCCATAGTCCTTCGGGACTGACGGAGGCCTACGAGATTTCCGCAAAGTGGGATCGACACCCCCTCCCCCGACTGACTGATGTATACATACATGTAGATCTTCTTTTCCATTCGGCTGTTCGCTTTTCTCAGGGGTCGCCACAGCGAATCATCGCATGTCTGATTTGGCATAGGTTTTTACGTCGGATGCTCTTCCTGACACAACCCTTTCAACGCTGATGGGTTGAAAGTCAGCGGTTCTTTCAATGCAGCTACTCTTTGCAAATGTCAGAAATAGTTCTTTTACATGAACCTCACACCATAGACAGTGTGAGACATGGCTGGTCTTTGATAACCCAGTTCGTTGCACTGTGGGGGACAGTGACCACCTTGTGGAGAATGGGACTCGAACCCCCAACCTTAGGATCAGTGATCCAGCACGCTATACCACTAGGCCACTACTGCCCTAAATATGTGTATATAAACCTACGCCAAATCAAACGTGCGAATCATTCGCTGTGGCAAATCCTGATAAAGGGAAAAAGCCGAAAGGAAATCTCTCTCTCTCTCTCTCTCTCTCTCTCTCTCTCTCTCTATACACATTATAAATGTTGAGCTTCTCTTTGGGAGTAATGAGGATGGATAGGATCAGGAATGAGTACATCAGAGGGACAGCACATGTAAGATGTTTTGGAGACAAAGTCAGAGAGGCTAGATTGAGATGGTTTGGACATGTACAGAGGAGGGATAGTGAGTATATTGGTAGTAAGATGCTGAGGTTTGAACTACCAGGCAGAAGGCCTAGAGGAAGACCAAAGAGAAGATTTATGGATGTGGTGAAGGAGGACATGAAGGTCATTGGAGTAAGAGAAGAAGATACAGAGGATAGGGTGAGATGGAGGCAGATGATTCGCTGTGGCGACCCCTGAAGGGAAAAGCCGAATGGAAAAGAAGAAGAAGAAAAATGTGTATATAATATGTGTATATAATGTGTATATAATATGTGTATATAATATCAATAAATACATATTCAAGGCTATAAATGCTTATAATAACAATTAAACATTCAAAAATAATGCATAAGATGTAAATAAAATATAAATACACACATACAGACACATGCGCACACACACAGATGATGGCACCTCACATAAAAATGCAAGTAGTTTTGTTGGAGGATTTTGGGTTCGGGTTTTTTTTTCATAATTGGCCTTGTTCTGCGACATTTTCCCTTAACTTTTTCCCTGTTTTTCCTTAATTTCCTTTTTTCGATGAATATTTTTGAAAAACCCGCAACGCACTGGGGCTGCAGAAACTGAAGCACGAAGTAGTGAGGGATCACTGTATACAGTGAGGCATTATCTTGAAATACACCCCTTCACAGCATTATCAAGACTAGATCGCTGTGTTTATTTTGCAATAATTCCCAACTGTACATGATCTTTAAAACCTCGTCACACTTAACGAGGTCTCCGCAACATCCTCTAATGTTGGGACAGACACAGAAAGAACTTCTCCGATGTTGTCGGAATACAGCAGGATGTGGTCTGTAAAGGATGTGGTATGGTTTCCAGTATCCAATTGAACTTGGACATGAGGAAGTAGTCAAGACAGCAACATTGCAATAATGATGTAATTAAGAAATTAAAAAACACACACCCTCGTTTATTTGTTAAAAATATTTTTCTCTTGGAGTATCTAGCAAATCCAGTCCATATACGGTATTCAAACTAAAAAATCTTTCATGCTTCAAGACTTCATTGTCCATTTGCACATTTTCAGAGAAGTTTGCTAATTTCCAAGGTACTAACACCAATGAGTAAATAAAGGGCTGAGAGCCGCAGAGGCTTAACCCCCCCAAAAAAAAAAAAAAAAAAAAAAGAAAAGAAAAATGAGAGCTTAATCCTAATTAGCATCACAAGGATCTTTGGGCTGGCGCCCATCTCAGCAAACTCTGGGAGAGGGTGGGATACACCCTGGACAACTTGCCAGGCCATTGCAAGGCCAAAACACACACACACACACACACACACACACACACACACACACACACACACACACACACACACACACACACACACAATCATTCATACTTCTCATTCATACCGAGACGTAAATTGGAACAGTCCATTAGCCTACTGTGCATGTTTCTGGACTCTGGGAAAAAACCGGAGTACCCAGATTAAAACCACACAAGTATGGGGAGAACATGCAAACTCCACACGGAATTAAATCAGGAATCAAACCCAGGCCTTCTTCCTGTGAGGCAGATGTGCTAACCACTGCACCACCGTGCTGTCTTCTGATTTTTTTAAATTAAAAAAAAACCTTCATGTCCCTTTTCACAAAAACGGCTTCTTTTGGTTCCAACACTGGCTAAAGGATCTCATCTGACATTAGGATTTCGTCAGACCACTGCAGGGTCAACACACACACAACCATTCACACTCACACTCACACATAAGGGCAATTTGAAACAGCCAATTCGCCTAATGTGCATGTATTAGGACTGTGAAAAAAACTACAGTACCCAGAAGAAACCATGTAAATTCCACAAAGAAACGCCCGTGCCTGGGACGCGAACACAGGACCTTCTTTCTGTGAGGTGGATGTGGTAACTACTATGCAGCCATACTGCCCCCAGAGCAAATACAATTATACTGATATGCAAAAAAAAAAAACAACTAATGCATAAGAAACACTGTATACTGATGTGCATATCAACACGTTTTTATTTGTATTTGTGATCATCATCATCATCATCATCATCATCTTCTTCTTCTGCTTCTTCCGGGGTCAGAATACGGGGGCAGCAACCTAAGCGATGAGGTCCAGACGTCCCTCTGCTCAGCCACTTCCTCCAGCTCCTCCGGGGGATACCGAGGCGTTCCCAGACAAGCCGAGAGACATAGTCCCTCCAGTATGTTCTAGGTCAACCCCCAGGGTCTCTTCTCGGTTGGACATGCCATCCCAAAAGTCAGAATCAGTAACTGGGGATCGTCAGAACCCATGCCTTCGGCTGCCACCCAACTCACATTGCAGCAGACCCCTATAGCCCCTCCCACAGGTAGTGGGATCATGGGAGGGTGGACCCATGTCTCCTTTTTGGGCTGTATTTGTGATGGTTACTATATTACTATTTATATTATATATTATATTGTACAGGGATCCTTTGCTACTTCGCAATTCAATTAACGCAGCTTCAGTGCATCGCGGTTTTTAAAATAATAATAATAATAATTATAAATATTCATTGAATTAAAAAATAAGTCAATTAAGGAAGAAAAGGTGGAAAAGTTGAGGAAAATGCCACAAAAACAAGGCCAATTATGCAAAAAAAAAAAAAAAAAAAAAAACAACCCCAAAACCAACAAAAAACAACCCAAAATTTCCCATCAAAACCGGATACATTGTTGTGTGTGTGTGTGTGTGTGTGTGTGTGTGTGTGTGTGTGTGTGCGTGCACGCCCCCCTCTGTCGGAGCCTAGTAATAACTGTACCTCAGGAGAAAGTTTAATCAAATTTTATACTTATATTTATGATCTATCTTTCTGTAGATTTTATTCCATTTCTATTTCTACTTGTTCTTCAATTTCGTTTCTCTTTCTCTTTCGTCCTTGGACAGCTTGGTTGGTATCTCCGGATGTTTGCAAAACGAATGTTGGTAAGTTGGAGAGCGTCTGTATTTATATTTTATTTACATTTTATGTTATTTTTTCAATGTTTAATTGTTATTATAAGCATTTATAGCATTGGATATGTAATTATTGATATTATATACACACACACATATATATATATATATATATATATATATATATATATATACATGTACGTATACGTCAGTCGGGCTGTGTGTGTGTGTGTGTGTTTGGTGATCCTACTTCATAGATTTTGATGGTCGCGTAGGGATCTTGGTCCCAATTAACCGTGGAAAGTGAGGGATTCCTGTATTTGTGTTTAATAGCACAGTAGCCACAGCTTACTGTTTTTATTTTTGTAAATTACAAGACATTTATACTGGCTACTGCAGAAAGTCCATCATGAGATTGAAGCCATTTCTTAATATCCACCACAGATTATGATGGAGTTTCTCAGTTGTAATGTTCAAATGATCCATGGTGCTTGTGCCTGTAGAACTGTGAAAGAAACCTCAGGTTCAGCTTTCAGGCTCTGAAGCAGTGCTGCTGCACTCCAGTCTAAGGTGATGGACATTCAACTGCTCAGTCAGTCTTTCAGTTCAAATATCTGTAAATTGTCCATCATTGAAAATCCTCTCTAACTAAATGAACAGGCTAAATGCCATGTCTGCCATTTTTACAACAAAAGGCTTTTAGCTTGATAAATGCTCTTTCTGTTCTAATAAGCCCAGAAATAATGGGAGAGAGGAGTGCAGTTTCATGGATTTCTGCTGGGCTGTAATCCAGAGAATTAAATTCATAATCTTCTGGGGGAAAAATGGAGAGAGTTTCTAAAGTAATACCTTAATTATTTCACTCCACATATTTGGAATTTCCATTGCACTGATTTATTTAAAATAAAAAGTACAAAGAGCGATAGGATTGATATTCATAAAATTATTAATAAAATTGAGAAATCATAAAATTATCCGAAACAATTAAATAAGTTGGTGACACAGTGATATCGTGGCTTTTACATGAATTCACAGAAGGAAGGTCCTAGGTTCGAGTCCCGAGCTCAGCTAGAGAATTTCTGTTTGGAGTTGAATGGGATCCCTGTGTTTGTGCGGATTCCTTTGGATAGTCTATTTTTTGTCCTCAACAATTAGGCTAACTGGCTGTTTCAAATTGACCCCATGTGTTAGCGTGAATAGTGGTGAGTGTGTTAGTCCTGCAGTGGACTGGTGAGTTGTTCTCGGTGTACCGTGTCTTTGATTCCGCCTCTCTACGACCCAAGTAGGACTAAACAGGTCAGAAAATGAATGAATGAATGAATTATTGAAATACATAAATAATGCAGGACACTATCCAGAGACATGTTGGTGTATAGCGGTGTTCAAAATGAGCCTGAATACATTACGGACAAAAAAAATGGTCTAGAATTTTGTACACTAAGACACCCTGTCCATGGGTCAGACTGAGTTTTGACAGAAAATGCCATTTCGAACCACTAACACAAGCTGTGACTAGCTTGTATGTCTTTGGACAGAAATAATGTTGGACAATACTTTTCCCCATGTCTGAGATATTTTATATATTGTGTGTTGGGTGGATGACAAGATTAAAAAGGTAAAGTCCATTGGGCTTTTTACACCCGAGCCTAGTGGCTCATCAGACCGGTGCTTATCCCCGGTTTCCATCGCGTGAAGCGACCAGGAGTTCAACTCCTCCTGGATGGGACGCTAGTCCATCGCAGGTTACCTTCCCAGTATATTTTACTGGTACCATTTTATACTGCTGGGTGAACAGAGGCACACTTGTGGTTAAGACCTTGCCCAGGGGTCAAACTGGGATTTGAACACACAACCTCCCGATCATGAGCCCAGCACCCTTACCACCATAACACCGGCCCCAATTGCGACACCGCCTACATTCGCTGGAGCGCGTCACGTTTGTGTACTGCATATAAGAAGTTAAAGGAAGAAAGAAAAACAAAAAACATAATCATGCTTGGCCCACAATGTTTGAAATCCTTTTCAGCTGAATTCACTTCCATACAAGGCACAATAATGATTAATTAAAAAAAAAAAAAAATCAAACAATATACAGTATCTTTATAATTTATGCTATAAAATACCTACGTAGTAGAGATAAAGCATTTCATTTTATTCATTCATTTTCTAAGTCACTTAATCCTAAATAGGGTGAC
This sequence comes from Plotosus lineatus, assembly GCA_024760905.1. NCBI lineage: Eukaryota > Metazoa > Chordata > Actinopteri > Siluriformes > Plotosidae > Plotosus > Plotosus lineatus. The sequence continues at coordinate 62,139,390 of CM045732.1, forward strand.
GAAAGGATGGCACCCATCTCAGCCGACTCTGGGAAAGGGCGTTCCACAACCAGGACAGCTCGCCAGGCCGTTGCAGAGCCAACACTCACACAACCAATGTACAGTAGAACCTCCGCTGACGAACGCTTAAGCTCACGAACTTTTCGCCTCAAGAACATTAAATTCGCGAGCATATAGTCTCTGCTGACGAACTAGTTTTCGGCGGACGAATCAAACCACACGGTCGAACAGCGCCACGGTGGCGGCCACGAGAAGCTGACGCACGCTCACGGCGTCACAGTTCGTCACCCCCTTTCTTTGAATGCGGAAGTGGTTTGTGTTTGATAGACATTTTGGACCATATTGAGTGTACTTTTGCTATTATGGGACCGAAAAAGACCCCACCACAGGCGGAGATCATTGAAAAACACGAACGAGGTGTGCGTTTGTGTGACTCAGCGTCCCAGTACCAGTACGCTAAGTCTACCATTGCTCCCATCCTTAAGAACAAGGAAGCTATTAAGGGTGCGTGTGTGGCTAAGGGTGTTTCCAAACAGTAGGCGTTTCCAAAGTCTCCTTCCAAACAGTAAGTCCCTCCCTCCCTCCTCCTCCCACTCCATTCCATCAAGCCATCAACTACCATCACAAAGGTAAATAAAACCACTTTATTATACAGTACAGTTTATTTCTTTAATTACAATACAATAGCACATTTATTATACATAAAATAAGGTATATTTTTGTGTAGTTTTAAGGCTTATTTAGTAGAAAATTATGTTTTATGGGGACCTGGGAACGGATTATTCTCATTTTAATGGTTTCTTATGGGAAATAAATGTTCGGCAGACGAACTTTTCGCCTCACACACACTTTCTGGGAACCAATTATGTTCGTGAGCTGAGGTATCACTGTATTTCATTTCTGGAATTAATTAATGCATTTCTTTTAAAAGTCTTCAAGATTTAACAACACGTATTCATTTCCACCATCCCCTTTGTTGACTTAATTTTTCGAGAATATATTTTTTTTTGCAGCTTTCAATCAAGTCTGTAATATTTTACTACTAGTAATAAATAAAATGTCTTTAAGAATTGCATTTCTGTTGGTTATATACAGGGATGCCTCACTTTCTGCGGGTAATGGGGACCGCCGATTTCTGCAAAGTAGGATTGACGCCCCTGACTGATATATATACGTACATGTATATGTGTATATAATATCAATAAATACATATTCAACGCTATAAATGCTTATAATAGGCATTAAACATTAAAAAATAATGCATAAGATGTAAATAAAACATAAATACACACACATACAGACGCGCGACCGCGCACACAGATGCGCAGCTCACATAAAAATGGAAGTAGTTTTGTTGGGTTGTTTTTTTGTTTTTGTTTGTTTGGGGTTTTATGCATAATTGGCCTTGTTTTGTGGCATTTTCCTTAACTTTTTCCCTATTTTTCCTTATTTTTCGATGTTTTTGAAAAACCCGCGATGCACTGAAGCCGCAGAAACTGAAGCACGAAGTAGCGAGGGATCGCTGTAATTGTTTTCATCCTGTTGTCCAATTCCTTTGGGCAGCCTTAACAGATATGGTCAATTACATAAGCACAGGTGCTATTGAAGTAGCACACTAGCGAAAACGTCCAGCTGCCTTTGAGTGACATTTCAATTGAAACGGCATAATATTGTTATGAAGTTGATTATTTGACTAATAGCTAGCAGCTTAGCTGGCGATGTGTTGGGGGTGAACGCTAGGGCTTGTGTTTGGATATTGTGGCTCGTTGAATGAGGTTCGTGTTCAAGTAACATTCTTCGGTGTCTGACCTTGCTCACTTGGTGACAGGGTCAAACATTTCTCATTAGAGGTGAACATACGTTCCAAAGTATCAAGATCATACATCAGAAAGGTCACCAGATGCATAATGAACTGTGAAATGTCAATTATATTACTTCACATTTAAATATTGTACTTTTCTTGCCAGGGGGGAACATAAGTGATATTTACTTCTTTCCTGCAAGGCCTAAAGCAAAGCTTGCTATTCATCTGGCTTAAATGTGGCCCATTTCAGGGCAGTAAAGTGATTATTCGAGTAATAAACTCACTTCCTTCGTCATGACCTTAACTTTCTCAAGAACACATTCCTCAAATCCGATCACCCAAATGTAAACACTACGTATAAAAACCCCCATATTTAGCAAAAGCAGATATTTCTTACAGCGGTTGAGATAGGACGGACGAAAAAAAAAAAAAAAAACCCTACCAATTTTCTGCATATTAATTTATATTTGTTCATGCAAAGAGAACTACATATCTTTCCTCCCAGAAGATATGTCTACACGAGCAGGGGTGGTGGGGGGGGGGGGGGGGAGGGTGGGCGGGTGGGGGGGGCATGGAAGGCACAACATTATATCAAAAGGGCATCCAAAGGAGAATGTTAATAATGATCCCTCTAAAACAATTTCCATTAATTTTCAGCCGCATCACCAGGGAGTAATATCTACATGCCCGAGGCAGGTTTAAATTGCCCAGACAGCCTGTGAAAAGTACACTGCCTCCCTCGTGTCCACCAGCAGCAAAGCATGAGCAAGGCCTCTGGAGAACACACACTATCCGAGCCTATTACCACCCAGCAATGACACTGAGGAGGCGGAATGGAAGAGTCTCTAGCAGAAGATCCCTGCTGTTTGTCAATGAGGAATGGAAGCCAATTATAGGAAAAATATGAAGTGCCTTGTAAATGTACTGGGACAGAAAGAACGGCTGTGTATTATGAGCCTTAAAAAGTGGCCTACATTTAGTATATGTACTTCTCAGTTAGCAAAGGATTATTAAAAATACACATTAGTGCACAAAGGTATGTTTGTGGCAAATATTGGAATTAAATCATAACTGCGATTTAAAAAAATGAGAATAATGGGTATGAAAATGTACATAAAAAAAAAAACAAGATCTAATTCAGTATTCAGTACTCATCTGATCTGAAGTAGTGCTGGGGAGCAAAGGGAGCACTTCTTCCAATACAATGTCACAGCTTCGACCGATATGATCTGGACATTTAATATTCTAAAGCTTTGCCAAAGAGCATCTCCCAAAGACAACGGGTCACCTACTTAATCTGAACAAATGCTGGTCTGAGCGATAGGGGCTTCATCGAGAGGAGCAGGATGCGAGCCAGCAAATGTCATCAATCAGCAGGGGGATCTTCATAGACTGCAGCTTGGTGACAAGTCATCCTGTGGCATGGTGGCACTTGTTCTTTAAAGGCAGATCATGCAGAATGGCCGGTCAATGTGGGCACATCTCCTGGGCATCAGCGCACCTGCCGACCTGTCTGCAGTCAGGACTTAACGGGAGCACTCTGCGTGTTTGTCCTTGCATTTGGCGAGAAATGCCAACTCTGATCAAGGGAACTGTGAAGCTAATAAACATATCGAATTTAAATCATGTCTTTGTAGATCCCTCATAATTAAACATTTCACAGGTTTAAACACGACACATTTCGCATTCACATCTCGAGAACACTGTTGCTAGGCAACTGAGGAAATATGGATGTAGAGTATAAAATAGCTAATGACTGGGATTGACAATTTTTCTATCTAGTCTCTTAAGTAAAGAGTGTAAAGATTCAGCAACACGGGAAATGAGACAGAACCTCAGGAACTACTGACATATTTGCTGATAAATTGCTTTAAAGAGCCGAAATAACAAAAATAATTCTACTAGGCATTGATTGCAACCCAAGCTCACTGTCATACAGAGGAAGGTCAATATTATATCACAACTTCATTTTAAAATGCACGGATATGCCATAAGAACGACCGCAAGAGTGTAGTCTCGGTAAAAAACAAACATAAACCAAACTCCAGTTGTGCAGGGATCCCTCACATTCCACGGTTAATCGTTACCAAGCCCCACCCCCCCTCGATCGCCGATTTCCACGAAGTAGGATCGACCTCCCTAACTGAAGTATACGTACAAGTTTATGTGTATATAATATCAATAAATACATATTCAACCGTATATATGCTTATAATAACAATTAAACATTCAAAAATAATGCATAAGATGTAAATAAAATATAAATACACACACAGACATGTGCGCGCGCACACTCAGATGCGCACCTCACATAAAAATGTAAGTAGTTTTGTTGAGTTGGTTTTTTTTTTTTTTTTTTTTTTGCATTGGCCTCGTTTTGCGGGATTTTCCTTAACTTTTCCCCTATTTTTCCTTAATTTTCTTTTTTTTTTTTTTTTGCCGATTATTTTAAAACCCGCGATGCACTGACGCCGCAGAAACTGAAGCACGAAGTAGTCTGTCTTCCTTTCGGCTTTTTCCCTTTTACTCGGGAGTCGCCACAGCGAATCATCTGATTCGCACGTTTTGATTTGGCAGAGGTTTTTACGTCGGATGCCCTTCCTGTCACAACCCTTTTAGCAAGGGACAGAAACACGCTGACGACTTTGCAGCTACTCTTTACGAAAGTCAGCAATGGTTCTTTTACATGCCTCTCACCATAGACAGTGATAGACATGGCCCGCCTTTGATAACCCAGTTAGCTGCACTGGGGGGGACAGTGACAGCCTTGTGAAGAGTGGGACTTGAACCCCCAGCCTTTGGATCAGCAATCCAGCGCCCTATACCACTAGACCACCACTGCCCCTGAAGTAGTATTACTATTATATTATATTATATTATGCTGACTTTCGTAAAGAGTAGGCTGCAAAGTCGTCAGCGTGTTTCTGTCCCTTGCTAAAAGGGTTGTGACAGGAAGGGCATCCGACGTAAAAATCTCTGCCAAATTAAACGTGCGAATCAAAATGATTCGCTGTGGCGACTCCCGAGTAAAAGGGAAAAAGCCGAAAGGAAGACAGACAGACAGACTAGTATGCACTGTATTACTAACCGAAGGTCTGTGTGAATGGTGCACCATAAACTGCAAACCATCCCGTTGGTTTTATACACCTTGGTACATCTGTCTGTCAATCCTATATCCCTATAGATCATGATGCTGATTGGCTGTTATGCATCATGATGCTTATTGGCTGTTATGCATTGCCATAGTAATTGGTTATTCCCTCTAAGGGAGAAACTTGATACGTGGCAACATCCAGAAATATATACTAAGACAGATTGAGTTAAATGTTCAAATTTTTAAAAAATAGTATCCAAACAACAGCATGAAATATGAAAACTCTTTTTATTACTGATTTTTTTTTTTTTTTTACAGAGAACATGGCTTAAACTTATAAAGCATGGCAGATTGATTCATTAATCATAAACGGAAACGAAACAGCACACAAAAATTCTCCTGAGGAGCTCGGCTTTTAAGCAATGCCTAAATCTGTATATCATTCTAATATAATAGAAAATAAAGTATGCTAACCACCATTCACATTTCCTTGTTAAAAAAAAAAAAAAAAAAAAAAAAAAAATAGCCTCGTTTTCTAGTTTCCACGGAGACGAGAGCTGGTGAAGGAAATGTCTGTGACTAGTGAGGGGGGGGGAGCAAGACATAGTCTGGCTCAGACTGTCTTTAGAGAGAGGACACTCATGTCTTTATGGCTGTCCAGGGAGCAGCCTGTCCATGTCAGGGGGGTAATGAAGCAGAACAGGGCCCAAGGACAACACAAAATGTGCACACTACAAACAAAGCGCCATGCCTTTCCTCTACCTCCTACACACCATCTCTCTTTTAGGCAGGAGTCCTTTTAACCAAATTGCTCTGTATGTCTCCTGGCTTTGCTCGCCATCTCTGTGACTTTCCCTTGAACACTCACAAATAGCAGCATACAACCTGAATGTGTCTCATCCTTTGTCATTTAGACAGCCTCTGTCATTTAGTGTAATGCAGGACAATAAGTCTCATGCCTCTCCCTCTCTGTGGGCCATGAGATGACATGTCCTGTGAATGGAGAAGCACATTTGTAAGTAACCATGCAGGGGTGTGATCTCTCAGTCTGCCACAGTTGGAGCCAAGGAAGACAAAAGCGCAGCGGTGAGGTCTAAAAAGAATGTTTTAGCTGGAAATAAGAGTGTGCAGGAGCAGCCTAATGGGGCCGGGGCCCCTGGCAGCGCTAGAGTCAGGGCAAGTCTGAGCGCCCGAGAGGATTACGCTGCAATGAATTTCTAGAATCGCCCCAGTGAGCCTCCCGTCCCTGGATGGGATTTGCTTCTGGATGTCAGCACAGCGGATGCATCCATAGAGAGGAGAATGGAGTGAATATGGGGAGGCATTCGAGCAATTACCAGACTCTGCCCTCTAAAAAAAGGTTGAAGAGAGAAAACAGAAAATAGCGGCGAGCGTGAAACCCCAAAGATGGAAAGGGAGGGGGTGAGAAACAGAAAGTGTGCAAGGGCAGATTTCTCACCCGCAGAGCCTTGTCCTATTTACCTCAGTGTGCCTCTGACTCACATCTGATTACATCCTGCCCCAAGAGACAGTAAAATCCCTCTGTCAAAGGTTATTTAACAGGAATGCGACACTGAACCGTTCCTTGTCCTTGTCACAACCTCGGGCGACTGTACAGCAGGACATATGTCTACTGATGGTTTCAGAATTGATCAATCAACTGTCTTTGAGAATTGAATGCACACTTGAATGAATACTGACTGGGATCCATTCTAATGTTATGGAAAACAATTCAGCATAATTCATACGATAAACCTCTCATAAATCATTATTCAAAATAGATTCAAATGATGGAGTGGTCTTGAAATATTTGGCATCACAATACACTGGGAAATGAACCCTCCTGAGAGACATCCAATTAAACCAGTTATTAAATTCGTTTTAATTTCAATTGTCACTTAAGGACACACTCAGGCACACAGACACCCAGCATATGTTCATTTAAAAGATTTGAAATATGCATGAAGATACAAACGTACATGGTCATTTACATTTCATCAACACATCTCACAGAAAATGCGAAAAACGCATGTTTATGCACACATGACTGTGCACAGAGAGTCACCTCCGTCGGAAAAAAAAAAAATGGAGGCTTTGAGCTCATAAGTCAGAGAAGTGCCGTTGCTTTGGGCAGTAATGACAGGACTGTGGCAGCCTGAGTCCCCAGTCATGGCTGCCTGGCATGATGAATGGCTGCCGCTGCCAGGGAATATGGGACCTGGGCAGCTTCAACCAATCGATACGCACCACAGGAAACACCTCGCATTTTAAGCAGGAGCTGTCTTGTGTCTCCGGGTCCCAAATGTGTGAGGAAAGACTGAGAGGAGAAGCCTGTGCATACGAGTGAATGAACACATGGCTGAGCTCAGGGGCCTCATGTCAGCAAAACCAAGGTCGACTAGCCTCAACAAGTAGCCCAGTGGTCAAGCAAGATGCATTTTCAATCGTTTTTTTTTTTTTTTTTAAAGGACTCGGATCTTTTCTTCGACTAGTCATGTAAGCAGAATAAGCGTAGATGGAAGACCCTGTATAATGAGGCTTGTAATGGAGATATCGAATGCTTTGTGCCCTGCGTGCTCAGGACCTTCATTAGGAGGCAGCATGAACATTCAGGCTAAAAATATAAGGAGAGAGGTTGTAGAGTCAGGTGCAGTCAATACCACTAAATTGATTTAAATCATTTGGATGTTGATTCGAAAAAAAGAAAGAAAGAAAAATCACTGAATATAAATAAAACAAAAGGTAAAGAATTACTGTAATTCTGAATTCCCTCCTAGCAACATGAAAAAGGAATTGTTATTGAAGTCTATTTGAGATGCCAACGTGAAATTTAATTCAGGTTTGGTATGAATTAATGAATTAATCTAAGGCATGAGGGGAGAGCAAGAAATAACCCAAATAGCAATCCGGACAAGCTAATGGTAGGAAAAAGAATTACAGTTCAATCGCAGTGTCTGCTCCATGCTTGTTAATGCTACAGAGGCCTTTCACTGAGGTGGACAGCTCGTGAATTTGATCAGATTCCTGAAAGAGGTTCATTTTGCTTCTCATCTTATTCATTTAAAAGTCCATTCACCAAGTCGCACTTAACGGAGCAGGACAGGAGAGGTGGATAATAAAGGTGATTAAGAACAGCCATTTCCTCTTCTAGCGAAGAAAAATAAAGATAAAATAAAATTAGAGTGAAAACATAGAAAGGCTACTTCGTGCTTCAGTTTCTGCGGCTTCAATGCATCACGAATTTTTCAAAAATATTCATCGAAAAAGAAAAAAAATAAGGAAATTAAGGAAAAATAGGGGAAAGTTAAGGAAAATACCACAAAACAAGGCCAATTATGCAAAAAAAAAAAAATCAACCCAAAACCCCCCAACAAAACTACTTACATTTTTATATGAGGTGCGCATCTGAGTGTGTGCGCGCGTCTGAATGTCTGTGTATTTATACAGTCAGACCTCACCTTACGAAATTAATCCGTTCCAGAAGTGGTTTCGTAACCTGATTTTTTCGTAAGTTGAGTAGCATTTTAAATGTAAAAGGCCTGACTCGTTCCAAGGCCCCAATACGACCTCCAAAACCCTTTAAAAATGATAAAAGCATACCTTTTAAGGCCTCCTTCTGCTTTAATATCGTACCAATGGTAGACGGATTTCGGCCATATTCCTTTGAGATATCACTCAACTGCATGCCACGAGCCCGCTTCTTCTTTTGACTCGCACTGGGAATCACTTTCTTGGGGCCCATGATGAATGACGAAAAATAAAGTTGCAATGAGCACACTTGAAAGACTCACAAAACAACAGTAACTCTGTCCTTTACGCGTGTTAGAAGTCAATGACGAACAATGGGTCGAAGGCACACGAAAAGCATCATGGTATTATGGAGATGCAGTTCCCTCCTAGAAATTGGGAGGGAGCTGCATCTCCGTGATGACCAATGGGTCGAAGGCACCCGAAAAGCATCATGGGCATTATGGGGATGCAGCTCCCTCCTAGCCAATGGGAGGCCAGCGGTGCAGGGTGTTGGGAGATAGCCAATGGGAGAGCAACTCGTGCATTGTTTGAATTTTTGAGATGGTGTGCTTCGTAACGTGAATTTTTTTTGTATCCAGAGACGGAACTTTTAGGTAAATGCGTTTCATAACCTGGATTTTTCGTTTGTTGGGTCTTACCTTTCGTAAGGTGAGGTACCACTGTATTTTGTTTACATTTTAGGCATTATTTTTGAATGTTTAATTGTTATTATAAGCATTTACAAAATTGAATATGGATTTATTGACATTATATACACATATACATGTACTTATACGTCAGTCAGGGGGGTCGATTCTACTTTGCCAAAATCGGTGGTTGTGTGGGTGTGTGTGTGTGTGTGGGGGGGGGGGGGGGGGGGTGTCTTGGTCCCCATTAATCGCGGGAAGTGAGGGATCCCTGTATCGATAAAATGTTTTTCATTTAAAAAAAATGCATGCATATGAAATGAGTATCAGCTGAGATGGTGTGTTCTGTTTAAACAAACCCCCTGAGGAGCTTATCTGCTAAAACGATCCCGGTTCTGACAGAAATGGAGCATTTTCATTTTGGTACCGCATTTATTCTAGGGAAGTTGGTCTTGGCACAGAACCAGGTGACAAGCGAGTGTGAAGGAAGTGACGCTGATTGAGTTTCTTCTAATTAAACCCTGGCTGACCTTAGTGTTGGGAAACCACATTAGTTTTCAGTTGTAATCATCCCACCACAGCAATTACATTCTGCTTGGTCCCACTTGCATTTATAAGATTGCCCTGAATAATCAGGAAGTATGCAAGAGAAATGCACAGACAGAAAAACAGATCGAGACTATAGTGTGGCAAGCCTGAATGTTGAGGTGCCAGTCATGCCGCCAACCACAAGAAAGACAGAGGAGTTATAATAATGACCCAGAGATTCAAAGGTTTCTCATAATCAGAATAAAAATATATGGGTATTGAAACAAATATGTTCTTGTCAAAAGCTTAATCATATTAATTATATACTACAATAGAATTTTTATTGCTCATTATTAAGGTAGTATTTGGGGCAGCGCAGTGGTGTAGCAGTAAGTATATCCGTCTCACAGTAAGTCGATTCCAGGTTTGAGTCTCAGGTTTGGATGTTTCTCTGTGAAGATGAATGTTCTTCAGATTCTTGCGTTGAGTTTCCTCCACATACTCTGATTTCTTCCCTCAGTGCAAAGACATTCACATGAGGCAAATTCTTCTTCTTTTCTTTCCGGTTGTTCCCTTTTTTTCTCACGGATCGCCACATGTTTAATTTGGCATAGGTTTTTACATCGGATGCCCTTCCTGACACAACCTTTTAGCAAAGGGGCAGAAACACGCTGATGGGTTGAAAGTCAGCGGTTCTTTTACATGCCTCTCACCAAAGACAGTGAGCGACATGGCCGGCCTTTGATAACCCAGTTAGCTGCACTGGGAGGGGACAGTGACAACCTTGTGGAGAGCAGACCTCAAACCCCCAAACTTAGGATCAGCGATCCAGCACCTTTTACCACCAGGCCACCACTGCCCCGTATGAGGCTAATTGGCAGTACCAAATTGTCCCATATGTACTGCAGATGATGAATGCCAACGGTTGTGTGTGTAGACCCTGAGGTCTGGTGAGTTGTCCAGGGTGTACCCTGTATTCACAGAGTCAACTGAGACAGAATTTAGCCTCCCTGTGACTCTAATATCATTGGCATTCAGCAAATGTGTAAATAAGATTCACTTCACTTATCCCTTAACATCTGGGGATGTCGTTGAGGCGCCTTCATGGCGAGACTTGGGCTGATTTGGCCTGGCGGAGCCCATCCCTCTCCAGGTCGTTAACCACCTACGGGCAATTTAGAACGGCCAATTAACCTACTGTGCATGTCTTTGGATTGTGGGAGGAAACCGGAGCACCCAGAGGAAACACACGCAAGCACGGGGAGAACATGCAGACTCCACACAGAAACGCCCAGGCCGGGAATCGAACCCAGGCCTTCTTGCTGTGAGGCAGACCTACGCCACCGTCCCGCCAAATAAGATTGAGTGATTATAAAATTACTTAGATTGTTTCGTAAATGCGCCATCGATGTCTGAATCCATTAGCTGTTGCTTGAGAAGTCCTTATACATTAGAACAAAGGTCTGAGAATTAAATACGCATGTGTCAGTTTATGCATATTACCCTCCCGTACCAGATAAAGTCTCCTTTGCTCTTTTTTTTTTTTCTTCTGGGAGGATTTGGAGATTGTTTCTTCATTTCTCTGGGGTGCAGTCAACATTCTCATTCATCCTAAATGTATTCACTAAAGTTGAGGTCAGGACTATGGGCAGGCCAGAGTACATCCACTACAATACTGGCAAGATATGTCCTCATGGTTCTTGATTTCTGCACAGGAAATTGCACAGTGACATGGTGAGACAACTCTGGGCCAAATACATTCAAAACAATTGTGTGTTGGCAACTTTGTGGCAATGCCGGCATGGTGGTGTAGTGGTTAGCATGTCGGCCTAACAGCAATAAGGTTTGAGTGCCGGGCTTGGTGAGAGCATTGCTGTGTGGAATTTTCATGTTCTCCTCATTCTTGGTGTGTTTCCTCTGTGTACTCTGGTTTTGTGCCACAGTTCAAAGACATGCATAATCCGCTTTTGTAAAGGCTGGACCGTTTTGTGTTTGTATGTTGCTGCTGAAATGGACTTGCAAGCTGTTCAGGGTGCACAACTATCCTAACCATAACCATCAAATAGTTTAAATGCATATTTTGTTGCAGAGTTTTATAGGTATTGTCTAGAATTAATTGAAAATTCCTTGAGGAAAGAATAGCATGCTATAGCAAATAGCACTTCTGGTTGACTCACACCAGTTTCTTTGCACTTTCCTCTAAAACTAGAAAATATTTCGATGAGTAATAAACAATCATAAAATTTAACTTTTGTATAATAAGGCAAAAAAAAAACCCAGAACAACCCCAGGAATAATTCATTCATTCATTTTCTGAACCACTTAATCCTAAATAGGGTCACGAGGAGGCTGGTGCCCATCTCAACCGAAAAGAGTACACCCTGGACAGCTCGCCAGATCATCGCAGGGCAGAAACACGCTAACGGCTATGCAGCTACCCTTGTCGAAAATCAGCAATGGTTCTTTTACATGAACCTCACACCACAGAGTGAGGGACATGGCCGGCCTTTGATAACCCAATTAGCTGCATGGGGGGGGGGGGGGGGGGGGGGGGAGTGACAACCCATGGAGAGTGGGGCTTGAACCCCCAACATTGGGATCAATGATCCAACACCATACCTGCCCACCCAGGAATAATTCTCCATATCATACTGTACTTCATTCAATAAGTGCTTATAGTCTTTAGTAAATATTCCTTTATAAAAACATCCGAAAAACACGTACAGCGAACTAATACTGACCTCAAATTTAGGGATTTTGTGCGTGTGTACTATATTCTACATTTTTAATGAGTTTAAGAAGACTGCATGTGTACTCTGTTCATGGTGCACAAAGAGATCACATGATCTTCCTCTGTCAGATTTAAAATATCAAAAAAAAACTTATAAAAAAATATTATTTTAGTTTGCTTTTTATGTTCCTGTGTAGTACAGTAGGCCCCTGACCATTCCCGGTTCAGCATACTCGCGGATTGACGACAAACCCAGAAATAAGTGGCACTTGATTCAAATTTAGCCAATGGCTGAGAGCTTTTGTTTCTCCTTCCTGCTGATTTGTTGCAGATGACGTGTACACCTTTTTTCTCCTTCACGCACAAGTTATCAACGTTATTGCTTGAATTGTGAAGTACATTTTTTTTTGTATGTTTTTAATGATTATTTAAGCCCTATGATGTCACTCAAACGGTTCCAGGACATTTGCTCAGTGGACAAACGCTCACGGGACAAATGCTCACAACCTTAATGAAAAAACTCACAACATAAAAAATTTTGTTCAATTTTAACCCTAAGCCTAACCCTAACCCTAAACCCGAACCCTAACCCTAACCCAGTGCTTCTCAATTATTTTCTGTTACGCCCCCCCCTAGCAAGAAGAAACCAATTCGCGCCCCCCCACCACCCAACTTTCCGCCGCGACTATAAATTATAACTTTTTTCTATAATATAGTTACAGGTATATCTCTTCATTATATCGTATCCTTGTTAACATAAATAAAACAAAAAGAAAGAGATATAGTTCAACTTACAAGAATAACTTTTTTAACATTTTTTATTAGTCTGTAAAAGAAAGTGCATCAATTTGCCTTAAATTTAAAAATAATAATATCCTTGTTACATTTTTGACAAACTTACCACACCATTTGCTGCTGAAAATAAAATCAATAAATAATTAATTCAAATTGACTTCAGAAACATTAACTCAGGAGCACAATATATAAACACTTTAACCTACAAAACAAGAACAAATAGAACAATTTGTGCTGATTTTTTTTTTTCTCAAAATGAGGAAGCCAAGATTAATGGCTACAATGAGCACGTTTTGCAGCGCACAGCTTCTCAAAGCGAGGTTTGAAGCATGACACTGCAACTCTCGTAGCAAAACAAACCTACACCGTAGAGTTAATACTCGCTGCGCACAATGGGCAATGAGGGCGCCACTGCCAACTACTGGAGTGGATGTGCAATTACACTTTCTTGTAGTACGGCGGAAAAAAAGCATGTTCTCCTGGGTCACACGCGCCCCCCCCTCAGCATCCCATCGCGCCCCCCCCAGGGGGGGCGCGCCCCACTATTTGAGAAGCACTGCCCTAACCCCTAACTGTAATCCTAAACCCGAATCCTAAACCCTAACCCTAAACCCTAATCCTAACCCTAATGTATGTCTTTGTCTTCCTTTCGGCTTTTTCCCTTTTACTCGGGAGTCGCCACAGCGAATCATCTGATTCGCACGTTTGATCTAACCCTAATGTATAATGAGTTGATTTAGCATTATGCATTTATAAGAATAAAGATTTTTTTAAAACACATTGTGATCTTTTTGTATTATGCATTTATTAGAACAAAGAAAAACGACGTTGTGAGCAAATGTCTGGTTTTTCATTAAGGTTGTGAGCATTTGTCCTGTGAGCAAATGTCCGCGCACTCACTCAAACGCCCTGCATCTTCTCTAGGTTCTGGTACGGAGCCAAAGTGCTTTATTCATTCATAAATATTATCACAGTACAAAATTTAAAAGTTTTTACCTAATCATTACGATATTTTATTGCATTATTACTGTATTAATGATTAAGACTGTGTTTATGAAGCATATTTTAGCGCATGTAATATCATACATAGGGTTTAAAAACCGCGTCAATAACTCGCGGAGTTGCATGATCCGCGGGAAGGGCCGGAACCGAACCATCGTGAAAAATGGGGGCCTACTATACATACTAAAACAAGTATCCACCTCAGGCTCAGGGTATGTCGCAGAACTGATTAGTATTATTATAATATTATTCACCATCATCCACTTTGCCTTCCGTGAATATTTGTAAATTAACCCACCAATGACAGAACATGGCTACTATAAAAACAAACAAACACATATTATAATAAACTAAATTAAACGGACAACCCACACCTCCTCGCGCCATAAAAAAAAGTCCTGTAGCACAAACTTTGTTTAGATTTAGATATCCCTTTGGAGAAAACAAATTATGCTATGCTCACTTTAAACATTTTTTTTAAATGTTTGGAATCCGTCTAATCGAAAGAATGATTTATAAAGGAAAACGGCAACCAAGCATTTCGTTGAATCCAGCCAAACTGCATGTTCTGCCCTGTGCTCTCTAAACTGCACATGATCCAAGCAAAATACCTGCAGGCTGAGACCACCTGTGTGCCTCTGGGCTCTCTTCATCGTCTGATGTTTGCTCTGAGCTTTGGGCTTCAGGGAACTTTGCAGCCAAAAACAGCAGCACACCAGGGCTTGAGAACCATTAGAGATAATGACTGCATATTATGTAGGCGATAAAACTTGAAGCTCAGCAGTTCTGTGTAGGCTTTCCAAAAAGAAGTAACAGGATCCCACCTCAGAGCCCCATCAGTTATCTGAGCTCTTTTTCTCTTTTCTGTGCCAGTGAAGCTGCCACAACAGTTAATGAGAGGTGCTCCATCATTCTTAAGCAGGTGATAATGTGTGTCGTTTAAGAGGCCATGGAGTGCACACACTCTGGGGTTTAGCCGTCCCGAACCCCAAAAGACCCCACAAGCACTTTGGTCTATTGTATAAGTAGAAGTACAGTAAAATGGGGACTCCAATGGCAATATCATAGATAGTGGTCAGCCGACATTCACCGTGTTCAAGATATGAAAAATGGAGCGCTCCTTTTTACTTATGAATCTAAAACCAGTTGATGCTTGTGACCTCATTCAAGAAAATATTGAAAGTTCATGACAAACTCCTTGTCATAGTTGCCGAAAGTAAAATTTCTACAGCTTGAATTCATTACCTCCACCAGGGAGGTTACGTTTTACCCTCAGTCGTTTCATTTCTCATTGGATTACACAAAATGTTATGTGCAGGTTTTAATGAAATGTTTGAAATCTTCAAAAAAAAATGCAAAAACAAGAAATTCTGCAAAAAATTGCGAATCACAGACGTCGAAGTGTTCAAGTACAAAATAACGGATTTCTTAATTTATCAGAATCTGTTTCTTCCATTTCTGCTTTTCTATAGCTTTTGGAAGTGGAATGAAAAAGTGAACGAAAAACTAGTTCCCATCCTAAAAACATTAAAACATAAACTAATTCAAAAAAAAAAAAAAAAAAAAAAATATATATATATATATATATATATATATATATATATATATATATATATATATATATATATAGACAACTCCTGATGAGGGCAGAGTACACCCTAGACTATATACCTTGCCAGACCATCGCAGGGCAGAAACACGCTGAGAGCTATGCAGCCTAGGGCTAGAAGATTCTGTGATGCCAGGAATATTCAGCCGGACCCAAAAATGCAGGACACAGAGTGGAGATGGAAACAGATGCGCTTTATTTTTCACTGGGAAGGCACTAGAGCACAGGGAAATCGTAGTCACTGTTAGAGATGCGGAGAAACACGGAAATCAAACTAAAACGGGAACTGGTCGAGCACGGAACTGAGAGCCAGAGAGAACACGAGTAAGAGGGATAATCTAGCACCGGGAGGAGTGCTCTGCTCGTGTTTATAGCCTGTGATTAAGCGGAATCAGGTGTGTGTGTTTAGCGCGCCACCAGCGTGTGACAGCCGCGCCCCTCTTAAACGTGCACAGAGAGAGAGAGAGAGAGAGATAAGATGAGATAAGATAAGATACAGCTTTATTAATCTCACAATGGAGAAATTCACTGTTACAGGCTCTTGAGGTACCATCAGTAGGGGGTGCAAAAATAGATACATATACAAACATACACACATACATATATATTATATAAGTAAATAAATAAATAGATACATAAATAGTATAAATTAATAAACAATAAAAGAAAAGAAGGGAACAACTTTGTAGACTGGCCTATATTCAAATGTATATGTATCTGAGGGCAGAGTAGATGGGTTGATATGGTTCACAGTCAGTGGAGAGATAGATAAATAGAGACAGAGAGAGAGAGACGCCAAAACCAGATTCTCTCACAACACCGACCATAACGTACTGTATTCAATCATTTTTTCGCTTAATTTGAGGACCTATGGTATGAGTTACGGTACTGTTAACTTCTGTTCAAAAGACGACAGAACGGATTAAGACCATTTACATTATTTGTAATGGGAAAATCGGATTCTGCATTCGACCAAATAGGAATTCGCCCAGCCGTCTGGAACGAATTATGGTCGAGTACCGAGGCTCCACTGTACATGTATCTTCTTCTTTTCCTTTCGGGTTTCCCCCCTTTTTCAGGGGTTGCCACAGCGACTCATCTGGTTCGCACATTGGTTTTGGCATAAGTTTTGTATATAATATCAATAAATACATATTCAGTGCTATAAATGCTTATAATAACAATTAAATATTCAAAAATAATGCATAAGATGTAAATAAAATATAAATAAACACACACACACACACACACACAGATGCGAACCCCACAAAAACGTAACTAGTTTTGATGGGAGGTTTTGTGTTGGTTTTTTGTTTTGTGTTTGTTTAGGGTTTTTTTTTTTGCATAATTGGCCTTGTTTTTGCGCATTTTCCTTACCTTTCCCCCCTATTCTTCCATAATTTCCTTATTTATAATTTGATGAATATTTAAAAAATAAAAATAAAAATGCGGTGCACTGAAGCCACATGAATTGAAGCGCGAAGTAGCGAGGGATCCCTGTATATATGTGTGTATATGTATATATTATATGTATATATTATGTATATGTATATATATATATATATATATATATATATATATATATATATATATATATATATATATATATATATATATATATATATAGATAGATAGATAGATAGATAGATAGATAGATAGATAGATATACAGTATTTACATTCAAGGATCGATTCTCAAATCTGGACCATTATGATTGGAACTATAAATACAATTGTTGTAATGTACCCACCCATAACAACAGTTACTTAGTGGGAAGGGTGAGGACTAACATGCCTTTCCTCTGTGACACCAACCACTTCTATGCAGTGTGGCATATGTGGTGGAAGCACTATCTACCCACTTCTGCATATACCATCTCAAAGCCGTCCCATGATCGGCTAGTTTCATGATCCTGACAGGGAAAAGAAAGTATGTGATCCATCCCCCACAGAAATACAGCTAATTTGTTAATTTTCAGTTCTCGACCCTGACATTATTCTGACTGCAACTGAGATCTCTGACCGCACTTTGGGAGATGAAAAACTCCCTGAAATGATATGTAGAAGAAACCTTGACAGGAACCAGACTCAAAAGAAAAACCACAATTTCTCCGGAGTAGTGTGATTATAAATGAATTAGGATATACATTTGTAGAACAGTAAAGAGAAACTGAGTGCGTTAACGGGTCGAGTAGAGTTTAACTAAGAATCCTGGAATAAGTACTGGGAGATCTTTATGAACAAATCAGCAGTTCTTAGGAACAAATCTTAAATATCCAGGTGTGATTATCTATGGCAAAGGTGTAAAGACTAAAAACATTACAGTATACATGCAGAGTAAATAAATGTGAGTCAATTAAGGCCAGAGCCAATTATGGACATAATTCACCATGAACACAGTTAAATTACTCAACCTATTAAAATGACACAGTCCAAAGACATGCGCACTGGGTGCGTGTCTCTTATTTCCCAATTTGAAATGCATCATTACATGGTGGGAATATTAGTAAAATAATAAGTTTGTTCAATGTGCGTCCTGAATAATTAAATGGTCCCATTTTGTCAATTCGTGTATGATAGTATACCAAATGGTATTGTGTTCACACCTCTACACTTGACATTTACAGTTATTCACCTCAGGCAAGGCGGCTGTCACTAAACAGTCGCATACTTTTTAAAATCAGTGACATCCACTGAGCCTGATACATGTGACTGTTTCAGGCCACATGGGACCAGAAGTGGAAAAAGTCCTCTCTTTAACCCTAGGTTTAACTGGAACCACAACATTCACGCACTTCAAGATTTAAAAGCATCGTGATTAAGTGTGGGGGGGTCATGGGATCGTATCACGATGATCTTGATGGAACTTGGTGGAATCTGGGAAACTGGGAACTTGGTGGAATCTGGGAAACTGGAAACTTGGTGGTGTTGATCTTAAGGGAGCTGTACAAGTATATTGCCACGATCATTAAATTTGAATGGAAATCGTGATAGAACACAGTAGAGCGTAGTAGAGCTTAACAGAGTGTAACGGATCTTGATGTGTCATCATAGCAAGCGGTTCTTCATGAACACAATTCCTTCAAGTTTCCTCTCTTGAATGTACCCTGGCTCCTTTTTATACCCCGAGCGTGCTCTTTTTTAAATTGGGAAATCATAGGTATTGTTGCTCAGTGTAAATCCAGGATAACAGTGAAGTATATTGTGCACAAACATAAAACAGAAGTACAGTGACCCCTCGCTACTTCGAGCTTCAGTTTCTATGGCCTCAGTGCATCGCACGTTTATCAAAAATATTCATCGAAAAATAAAAAAATAAGGAAATTAAGGAAAAATAGGGGAAAGGTTCAGGAAAATGCTGCAAAACAAGGCCAATTATGCAAAAAATAGCCCCAAACAAACAAAAATATAAAAACAACCCAAAACCCCCCAACAAAACTACTTACATTTTTATGTGAGGTGTGCCTCTGTATGTATGTGTATTTATATTTTATTTCCATCTTATGCATTATTTTTGAATGTTTCGTTGTTATTATAAGCATTTATAGCATTGATGTATTTATTGATATTATATATATATAAAATCAGCGGTCGCGGGGGGTGGGGGTGGGGTCTCGGTCCCCATTAACTGCGGAAAGTGAGGGATCCCTGTAAATGCTATGGAGCTACCAGCATCTGCTTGACCTACTCATTCATTCTTTGTTACATACTACTCAGAAACTAAACTGTGCTCCTTGAAGATGTTTTAGCATATACCGTGGTACCTCACCTTACGAAAGTCCAAACAAACGAAAAATCCAGGTTACGAAACCCATTTACTGAAAATTTCCGTCTCTGGATACGAAAGAAATTTACGTTACGAAAGCGCCATCTCAAAAATTCAAACAATGCCCCTGTTGCTCTCCCATTGGCTATCTCCCAACACCCCGCCCCGCTGGCCTCCCATTGGCTAGGAGGGAGCTGTATCTCCATAATACCCATGATGCTTTTCGTGTGCCTTCCACCCATTGTTCGTCACAGAGATGCAGCTCCCTCCCATTGGCTAGGAAGGAGCTGCATCTCCATAATACACATGATGCTTTTTGTGCAAAGGACAGAGTTACTGTTGTTTCGTGAGTTTTTTAAGTGTGCTCTTTGCAACTTTATTTTTTGGCTCAGGCTTTTAACCTTGCATAAACATTTGTAAGATTATAACTGCTAAGAAGACAGTCAACACACACACACACACACACACACACACACACACACACACACACACACACACACACACACACACACACACACACACACACGTGTGTGATTCCTGGTGCGAATGAAAAGAAGAAGCGGGCTCGTGGCATGCAGTTGAGTGATATCGCAAAGGAATATAGCCAAACCCGTCTACCATCGGTACGATATTAAAGCAGAAGGAGATCTTAAAAGGTAACATGTAAAATGTGGCTCAATTTACGAAAAATCAAGGTTATGAAACCACTTCTGGAACGGATTAATTTCGGAAGGTGAGGCACCACTGTACTACTCAGACACACAAGAAAAAGGATTGATTTTTTTTTTTTCTCTTTCAAAAAATGAGATTGAAATGATATTGCACTATTCCCATGTCGTATATACCAATGCATTACATCCCATTAAATCTTTGGCTTATTACTTATTTATACTTATTAAAGCATATCATTCAGTAACTACAGTGAACCGAACAACCTAAATACCCATCAAATACCCCTGTAAGTTTAATTAGTTAAATTATTCAAGCTTAAAATATTGACTAGCACCTATAGTTCAATTTTAAAACTGCAAAAATAAAGCACCAGCTATTTTGTATAAACTCAGCTGTTATTTACTGAACAAAAGGGACTTGTGATCAATGAGAAGAAATCCATAAAAGTGCTGCATAAAGTTCATGCTTGAGTTCGTTCATCAACAAAAAGCTGAAGAGAGATGTATAAGCATAGTGCAGGCTAAAGGAGCGCTCTGGATTTTCGCCAACATACTATTATCAAGCCACATCTTCAGAGAAGCACTGGGGATGGATGAGAAAACTCTTGTACAGGCCTTCAGATTCTCACTCTCCACTCAAAGGAAAGACAAAATGCACCACTTGACCTTAATATGTCCAAGTGCAAGCTACTGAGAAATGACATGCAACCTCAAAGGTAAAGGACAATGGGGTTTTTCGTCTGAAAGTGAATTCATAGCCACAAGAGAATTTTTCAACACAGTGAACACGCTGCTGTACTACAGTGGGGTGTTTTTCTTTTATTTTTTGAATTTTTATTTTATTTTATTTTTATCACAGCTGAAATGAGAACCGGATAGCGGCCTTCAGTATTATAGTGCTACTCTGCTGAATATTGTCATCTGTGATTTAAATGGTGACATCTTAAAGGCAATAATTCTCTGAAAAATGATGCGACATGATATCAATCAGATTTTATATATCACTGGACTTGCACAGGGCAGTGGTGGGCTAGTGGTATAAGGCGCCGGATCGCTGATCCAAAGGTTGGGGGTTCGAGTCCCACTTTCCACAAGGTTGTCACTGTCCTCCCAGTGCAGCTAACTGGGTTATCAAAGGCCGGCCATGTCTCTCACTGTCTATGGTGAGAGGCATGTAAAAGAACCATTGCTGACTTTCGACAAGAGTAGGCTGCAAAGCCGTCAGCGTGTTTCCGCCCTGCGATGGCCTGACGAGCTGTCCAGGGTGTACTCTGCCCTCGCCCTGAGTGGGCTGGGATGGGCACCAGCCTCCCCGTGACCCTAATTAGGATGAAGCGGTTACAGAAAATGAACTGAACTGGACTTGCACATGCACAACATGTGACTGTGTGACTATTTAGTTATTTAGGACCATGGGGAAGCGGACACCCATCTCAGCCAACTCCAGGTGAGGGCGGGGTACACCCTGGACAGCTTACTGGGCCATCGCAGGACCAGCACACACACACACACACATAAACCTCTGTGCTTGGAATGGGGAGTTTCAGATGCAATGTTCATTAATGACTTAATTACAGATTTAATTAGTGAATGTCACAACATAGCTGCATTTTCACAGCAGTGAGAGTTTAAAAACATAAAGTTTAAAGACATTAATTTCTGTCATGTATCTGTGGAGTTGGACTGGTTTTGCTATGTAGGTGTTATGCCAGCTCTATGTCAATGCACATGTAGGTGAATGGTGAGAGTGATGTATCAAGGTACTGTATATGAGAGTAATGTGTATCAGGTTCCACTGAAATGATGTTTGAATACCTGACTTCTCTAGGAGTGAATGAACTGGGGGTGGGTAAGTGGGTGGGTGCATTTTGCATAAAAAAATTAACATCTCAAGATTTATTAGAAAATGTTTTTGTTTTTGTTGTTGGCCTGCCCAGATGCATTGCTTTATCCAATTGTCAGTCATAAAAATGGGAGTTAATATGGCTGACATTTTAAACGTAGTACAGGGATCCCTCACTTTCTACAGTTAATGGGGACCGAGACCCCCCCTGCGACTGCTGACTTCCGTGAAGTAAGATCGACTTCTCTGACTGACGTAAAAAATAATGCATAATATGTAAATAAAATATAAATACAGACGCTCCCCGACTTACGTTTTTAATTGGTTCCGGACGGCCGAACATAAGTTGAAAGTGAACGTAAGTTGTTACAGTGACGTATTACGCTCATACTGTACTATACATCCATAAATACCATTACCGTATCTCATAAAACACCGCTAAATCAATTATTATAAACATCACATTGTAAAATATTATCAAATATATCAAATAATCACATTAATTTCAAACAAATTAAATTCAAGCAAATAATTTCAAATAGATAAATTTTAATCAAATTCACTCATCAAATATCAAATACAGTATCAAATATAACCTTTAACATTCTCTATGATGCGATCTTTCTGCTTGTAAATGGTTCTGATGGTCGACGGATGGTCACTTTACATGAAGCTGAGCCAAGTAACTTTACATGAAGCTTAAAACAGCAAATCAACGCTTACAATATGTGAGGCGTTCAACACCAAAAGTACTTTACTTTTTTGTGCTTGAGACAAAGCACAGGTTATACGGACTTCCGGTCTTTCAAGTGAACAAGGGTGCCATTGAATACTGGTTTAGTACTCAGCCTGCACTAATGTGAATCACCAGCAGAGCGGACATTTCTCTTTCTTTTCTGGATTCGGGTGTTCATTCATTTTACAACTCTCTTTGCTTAACTGAGTAAGCATGGTAACGATGTATATATAACTGAAGTGGGAAGAAGGAGGAGCACGTTCAGTCTGTTCTTTGTAAACAATGGACGCAGCATCATTACGTCATTGCGTCATTACGTCAGCATACTATGTAGGCACGTCTAAACTCAAAATTTGGCAATTTTTTTTGGGAAAAAAAAAACAAAAGTAAAATCGAAAAAAAAAGTAAAACGAATGAACGTAAGTTGGGGAGCGTCTGTACACACACACACACACACACACACACAGACGTGCAAACACACAGATGCACGCGTGCACATGCTTAGATGCCCACCTCACATAAAAATGCAAGTAGTTTTGTTGGGGGTTTTTGGGGGTTTTTTGTTTTTGCATAACTGGCCTTGTTTTGTGGCATTTTCCTTAACTTTCCCCCTATTTTTCTTTGAATATTTTTGAAAAACCTACAATGCACTGAAGTCGCAGAAACTTAAGCACGAAGTAGCGAGGGATCACTGTACATTGGAGTCAATCAGAGATTAATTTAGGTCAGATTTCATCTCCGGGACTATTCAGAGTAATCCATCTCATCTTCGGTAAATAATAGTGATATGTAATGTATCATTCATTTATTCGTTCATTTTTCTAAGCCACTTATTCCTAATTTGGGTTGCTGATATGGTGGTACCTATCTCAGCCAACTCTGGTCAAAGGCGGAAAGACTCACAGCTAGGGGCGATCTGGAACTGCAAATAGCCTACTGTGCATGTTTTTTTGTCCTTTGGGAGGAAACCAGAGTACCTGGAAGAAATCCACACAAGTACAGAGAGAAGATGCAAACGCTACACAGAATTGCCTATTGCTGCTGTGAAATATGCTAACCACTGCGCCACCGTGCCGCATATGTTTCGTATATACATAAGTACGGTATAGATTTTTTTTTTCTTCCTTTTGCCTCCACGAAGAATGACACAGTAAGATAAACTCATACAATCGTTTAGAGTTATAAACATGCAGCACAAGGAATAGGTAGAAAACTAAAGCCTGTAAAGCATGCTGGCAGTATATGTTGTCACCTCTTATAGCTTAACACTAATGGAGGCTCAGTAAGGCCATTTCATCTCGCCTTTGTTGCGGAGGCGTCTGAACCCCAGACACTCGAGCCAGCCAACATGTAGCTGTGTTTTTACCCCTTGCCACTCATGCAATTGCCTCCATTTAGCCTGTCAGACTGCCTAGATGAGTGCTGTTTCTGCTTTGGTTAAGATGGAGTGTTCTTTTTGCTTTTCTCTGATAAAGTGCGGCCATTCACAGGTAGGGGTTGTCTGAGGTGTTTCTGTGTGACAGCACAAACAGCTCAGCAGGAGTTCTTTATTCCGCTCTCAGCACCTCGCTGTAACACATTCAAAAGCAGGCCAACGCTGGTGTCAACATAATAATCTTATCCCAACTGATATTCATGTATTCAATCTAACCCTGCCAAAACAGCAGGAGGATAAATATTTGAAGCTTATGTTGAAGTAAATTAAACATACTACATACTGTGTCCATGGTTTCCATTGTATAGAAAATGAATTGACAATAAAAACCTCCGAATGCACAGTAATTTGGACACAAAAACAAGAAAATTGTATTTCACAGGAAAAAAAGAAATAAATCCTGTTTCTTCTTTAACAGAATTCATTCAGTTTATTGTCCAGAACATCGATTGTAACAAATACCGAAAACACAACATTTCAAAATATAGTATGATGCACCACAGGTCTAACACCCGTAGGCCGAAGCAGCCGAGTGTGAACTTTCCATATTGACAACTACCTTTTGACGTTAATGTTCAATGGATATGGATCGGTAGAGCCGATCCAGCGAGTATATAACAAGATAACGTAATTATCTTCACAGGAATGCTACAATCTGATTGGCTGACTATCTGTGGATAACTAACTAATTAATTACACATTGATGGTGAGGAGGGTTACAATGCACATCCCCACAATGGAACATCAGGGGGCAAGGTGGGAGGGTTTCCTCATTCTTGCGACATTCACCAAGCTTACAATACAGTCCTACATGATCACCTAAGCAAAAACAGACACTAAAACAGCATTTTGCTGGTTTATGTCTAGTTTTTTTTTAACCATGACAGATGCACGTGACCTCCAAGTGCAGGCAAGTGCAAAGCACAACACCCTTTTCAATTTGGGTGGTACGAGGCAGAAACATAAAGGAAAAGCAAATTAAATCGATCTCTGTACTTTGACAGGAGTCATAGAGAGTTAAGCATACTCATCATATTCAGACTTAGTATACTATGTGGACACGTTAACAAATGTTACCATAAAGCAGTGGTTCTTAACCTTGTTCGAGGTACCGAACCCCACCAGTTTCAAATGCACATTCACCGAACCCTTCATCAGTGAAAAATAAAAATATGATTTTTTTACAAATTCAAGACACAGGTACTGTATATGTTTTTTACTGGTACACAAAATGAACCATGCATGAACATCACACCTTGTTCAAATAACAAAACCAACACTGCATGCACTCACAAAAAATTACATACCTGCAAATCAGTGATTTGGCTAAGCAATGTAATGTGATCATCTGCAACCAGTGATGGCCAAGCGGGGCGTGTCATCACTAATTGACATGATGAGTCGGGTGTGTCTTGACCTCCATGGCAGAGGCTCCGTCGAACCCCTGAGACCGACTCACCGAACCCAGGTTAAGAACCATTGCCATAAAGTTATAAAAGGTATAAAAATTGTATTATAAATTTCAGACAGACAGACAGACAGACAGACAGACAGATAGATAGATCGGTAGATAGATAATTTTATTAAGCCCAGGGTATTATTTTCCAACAGCACTGCAGTAAAATTGTGCACATTTATTCTATAAGAAACACAAACTTAAATTAAGGCAAACATATAGTACTAAAATGATTGTTTATATAGCGCTATTTAAAAAAATCTAAGTTTAAGGAGCTTGAGGCAGACATTGTTGAAAGTAGAAAAAATATAAGAATTGTACATTATACTGTAATGGTATAAACTGGAAGTCTTGTGCAGTGATTAACAAAAGTCCAGTGTACATTCATTCATGTGCAGATTAAGGTGCAGGGTGTGCTGTGAGAGGTGATGTGTCAGTGCACAGTCTTTTGTTGACCTGGTAAATAGCTGTCCAGAGTTAATTATTTAAAAATTCCAGTGTAAACATGTTGGTGCAGGTTAAGGTGCAAGAAAAGACTAAAATGAAACATTTATAGCATAAATTTGCATATTTTAACTGTGACAGAGACTGTTCAGTTGGGCTGTGCACTAATGGAGTCCTATTTGTGCGGTGTAGCTAATGGGAGTTAGCGTTCTTGTTAAAGGTATGCTATAGAGCAGAATGCCAGCTCTGTAAAGGTGTGTTTGCTGATTAATTAAAAATTCTAGCATATCAGGCAAGGAGATACAAAAAAGACAGACTTAAATAAGTTTTTAAATGGGTTATATTATTGGTATACAGTGATCCCTCGCTACTTCGTGCTCAGTTTCTGTGGCTTCAGTGCATCGCGGGTTTTTCAAAAATATTAATCGAAAAATTAAACAAATAAGGAAATTAAGGAAAAATAGGGGAAAAGTTAAGGAAAATGCCACAAAACAAACCCATTATGCAAACACACTGCCCAAACAAACAAAAACAACCCAAAACCCCACAACAAAACTCCTTACATTTTTATGTGAGGTGCGCATCTGTGTGCGCACGCGTGTCTGTATGTGTGTGTATTTATATTTTATTTACATGCATTCTTTTTGAATGTTCATTGTTCATTTTATGTAACCACTTAATTCTAATTAGGGTTACGGGGATGCTGGCGCCCATCCCAGTCGACTCGGGGCAGAGTATACCCTGGACAGCTCGCCAGGCCATCGCAGGGCGGAAACACGGTGACGGCTTTGCAGCTAGCTACTCTTGTCGAAAGTCAGCAATGGTTCTTTTACATGCCTCTCACCACAGACAGTGAGCGACATGGCCAGGCATTTGCTAACCCAGTTAGCTGCACCGGGAGGACAATGACAACCCGTGAAGAGTGGGACTTGTACCCCTAACCTTAGGATCAGTGTTCCAGCACCTTTTACCACCAGGCCAACACTGCCCGCTATTTTTGAATGTTTAATTGTTATTATAAGCTTTTATAGCATTGAATATGCATTCATTGATATTATATACACATATATATGTACGTATATGTCGCAGGGGGGGTCTCGGTCCCCATTAACCCCAGAAAGTGAGGGATCCCTGAAATTAAATCCTTGCAGGGTTTGAGGAAGTAGTGGTTTCTACTGGCACAGCTACCTAAATACTTGAAGTTCAAGTCACAGGAAATTACAAATGCTAGACAGAAGGTTCTCTCTTGCTGTCAAAGTAAAGCCAGGTGAGCCATTGCAGCGACCTCGCATCTCCTTCTTCATGAGGTCATTTTCATGATTTGAGGAAGCAGATTTGACGTCTGGTGGTACCCATGTCGTCTCCAGACAAGGTATGTCCTGACGCACACACTTAAATGTTTCCAGTGCGCCCCCATCCCTCACCTATAAGAAGTGCTCACCAATCCCCAGGTAGGGTGATCATCGGAGTAGTAATGGTTATAAACTCCATTCTGTCTCCAAAACTGAACTCCATTACCAGATGTTGTTTGTCATCCACATGACTACAAAAGGTCGTAATCACAAAATAAATACGCAAACACTTTCTCACGTGTAGTTTTCATACAACCGATGAGTCCCAATAGAGTTGCTAAATTTTAGACTGAAGGGAGTGTGGAGAGTCTAAGGGTGTATTCATATTAACCACAATTGCCTGTTACTGCATCAAACAACAGTTGTTCCCATTCGCAGTCCCTCACCGGCCTGTGCTCACGTTGTGCTTTAATGTTCTAGTCTCAAGTGCGTGTATATCATCACGATACAACTTTTTTGTGTTGAAGAAAAGCGCTCTTGTGATGCATGATTGAGTTCATGACTGAACCTGTTATTAACCCAAGCATTGTCCGATGAATTTAAAAGTGCATTTTATAGATTGCGAGTACCGTGCTTGGGTTCAGTTAGCAGACACACTGTGCAAGAAAAACAACTAAACGTGTCTGAGTGGACCTTTCACAAGTTGTACAAGTGAACTGCACCTGACCTGCTGTACGCAGCAAATATACTAAACAAAAGAACCAGGGTTTAGGGGTCAAATATGTTCGAATGTGCTGCGGATCACACGGCGTGGGTACAACCCTTAACGTATCCTGTATGTACGTGTTAGTTCTACATTTTTATTAACCTTCATAACTCACTGATCATTCATATGAGATCGAACTGACACTGCGAACTCAAACACTTTTTAATTACAGTTAGAATTTCACCATTGTATTTTCACCCCTGATGAAGACACATTATATGCAAATACATATTTGGTGAAGAGTGTTGATTCAGTAAAAGGCAGAGTCTTATAAAAAAAGAAATATAAATGTAAAAACAGAATCTTCAGAGAAACGGTGGTACCAGATCTTACGAAAGACCCAACAAACGAAAAATCCAGGTTACGAAACGCATTTACCTAAAATTTCCATCTCTGGATACGAAAAAAATTCACGTTACGAAACACGCCATCTCACAAAATTCAAACAATGCACGACTTGCTCTCCCATTGGCTTTCTCCCAACATCCTGCCCCGCTGGCCTCCTATTGGCTAACATCCCGCCCCCGCTGGCCTCTCATTGGCTAGGAGAGAGCTGTATTTCCATAATACCCATGACGCAGCTCCCTTCCATTGGCTATTATGGAGCTGCATCTCCATAATACCCATGATTCTTTTCGTGTACCTTCGACCCATTGTTCGTCACGGAGTTCCTGTTGTTTCGTGAGGTTCTCGAGTGTGCTCATTGCAACTTTTTTTTTTGGCTCAGGCTTTTAACCTTGCAGAAACATTTGTAAGATTATAATTCTGCTAAGCAGACATGGTAAACACACGTGCGCGCGCGCACACACACACACACACACACACACACACACACACACGCAAGTGTGATTCCCGGTGAAAGTGATTCCCGGTGCGAGTGAAAAGAAGCGGGCTCGTGGCATGCGGTTGAGTGATACTGCAACGGAATATGGCCAAACCCGTCTACCATCGATACGATATTACCATCAATGAAATATTACCATCGAACACACACACACACACACACACACACACACACACACACACACACACACACACAAACGCAAACACTTCTTTTCCTTTCTGCTGTTCCCTTTTTCTCAGGGGTCGCCACAGTGAATCATCGCATGTTTGATTTGACATAGGTTTTTTTTTTTTTTTATGTCGGATGGCTTTCCTGACACAACCCTTTAGCAAGGGGCAGGAACACAATAATGGCCCCGGAAGTCAGCAATGATTCTTTTATAGCCTCCCACCACAGACAAGTGAGAGACATGGCCAGCCTTTGATAACCCGGTTAGCTGCACTGGGGGGACAGTGACAAACTTGTGTCGAGTGGGACTCGAACCCAAAAATCCTAGGATCAGCAATCTAGCTCCCTTTACGACCAGCCCCAACACACACAATTAAAGCTAACCAGCTTTCACATCATTATTATTCATTCATTCATTTTCTGAACCGCTTAATCCTAATTAGGGTTGCGAGGAGGCTGGCGCCTATCTCAGCCAACTCTGGGCAAGGGCAGAATACACCCTGGACAGCTCAGCCAGGCCGTCGCAGGGCATAAACACACTGACGACTATGCAACCTAGTCTTGACAAACGCCCTTTTCGCATTATTAAAGAACTTTAAATAACGTCTTACAAAGACACTTTTACTTTTGAAAAAAAACGTGAGTTGCGAAGTAATTAAACAGCGCAAATTTCAATAACACTACAACTCTAAAAGAGAAAGCTGGACTCTAATTAGAAGCCTGTCACGTGTGCTCTTTCAGCAAGTGTGTAACCCAGAGGCTGATGCTATCATTAGCGCGTACCATCCCTTTGAGCGCGTACCTCTTTTAAGTTCTCTTCTATTCCACTCCATGCCTGCCAACAGGTGTTTTCACAAGATTGTTTAAACGTCATAAAAATCAAACGAGTGTCTATACTTTCTAGTTGCCCTGATACCTACAGAACTAATGAACACTTCCAGATGGAACATGTGAATGTGACACCGCTTTCGTTTCTTGTCCCACAGAGACAAAAAAAAACATGTGAGCATTAACAAGGATTTTTTAGATGCGTGTGCATCAAGAGATTCATATTGATCCGGTTTCCTGAAAGCTACTCCTCCAGACTCAGGATAAAACCATTATACTATGGCATCAGCAGCTCAACATCTGGTCCAAAAAAAAAAAGAAAAAAAGAAAAAAAAGAACAGGAAAACAACTGGTCATAAACTCTTGAAATAATATCAACTCCATTTCTTTATATAACAGATTTGACCAGCTAATACAAATCTTTTAGCACGTCCACCTCACAGCAAAAAGCTCCTGGGTTCGATTCCCAGCTCGGGCCTTTCTGTGTGGAGTTTGCATGTTCTCTTCATGCTTGTGTGGGTTTCCTCCGGGTACTCTGGTTTCCTCCCACAGTCCAAAAAAACATGCACGGTAGGTTAATTGTCTGTTATAAATCTCCCCCAAGTGTGAACGGTTGTGTGCGTGTTGGCCCTGCGATGACCTGGCGAGCTGTCCAGGGTGTACCCCACGCTCGCACAGAGTCAGCTGAGATGGGCGCCAGCCTCCTGGCGACCCTAATTAGGATTAAACGGTTCAGAAAATGAATGAGTGAATAATACAAAGATTTGATTGGGGAAATTGTTTGGTAAATTGGTGGTAACTGGATGCAAAAGTACTCATGCAAATTTCGTAATTATAACTGTAATTCCTTGCATAAAAGTAAGAAACTAAAGGAAGTACTTTTTGTAAGAAAAAAACAACAACATGCTTTGGTTCAGTCTTTCTTCTCTCCCAAATAATTAACTCTCATTAAAGTGTTATAGCAAAATAACCAACGATAGGGAACGGTAATACAATAATGTGAAGTGGACTATTTCCACCTCAATATAGATAACATTTTCCAAATACTGCCTGGCCAAAAAAAACAAAAAAAAAAACGGTTGTGTCGTCTAATTTACTGGACCACATTACCCTTAATATAACAGCACATAATCACTATTGCACTGTTGCTTCAGTTGAACAGGCCATGGCTCAGCAATTATTTTAATATTATATTGGTAGTATTCCAGTACAAGATTATTAGTGAGTATTACAGAGTTGCAGATCACGGATCCGAAGGTTGGGGGTTCAAGCCCCGCTCTCAACAGGTTGTCACTGCCCCCCCACCCCCACCCCACCCCGGTGCAGCTAACTGGGTTATCAAAGGCCGGCCATGTCTCTCATTGTCTATGGTGTGAGATTCATGTAAAAGAACCCTTGCTGACTTTCAACAAGAGTAGCTGCATAGCCGTTAGCATGCTCTTGCCCTGTGATGGACTGGCAAGCTGTCCAGGGTGTACCATGCCCTCGCCCGGAGTCGGCTGACATGAGCACCAGCCTCCCCATGACCCTAATTAGGGTGTACCATGCCCTTGCCCAGAGTCGGCTGACATGAGCACCAAGCCTCCCCATGACCCGAATTAGGATTACGCGGTTCAGAAAGTGAACGATTACAGAATTGCTATTACAAATAGATATCAAGTGACAATCTTGTACTCATGAAATAAGACTTTGTTGGTAAAAATAAATGAAATGCAAATACAGTTCTAACATGAAAAAACATGGACGATGATCTGTATAGTCCTTCTATGGAGTTAATAAAGTGATGGATGGGATTTTCACAGACTGTAAGATGCAAGGAAATCGTCAGAGGGGGAAATGATAGAATGATTGAACGATGTAATATTGCATTCTGAGACATGCAGTCTTCATGCCACTTACCCCTCCAGTTTAAAACCCACTCTTCTTCCGTTCCACGCTATAGCCACCAGGCTTGTATTAGTACCGCTTATGCTGTGATAAAATGAAGCGGGCCGACAACCTGAATGTACCGAACGACCAGGTGGGACTTTTTCTACCCTGATGGCACGGATATAAAATTGAAGCTGAACTAGTGACGGAGTGGTTCAGGGAGCATGAGGAATCATTTTCACACATGAACTGGCATCACACAGTCCTTACTTTAACCCTATTGAAAGTTTTTTCTGATGTGCCGGTGAAGACTTTATGAAGTGTTTAGATTTTCCCGTCATCAGTTCAAGATGTCGGTGAAAAAAAATAATAACCCAACACTGGATGCAAATTAAAGTTGTAATGGTGCTTATGTTTGTCAAAACTAAAATACCATGGGGATTTTGCACTGTAAGCAGACCAAAGATCTTCTTCTTTTCCTTTTGGCTGCTCCCTTCAGGGGTCGCCACAGCAAATCATCCGCCTCCACCTCACCCTGTCCTCCGCATCTTCTTTTCTGACTCCAACGACCTTCATGTCTTCTTTCACCACATCCATAAATCTCTTCTTTGGTCTTCCTCGAGGCCTTCTGCCTGGTAGTTCCAACCTCAGCATCCTACTGCCAATATACTCACTATCCCTCCTCTGTACATGTCCAAACCATCTCAATCTAGCCTCTCTGACTTTGTCTCCAAAACATCTTACGTGGGCTGTCCCTCTGATATACTCATTTCTGATCCTATCCATCCTCGTTACTCCCAGAGAGAACCTCAACATTTTCATCTCCGCTACCTCCAGCTCTGCCTCCTGCCTTTTCCTCAGCGCCACTGTTTCTAAGCCATACAACATCGCTGGCCTCACCACCGTCTTGTACACTTTTCCCTTCATTCTTGCTGACACTCTCCTATCGCACATCACACCGGACACTTTTCTCCAACCATTCCAGCCTGCCTGCACACGCTTCTTCACCTCTTTTCCACACTCTCCATTGCTCTGGATTGTTGAGCCTAAGTACATAAAATCCTCCACCTTCGTTATCTCTGCTCCCTGTAACATCACCGTTCCTCCTGGGTCCTTCTCATTCACACACATGTATTCTGATTTTCTGAGGTTAACCTTCATTCCCCTCCTTTCCAGGGCATACCTCCACCTCTCTAGATTTTCCTGCACTTGTTCTCTGCTCTCACTACAGATCACAATGTCATCTGCAAACATCATAGTCCATGGAGATTCTTGTCTCACCTCGTCTGTCAGCCTGTCCATCACCATAGCAAACAAGAAGGGGCTCAGAGCTGACCCTTGATGCAGTCCCACCTCCACCTTGAATTCGTCGGTCACACCGACAGCACACCTCACCACTGTCTTACATCTCTTATACATGTCCTGCACCACTCTAACATACTTCTCTGCCACTCCAGACTTCCTCATGCAATACCACAGTTCTTCTCTTGGCACCCTGTCATATGCTTTTTCCAGATCCATGTAAGCAGACCAAAGATGGCTGAACAAAATATTAGGCTGCAGTTGCCCCACTGTGGTGAGTGTATCCCTGAAATTTTGCATGTGTATATGTGTGTTATTTATCATTCCAAATTATTTGCTTGAATTAGAAGCCGCATAGCAGACGAAGCCCACTTGTTGTACGTATATGTTTGGATGATCTCTGTACACACATGAAAGTTACATATACAGTACACACATGCAGAATTATAGGATCGCTTAGATCAGGGGTGTCAAACTCAGGCCACAAAGAGCCATTTGGCTGCAGGTTTTTCTTTCAACCAAACAGCAGCACACCTGACTTTGCTCATTTAAAGAACTGATTGAAGTCTTCAGGCAGTTGATTGGTTGATCCGCGTGCTCTGTAATGTAATAAGTCAGAACAGATGAAGTCATCCACATGTACACAAACAGAAGTACCCGTGACACACATTCAGTAATTCGCAATGAACATTTGTTTGAGAATTAGATGTGCTGTGAGCATGTGACATGAGTGTCCAAAGTGATGTACGTGGAAATGGGAGTAAAAGGGTTGTTGGGAAGTGTAGTGAGTCCAGTACTGTATACCACAGAAACGGACTGGTTGTGTGACTTCAAATGCACACTGCAAAAGTATTCATAAAAGTAATCTACGCGGTGACAGTAGGATTTAATTTTCTTTTCCAGAAAACAAACAATTTGAACAAATGCATATACAGTCGGCCCCCTACTTATGAAGACCCCTGGGTACGAAGATCATTTTCCCAAGTTTTCGTCCCCAGGATACGAAAAAAAAAACCTCTTACGAAAAGAAATTCAAAATTCAAACGCGCCAATCAAAATTTCACACGACGCGCGAGTTGCTCTCTCATTGGCTGTCTCTCACCATCCCGCCCTGCTGGCCTCCCAGATAGAGACAGAAGGACGCTCAACTCTTTAGGTTTTGTATTTCGTTTTTTAAGTTGTTTAATTCAGTAAATTTTTAATAAATGTGGGCGCATTTGAGCTCATCTGGAATTATGATCCCTCAATGAATCAAATTAAAGTTGAGTTTGTCAAGCGCTTTGAATTCCACGTCTTGTGGGTGTGGCCCACAGCATGTGAGAGAGAGAGAGAGAGAGAGAGAGAGAGAGAGAGAGCGAGAAAGAGAGAGAGAGAGAGAGAGAGAGAGAGAGAATGAATGAATAACTCTAGTTTTTAGTTTAGTTTTTTAAGTTGTTTAATTCAGTTTAATAAATGTGGGCGCATTTGAGCTCATCTGGAATTCCGATCCCTCAAGGAATCAAATTAAAGTTGAGTTTGTCTAGCAGGGAATGCGCTTTGAATTCCACGTCTTGTGGGCGTGGCCCGCAGCACAAGCGAGAGAGAGAGAGACAGGGGTGTGTGTGTGTGTGTGTGTGTGTGTGTGTGTGTGTGTGTGTGTTAATAAAAAATGTTTAATAATGGTTTAATTAATAAATATGTTAATAAAATGGTTTAATATGTTACTAAAATGCTTAAATTGTTTAATAAATAATTTTCTTTTACTTTTAACACATATGTCATACAAAATTGGTGTACTTTTATCATTTTTAAAGGGTTTATGGGGTTTATCCAGTCCAAAGACTGGAGCCTTGGAACAAATTAGGCGTTTAACATGCAAGATGCGACCCCTACTTATGAAATCCTGCATTACGAAAAAGGCTCTGGAACGTATTAATTTCGTAGGTAGGGGGCCGACTGTACTGTAATTAGCACGAAAGTACTTCTTATAGAACAAAGCCAGACATTCATCCAGGATTCAAAAACAAGATTTATTCTAGCAATCTGTTGCTTTTATAAATTGCAGTAAAATGTGCATGAGAAGTGGGAAAGAGGCGTGTAATTTTCACATGAATCATGTCTTACACCGCATGTCCAATGCATACCATATTCCCAATTGATAACTGAGCATCACTTCATATGATACATAAATGTCAAGGATATATCTGTGAGCTGAGCTCTGAGCTTCATGGATCTGAATTTTCTCAGCAGGGAAACAACATAGAACTGTATCTATTTGTCCACAAAGAGGCAGTAGAGAGAGAAGCCATGGAGTGGCAGAGTGAGGCATTATCAGTGCTCGCCAAATCCAGCACAAAGTGTGGCACAAGTGGAGTACTGTCTTTACGCAACCCCATTAGTTCTGAAATCTTGTAATGTCACTGAAAGTACTCTGAGTAAAAATAAGTGCAGGATGATAATTTGAAACTGACAGTATTTGCACTCCAGATTTTTAAGACCACATGTGAGATCAGGAATACCTAAATGCTAACTTTCCTGCAAACATCATTTCTCATTTTAAAATAATGATTACAAAAATAATTACTAAGCCACTGCAAATCACCATCAGCAAGTGAATGAGCAATATATTCTCACACTCATTTACCAAACCATTTAATCCTACTCGATTGACAGGGAGGCTGGAGAGAATCTCAACTCACACTGGGTGAAGATGGGATACACCCTGAACATCTCTCCAAACCTTCTCAGAGCCAACACACCCATACACACAACCATTCACACTCATACTGTATTGACTCCTAGGGGCAATTTGAAAACAAAACAGCCAATTAGCCCAAATCATGCTACATTTATTCATTCATTCATTTGCTGAGGGTCACAGGGAGGCTGGCGCACATCTTAGCTGACTGGGTGAGGGAAGAGTACACCCTGGACAGCTCGCCAGGCCATCACAGGGTAGAAACATGCTGATGGCTATGCAGCTACTCTTGACGAAAGTCAGCAATGGTTCTACATGAACCTCACACCATAGACAGTGAGAGACATGGTCGTCCTTTGATAACCCAGTTAGCTGCACCGGAGACGTGTTGCATTTAGATTTTCACAAAGGTTATGATAAGAAATCGCCAATTTTTTATTATTATTAAGTTATACAAGTTGACATATGAATATGTAGCTGACAAAAAACCGGTAAGTTGTGTGAAGCAACCAAGGTTTTAGTGAAACATATTTTAACATCACTCAGTGCAGCTAACTGGGTTATCAAAGGCTGGCCATGTCTCTCGCTGTCTATGGTGTGAGGCTGTCAATGA
Source organism: Plotosus lineatus (assembly GCA_024760905.1). Lineage (NCBI taxonomy): Eukaryota > Metazoa > Chordata > Actinopteri > Siluriformes > Plotosidae > Plotosus > Plotosus lineatus. The sequence continues at coordinate 62,175,819 of CM045732.1, forward strand.
ACCATTGCTGACTTTCGACAAGAATAGGCTACATAGCCGTCAGTGTGTTTCCGCCCTGCAATGACCTGGCAAGATATCCAGGGTGTACTCTTCCCTCACCCAGATTCGGCAGGGACGGGCACCAGCCTCCCCGCGACTCTAATTAGGATTAAGCGGTTCCAGAAAATGTATGAATATTTTAACATTCATAGCGGTTGTATTAACCAATACTGTATACTCACGGACGTCAATACTACTGGAAATGCTGAAAAGCCATTAACTTGATTGTGTTGCTGGATGGGGCTCATGTGCCCACACAGGCAACCCAAAGTGCCTCCCACCACTGGCGCTGGGCGCACTTGGCTGGAAACTTCCTAGTTTAGCCATGTCTTTCTTTAAAGAGTAGAAATATATTTTCAAATACTATTGAAAATGCATATTAAGTTAAGGTATATTATAGAGTTATGTATAAGAGTTCAGATAAGAGATAAGTTATATTATAGTTGTTTCTTTACTCAGATTCAAATACAGTACCAAATCAAATACAGTGTGCTGTCGGTGTGACAGAAGAGTTTAAGGTTTAAGGTGGGACTGCATCAAGGGTCAGCTCTCAGCCCCTTCTTGTTTGCTATGGCGATGGACAGGCTGATAGACGAGGTTAGACAAGAATCTCCATGGACTATAACGTTTGCAGAGAACAAGTTGAGGAAAATCTAGAGAGGTGGATGTATGCCCTGGAAAGCAGAGGAATGAAGGTTAGTCTCAGTAAGACAGAATACATGTGTGTGAACGACAAGGACCCAAGAGGAACAGTGAGGTTACAGGGAGCAGAGATAAGGAAGGTGGAGGATTTTAAATACTTAGGCTCAACAATCCAGAGCAATGGAGAGTGTGGAAAAGAGGTGAAGAAGTGTGTGCAGGCAGGTTGGAATGGTTGGAGAAAAGTGTCCGGTGTGATGCGTGATAGGAGAGTATCGGCAAGAATGAAGGGAAAAAGTGTACAAGACGGTGATGAGGTCAGCGATGTTGTATGGTTTAGAAACAGGTGGCGCTGGAGAAAAGACAGGAGGCAGAGCTGGAGGTAGCAGAGATGAAAATGTTGAGGGTTCTCTTTGGGAGGAACGAGGATGGATAGGATCAGAAATGAGTACATCAGAGGGACATCACATGTAAGATGTTTTGGATACAAAGTCAGAGAGGCTAGATTGAGATGGTTTGGACATGTACAGAGGAGGGCTAGTGAATATATTGGTAGTAGGATGCTGAGGTTGGAACTACCAGGCAGAAGGCCCAGAGGAAGACCAAAGAAAAGATTTATGGATGTGGTGAAGGAGGACATGAAGGTAGTTGGAGTAAGAGTAGAAGATGCAGAGGATAGGGTGAGATGGAGGCAGATCATTTGCTGTGGCGACCCCTGAATGGAACAGCCGAAAGGAGAAGAAGAAATACAGTACCACAAAGCTCAGATTTTTAGCAGTGCAATGTCCAAAACAAGTCCAGAATCATTTCGGCGCCATTATCCATGTCAAAGGCAACCTATCTCATAAAGCTCAAGGTGGCATTTTCTATTTGAAAGTGCTAATATATTCCCGTGCTTAATTATTTCTTAATATTGGCATTTCTAATTAAGTACTGTAATTGGAAACTCAGTACCAGCAGTTACTATTACAGCTGTGAATGATTAATTCATACAAAAATTATTAATGAACATGGTCTATTTTAATTGCAATGTAACCACATTTATAATTGCTCACACCTCCTCTGCTGAACTGACATGATGACAAATAGAAGTGTCATCACAATGTTTTGGATGTTTATGTCCTTCTATCAAAGGGAAACCTCAGTGAACCTCAAAGCCAATCTGATTGCAACCATGTAAAGCACAAAGGAAATTAAGCCTACATTTCATTTTCAAGCTTAATTATGCATCTATTTTCAAGGTTATCTTTTCCTGGGACTGTCACAAAATAAAATGTCAGGGAATAAAACACATTGGGAGAATGACACAAATACACAGCAGGCCAAATTCCAGTTCATTTAACGAACATTAATGAAAATGTAATTAAAGCATGAAACTTGCTCAGAATTCTGCAAAAATACAAAAAATAATAAAAATAATAATAAATTCAGGGATATTGTGTATGCTGTTTGTTGAATTATCTAATGTTTCTCAGTTTTTTCTACACTGGCCAAAGAGCAGCTCCACCTGGCCTGTAATAGCTGCTGAAGTTTTATATTCTTAAGGCCTTTTATCTTTTTAAAGACCTGCAGCATCTACTGAAAGCTGTGCGAGTTCACAAAGGTTGTCTGAAGGAGAATGTAATTAATGCTTTCAGGGAGTGTAGAAAACTCCCCGAGTGCACTCCAACCTCTGCTGCCGTTAAGATAATTCAAGTGCAACTCAAACTGGGACTCAACCTGACACCTAGCGTCAAATATAATAAGAAGGTCGTCTATTTTACCTCTATGTTTCACCATAGCGTACATCTAATAGGCTTTGCAAAACAAATGCTTGACTTTCTCTGAGAGTCTGAAAGGTGAAAATCTGACTGGCATTAAAACAAATAACAGCTTTAGTTCTGTGCAGTGAGCCAAAAATCAGTGGATTAAAAAAATGCAACAATTCAGAAGAAAATACACAAAAGGGTAAAAAGGGTAAGACACAGTCACTCTATATATATATATATATATATATATATATATATATATATATATATATATATATATATATATATATATATATATATATATATATATATATATATATATATATATATATTTCCAGAATCTGTGTGTGTGTGTATATATATATATACATATATATATATATATATATCCCTCTATAATTATTGGCACCCCTGGTTAAGATGTATTCTTTAGCTTCTAATAAATTCAGTATTTTTCTAAATAATATTGGATCACCATTTTTAAAAACAGTGGAAAATCCAACCTTTAATTCAAGTGCACATATTCAGAGGAAAAAATCCTACATTAAAACTAATTCATTTACATAAAATCATGTATGCCACAATTATTATCATCCCTGATGTTAATACAGTGGTACCTCACCTTACGAAAGTCTCATCAAACGAAAAATTCAGGTTATGAAAAGCATTTTCCTAAAATTTTTGTCTCAGGATACGAAACAAGTTCACGTTACGAAAGCGCCATCTTAAAAATTCAAAAAAGCCATTCAAACATTCAAACAATGCACGAGCTGCTTTCCCATCAATGACGTTCAAACATCCCGCCCCGCTGGCCTCCCATTGGCTAACAACTGAGCTGTCGTTCATGTCGTTTTCACTCAAGCGCCATCTTGGACAGGTCCACCTGACGCCTTCTTGGACAGGGATCCCATTGCCTAGGAGGAATGATGCAGCTACCTCCCACTGCCTATTATAGAGCTGAATCCACCAGGATGCTGTTCGTGTAAAGGACAGAGTTACTGTTGTTTTAGGCTTTATTTCTTGACTCAGACTTTTAACCTTCCATAAACATTTGTACGATTATAACTGCTAAGAAGACATGGTCAACACAAGCGTGTGCGCACACACACACACACACACACACACACACACACACACACACACACACACACACACATGTGTGTGATTTCCGGTGCGAGTGAGAAGAAGAAACGGGCTCAAGTGATATCACAAAGGAATACGACCAAACCCGTCTACCATCAGTACGATATTGAAGCAGAAGGAGGGCTTAAAAGGTATGCTTTCATAATTTTTAAAGGGTTTAGGGGGTAGTATTGGGAGCCTTGGAACGAATCACACGTTTTACATGTAAAATGCGGTTCAACTTATGAAAAATGCAGATTGCGAGAAAAGATCTGGAATTGATTAATTTCGTACGGTGATGTACCACTGTACTTTGTTTCACAAAATTGGAGAGTACAGAAACAGGGATCTTGGACCATTTCTTCTCTGCACAATCGCTAAATCGTCCAACAACCTGGTCCTCTCTTCTTTGGCTCACTCCACAGGATCTCACTGGGTTTGAGGTCTTGGGGACTGAGATGGAAATGGAAGGAACTTGATTCTGTGTCTGGTGAACCATTTTGTGCAGATTTGACAACATGTTTAGGGTCATTTCTTGGTGGGGCAGTGGTGGCATGGTGGTGAAGGACACTGCATTACTGATTCTAAGGTTAGGGGTTCGAGTCCCACTCTCCACAAGGTTATCACTGTTCCCCCAGTGCAGATAACTGGGTTATCAAAGGCCAGCCACGTCTCTCACTGTCTATGGTGAAAGCCACGTAAAAGAACCATTGCTGACTTTCGTAAAGAGTAGTTGCATAGACGTCAGCGTGTTTCTGCCCCTTGCTAAGGGTTGTGTCAGGAAGGGCATCCGACGTAAAAACCTCTGCCAAATCAAACATGCAAATCAGATGATTCACTGTGGCAGCCCCTGGAATAGGGATAAAGCCAAAAGGAAAAGAAGTAGTAGTAGTAGTATAGGGTCATTTCTTGCTGAAAGATCCAGTGATGGCCCGTCTTCAACTTTTGGGCGGAGGCCACCAGATTTTGATTTAAAATATCCTGGTATTTCAAAGCGTTCATGATGCCATGCAACCTAATAAGGTTCCCAGGGCCTCTGGAAGAGAAACAGGCCCACAGCATCACCGATCCTCCCCCAAGACTTCAAAGTGGGCATGAGTTGCTTTTCTGCATATTCATCTTTTGTGTTCCGCCAGACCCACTTGGAGTATTTGTTGCCAAAATGCTCTATCTTGGTCTCATCTCACCAAAGCACACGGTCCCAGCTGAAGTCTCAGTACCGCTTAGCAAACTCCAGACGTTTTCGTTTATGATTGCGAATGAGAAAAGGTTTTTTTTTTCCCTGCATGCTTCCCAAACGGCTTGTTGGCATAGTGATAGTGCCTGGTGGTTTGTTTTTGTGACTTTGTGACCCCAAGATGCTCCCATTTGTTGCAATTCTTTAACAGTGAGCGTTGGGGAACTTTTTATTTCTCTCACCATCCTACTCACTGTGCCTGGTATCAAAATAACCTCACATCCTCGTCCAGGCTTGTTTTACACTGTTCCAGTTGTTTCAAACACCTTAATGATTTCTCTGACAGTAGATATGGGGGCAGGTGCAGGCGAGCGGCTATTTTCTTGTAGGTCGACACACATCTGCCTCACTTGAATGGTGTTTTCCTTTGTCTTTCCCATGTTGAAGAATGGATGAGACATGGCCTCTGTGTCACATCATATTTATACCCCAGGGAAACAGGAAGTGATAAATTACTAATTAAATGTTCCTAGATACTCAGATCAACTTTGTAAACTACTGTAAAAATGACAGAAATACCTCAATTACATTTATTTCCTAGGAATGGTTGGGGTGGCAATGATTGTGGAACAGGTAATTTTATGAAAAATAATTATTTCTTAGTCAGGGTCCCCCCCAAAAAAATTCACTTGAGTTGAAGATTACGTTTTTCTACAATTCTGAGTGTGGGCATAGCTTCTGCAATAAAAATGTAATTTATTTTATGGTTCTTATTATCATTGGGTTCCAATAATTATAGAGGGTAGTGTGTGTGTGTGTGTGTGTGTGTGTGTGTGTGTGTGTGTGTGTGTATATATATATATATATATATATATATATATATATATATATATATATATATATATATATATATATATACACACACACATGTAAAAACCTATGTGTAACCTATATACACACATGTGTATATATATATATATATATATATATATACACACACACACACACACACACATGTAAAAACCTATGCCAAATCAAATATGCAAATCAGATTCACTGTGGCGACCCCTGATAAAGGGTAAAAGGCAAAGGAAACGAAGATATATATATATATATATATATATATATATATATATATATATATATATATATATATATATATATATATATATATATATATATATATATATATATATATATATATATAAATTATTATTTTACTTGTGTTCTTTCCAAATAATTCAGACTTCATTTTTCATTGTCATTTATTTTCACGTGTGATTTACTTTGCACGTGATTCGAACCTCCCCCATAAACCATCTATTTATTCTCCTTGTGTTATATTTCCAATAATTAATTTCTTTTCACATGTTAATTTTTCATGTGATTCCTGACTCCATCCATCTTCTGCTGCTTATCCAGGTCTGGGTCGTTGGGGCAGCAGCTTGAGCATAGACACCCAGACCTCCCCTCTCCCCACCCACCTCCTCCAGCTCTTCTGGGGGAATATTGAAGTGTTCCCAGATGAGCCAAAAATTTCTCTCTTCTGCTTATGGAGAGATGTTCGGTTTATGTTAGGCCTGGGCCAGTGTCTTCTCCCAATTGGATATACAGTACTGTATACCCAACACCTCAGCTCGAAGGCATCCAGGAGGCATCCTTGATAGTTCCCTCAACTATCTTAACTAGCTATAAATATACCAAAATTTCAGTTGGGACCTTTTTTTTTAAAACCAGGAGCACTACTGTGTCATATTATAAACGACTAAGTGTGGAAATGTGTTTCTATTCTACTGCCAGGATTTTCTATGCATTGCCTAAACCAAACCGAACACAGAATTCCTTACATCTAATCTAACTTTGGTCAAATTTGAAACACACATGGTGCTAACTCCCCTTTACACTGCTTTAAAAAATAAATAAAGAATAAAAGGAGGTGAAACATGCAGCAGCAAGGAGAGAAAATGATGAGCTTTCAGCCTGGCCTCTTTTGCATGCAAATCATATCTGAATTTCTCATTAGCATAAATGCATGAGCAACTCTAAATGCTTTTAATTTCCAATCTCAGCAAGCGGAGGAGTAATTTGTCACTGTCAGGGCAAAAATCTAGCAGGGGGAGAGAACTGAAGGCAGCCAAGGACTCCACACCAAATTGGAATCATAGGCATATTTCTGATTTGTTAATTGACTGATGTGCAGTTCAAGAAAGCTGCCTTGAAGGTGTAAATAATCATATGAGTGTTCAGATCCTAAACGGGTAGACATTTTTACTCTAAGACATGTTTGCGCTGCTTTTTTTTTTTTTTTTTGAAGGGAGGTGGGGTAGCGTAGGGTGGATTAATCCCCCCCCACACACACACAAATCTTCATTTTAAGTTTATCTTGTTTTAACCAATTAACCACATACAGAACAATTCCTCACTTATTATAATCAAATGCTTCAAATTTGCAAATTTGAGGACATTTAAACCAATAAAAAAAATTCACAAAGTTCAACGTTATCTTCTGAAAAATATCTCCTGCACAGCCCCCGTTTTGCAACGGGACTCCGGCTTATTTTCCTGATGTGTGAAAAGCTGTGTCACACAACATTAAACAATATTATACACACCAAAAAAATCAGTCTTACACAAGGCTGCTTAAATAAATACCAGGCCATCAACCACAGATTTTTTTGCCTGGTGTTCTTGAGCATTAATGCTTGTATAACCTCAACCCTGTAATGTACAGTTATGTTATACATACAATTATTATTCATTCATTCATTCATTCATTTTTTTGAACCGCTTAATCCTAATTACGGTTGCAGGGAGGCTGGCGCCCATCTCAGCTGTCTCGGGGCGAGGGCAGAGTACACCCTCGAAACACGCTGACGGCTATGCGGCTACTCTTGTTGAAAGTCAGCAATTGGTTGTTCTTTTACATGAACCTCACACCATAGACAGTGAGAGACATGGCCGGCCTTTGATAACCCAGTTGGCTGCACTGGGGGGGACAGTGACAACCCGTGGAGAGTGGGGCTTAAACCCCCAACCTTCGGATCAGTGATCCAGCACCTTCACAATCAGGCTACCACTGCCCTACAGTTATTATTATAATTATTATTATTATTATTGCAGCAGTGGTGGTCTAGAGGTATAGGGCACTGGATCGCTGATCCAAAGGTTGGGGGTTCGAGTCCCACTCTCTACAAGGTTGTCACTGTCCCTCCCAGTGCAGCTAACTGGGTTATCAAAGGCCGGCCATGTCTCTCACTGTCTATGGTGTGAGGCATGTAAAAGAACCATTGCTGACTTTCGACAAGAGTAGGCTGCAAAGCTGTCGGCGTGTTTCCGCCCTGCGATGGCCTGGCGAGCTGTCCAGGGTGTACTCTGCCCTCATCCGGAATTGGCTGGGATGGGCGCCAGCCTCCCCGTGACCCTGATTGATTAACTGTATGGGTTTTTTTTTTTACACCTGAGCCTAGCGGCTTATCAGGCCGGTGCTTATCCCTGGTTTCTGTAGCGTGAAGCAATCAGGAGTTCAACTCCTCCTGGATGGGATGCTAGTCCATCGCAGGTTACCTTCCCAGTATATTTTTACTGGCACCCATTTATACTGCTGGGTGAACAGAGGCACACTTGTGGTTGAGACCTTGCCCAGGGGTCTTGGCACAGTGAGGGTCTCAGTGGGATTTGAACTCACAACCTCCTGATCATGAGCCCAACACTCTAACCACTACAACACCGGCCCCACATGACCCTAGTTAGCTCCCATGACCCTAGTTAGGATTAAGCGGTTACAGAAAATGAACAGAACTGAATTATTATTATTATTATTATTATTATCACAGTATTATTATTATTATAACAACCTGGTTATCAGAATATACTACAGTGGTGTCAGGTCACACGAATATGTAAATAGTTATACGACAATAACAAAATGATAAGTGTAGTAGTGGTTAGCACATTTACCTCAGAGCAAGAAGGTCTTGAGCTCGAGTCTTGGGCTCAGGATGTTTCTGCATGGCTTTTGCAGGTTCTCCCTGTGCTGACATGGGTTTCCTTCCACCACACAAAGACAAGAACATTAAGCTACTTGGATGTTCCAAATTATTCCTAGGTAGTAGTGTGAATGGTGGTATGTGGGTATGTGTGTGTGTGTGTGTGTGTGTGTGTGTGTGTGTGTGTGTGTGTGTGTGTGTGTCCTGTATTGGAATGGCAAGCTGTATACCTTGTCTTCACTCAGAGTTGGTTGAGATAGTCTCCACTTTCTCCTAGTAGGATTAAGGAGTTCTGCAAATGAATAAATAAACAAAACTACTTAAGCACAATCCTGGTATTACTGAGTGGAGAGATGATTGCGACGCAAAAACATAATCACGTTTACAACTCATAGCTCCGAAAACAAGCTGCTCGGAAAAAGCTGAAAATTTGCTTAGATATTATTTTTGGTTAAATCCATTACTGTATTGGGGTTTCATATAGTTTTGCTTACCAGACCTTAACTCTTCCTGACTGACAGCATTATTATTAGTATTATTATTATTAGTAGTATTATTATTAGTATTAGTGTTATTATTGTTGTTGTTGTTGTTATTGTTCCTATTATTTCTAGTCCTGTACAGTTAAATAGAAGAGAGGTTTATCCATTAATACATTATCTTCTTTACTATACAAACATTTGAAAGGATTTTTTTTTTTTTTTTTGGAAAAAAAGTTTGTAAATCTAAAATATATTTCTTTCTGACCCATCATCCCAGCCGTAATAAACTTTGAAGAATGTATAAGACTTTTGCACAGTGCAGCTTTCTTTACTTCATATTCTGCAACACTAGCTGCAAGGCGGGGGAAAAAAGACAAAATTATCTTCAACATTAATTTTCTGAACCACTTACTTCCAATTAGGGTCACAGGGAGGCTGGCGCCCATCTCAGCCGACTCTGGGCGAGAGCTGGGTACACCCTGGACAGGTCACCTGGTCATCGCAGGGCCAACATTTACACAACCATTCACACCTAGGGAAGATTTGGAACAGACAGTTGACATACTGTACATGTTTTTGGACTGTGGGAGGAAACCGGAGTACCCGGAGGAAACCCACACAAGCACAGGGAGAACATGAAAACTCCACCCAAGAAACACTCAAGCTGAGAATCGAACCTCGGACCTTCTTGCTGTGAGGCAGATGTGCTAAACCACTACACCACCATGCCGCCTTAATTTAAAACATCTGTCAAACAAATACTGTATGTATATTATTACAGAATCTATATGTGTTACTGGGTCAAGTATGTTATTTAACAATAAAACACATTTGCTTTAGTGATGACAAATGGTTTATGGTGTGCATTTAATTTAAACAAACAAATCTTATTGCAAAACATTTCAGGCCTAGTACCATTATAATTATACTTCACATTAATATCACGAGAGATAACAGCCTCAGTGTAGAGCAACACTGCCTTCAAGTGGACAAGTGAGTTACATATCCAGAAAAACACACACACACACACACACACACAGGGGTCAATGATACCAACACATTTGTGTGATGATGTCGTTAAAATGGTGCAAACATGCTGCAAACTTATGACTATTGGTTGAGATGGTAATGAGATGCGGAGCACCACTAATACAGGGCATGATTGTGTTGGAATAAATAAAAAGATGGGTGGTGTGGTGGTGGTGGTGGTGATGGCGGAGTGGTTTGTGTTAATTCTAAGCTCAAGTTAACGTCTGTGTCAGGATTTGTGTGCTCTCTCCATCCAGGGGGGTTTCGTCCGAGCTCTCTGGTTGCCCGCCTCCCATTTTCAAAAAAATAACATGTCAGATTTGTCCACTTTAAAAACTGTCCCTTAATGTGAATAGTTCTAAGGATATGCTTTGGAGTCACTTCACTTATCCTTTAACATCCAGGGATGTCGTTGGGGCGCCTTCATGGCGAGACTTGGGCTGATTTGGCCTGGCGGAGCCCATCCCTCCCCAGGTCGTTAACCATCTACAGGCAATTTTGAACGGCCAATTAGCCTACTGTGCATGTCTTTGGATTGTGGGAGGAAACTGGAGCACCCGGAGGAAACCCACGCAAGCACAGGGAGAACATGTAAAGTCCACACAGAAACACCCAGGCCGGGAATCGAACCCAGGTCTTCTTGCTGTGAAGCAGACATGCTAATCACTACGCCACCGTCCCGTCTCAGACTGAAGCCCTGACCAGGATCAAATTCTTAAATCGACATAAACCAAATAAATAAATAATTGGCTGATGGCGTTAATCATGTCGCTGCAGTACTCATTAAAATCGTAATGCTTCTCAATCATGTCGAATGTAAGATACCATACTCATGTATTCAGATTTCCTGAAGATACGTGCACTGTATGTGGTGCTTTGCCATCATATAACATCCCTCCTCCCATCAGCACTGAGGTATTTAATCTTGTGGTCAAAGGAAACTTCTCCAAAGGGCAACTTATTGAACTGACATTATTTAATCCCTGTAACGTTAGAACGCATTACGGTAACTCAATTGAATGTGGGTTTCGATGAAGTACATTTCCTGCATACAGCGGCTGACAAAAGTGTTCACCCTCACTTGCTATTTTTAAAAAATAAAACCTGTAATATATAGAATTTCTATTGGATTGTATGAAATGGACCTACACATCATATCCCAAGTTTTAATAAAGTTTTTGAATTAAAAATAAATAAATAAATAAATAATAACTGAAAAGTGGGGCATCCATGTATTCCCTCCTCCTTTGCTATGACGCCTACAAATAAGATCTGGTGTAACCAATTACTGTACCTTCATAAGGCACACAATTAGATAAATAGAATTTCAAATATATGGGTGTATGTAAATACTTAAGCATGCTCCAGGGTGATTTTTTTTTTTTTTTTAATTTTTTTTTTTTTTTTTGGGGTAACTATTTCTTGTTTACTCCACAATAACTTTTTCCATCTTCAAAATTTTTCATCTCATTACCTTTTGTTCATATTAAAGAACGGTAATTATGTTGTTAGTTTTCCTTTATTCATTCATTTTCTGAACAGTTTATTTGTAAGTAGGGTCAAGGAAAAGCTGGTGCCCATCTCAGCCAGCTCCAGGTGAGGGCAGAGTACACCCTGGACAGCTCACCAGGCCATTACAGGGCAGAAACACGCTGACAGCCATGCAGACACTCTTGATGAAGGTCAGCAGTGGTTCTTTTACATGAACCTCTCACCATAGACAGTGAGAAACATGGCCAGCCTTTGATAACCCAGTTAGCTGCACTTGGGGAGACAGTGACAACCCGTGAAGAGTGAGGCTTGAACCCCCAAACCTCACCACTGCCCCCTGTTGTTAGATTTGTTTTGTATAATTTTATGAAATGTTTATCCGTGATAGGGTTGCATGAAGGCCGGAATCAACTCTGGGAGAAGGTGGGGTACACCCTGAACAGCTCATCATTCCATTGCAGGGCCAACACAAACAGAACTAGTCACACCTGCACTAATGCCTAGGGGAAATCTGGAACAGCTAATTAGACTAATGTGGATGTCTTTAGACTGTAGGGAGAGCCACACCCAAACACAGAAACCTCCAGGCACAGGGCTCGAACCCAGGACCTTCTTACCGTATGCTATCAACTACACCACAGTGCTACCGGTTGTTGTTGTTGTTGTTTTAATCTCAAAATGGAAGCAAGTTGATAAAAAGAACTTTGAAATCGAAATCTTTTTTTAAATGTAATTTTTATCCAAACCATTTTAATTTTCAAGGTCAAAAGTAAAACATTTGCTTTTTCTCAGTTACTTAGTTCAATTTGCCATGTAAGAACCACATGCCCAAATCTGTTTTCAATTATTGTGGGACGCTAAACTTGTGTGTGTGTATATATATATAAATATACATATACATACATATATACATATATATATATATATATATATATATATATACACACACACACACATATATATATATATATATATATATATATATATATATATATATATATATATATACATGAAAAATAAAAGGACAGGACAAAGACTTTCTATTGAAACTTCATTGATCACTGACAGATCTGTAGTGATAAATGAAGTTTCAATAGAAAGTCTTTGTCCTGTCCTTTTAAGATAAGATAAGATAAGATAAGATACAGCTTTATTAATCTCACAATGGAGAAATTCACTGTTACAGGCTCTTGAGGTACTATCAGTAGGGGGTGCAAAAATAGATACAAGTACGAACATACACACATACATATATATTATATAAGTAAATAAATAAATAGATACATAAATAGTATAAATTACTAAACAATAAAAGAAAAGAAAAGAATGGAGCAACTTTATAGACTGGCCTATATTAAAGTGTAATGTATCTGAGTGCAGAGTAGATGGGTTGATATGGTTCACAGTCAGTGGGGTAGATGTGGTTGATTAAAGTGCGCGGGGTTTTATTGCACATAACCGGTATTTTCACAGACAGTTACAAAGTGGCGTTGTACAGTCTGATAGCGGTGGGAATGAACGACCTGCGGTAGCGCTCCTTCCTGCACTGAGGATGCCTCAGTCGTACACTGAAGGAGCTGCTTAGCTCCTTGACAGTCTGGTGCAGTGGGTGAGAGCTGTTGGACAGGATGGATGTGAGCTTTGCTACCATCCTCCTCTCACTCACCTCCTCCACAGAGTCCAGTGGGCAGCCGAGGACAGAGCTGGCCCTCCTGACCAGCTTGTTCAGTCTCTTTCTGTCCCGCTCTGTGCTGCCCGGGGCCCAGCAGATGGCAGCGTAGAGGATTGCAGAGGCTACCACAGAGTCATAAAATGTCCTGAGCAGAGGTTCTGCATATGCCGAAGGACCTGAGTCTCCTCAGAAGGTGGAGGCGACTCTGGCCCTTCTTGTACAGGGCGTTGGTGTTGTGGGACCAGTCCAGTTTATTGTTAAGGTGAACACCCAGGTACTTGAAACTGTCCACTGTCTCAATGTCCTGTCCCTGGATGTTCACTAGTAAATATGTGTGTGTGTGTGTTTGAGTGCTTCTCCTGAAGTCGACCACCATCTCCTTCGTCTTCCTAGTGTTCAAGCACAGGTGGTTGCGCTCACACCAGTCCACGAAGTCGACGATGACCGACCGGTACTCCAGCTCGTTCCCCTCTGACACACGGCCCACGATGGCGGAGTCGTCCGAGAACTTCTGGAGGTGGCAGCTGTTTGTGTTATATATGAAGTCCGAGGTATAGATGTTAAAAGGAAGGGTGAGAGGGCGGTGCCCTGCGGTGCCCCGTGCTACAGACTACCACCTTTGACTTACAGCCCGCGCCGCACGCACTGTGGACGGTTAGTAAGGTAGTCAATAATCCAGGCAGCAAGATGCCCGTCCACTCCCACGTCCTCCAGCTTCCCCGCAGGCGCGCTGGCCTGATGGTGTTGAAGGCGCTGGAGAAGTCAAAGAACATGACCCTCACAGCGCTGCCGGCGATCTCCAGGTGGGTGAGTGCCCGCTGCAGAAGGTAGATGACGGCGTCTTCTACTCCGATGTTGGGCCTGTAGGCAAACTGCAGCGGGTCTAGGGTGGGGCTCACCATAGAGCGGAGGTGTTCAAGGAGGAGCCTTTCCATGATCTTAATGAGGTGGGAGGTCAGGCGACAGGTCTGTAGTGGGCTGGTTCCTTCGCTTGTGCTGTTTTGGGAACCGGAACCACACAGGAGGTCTTCCAGAGGACTGGAACCTTCTCCAGGCTGAGGCTCAGGTTGTACAGGTAGCATAGTACCACACAGAGCTGGTCTGCGCAGGTCCTCAGCAGCCTGGGACTGATGCCATCAGGTCCTTCAGATTTCCTCTGATTTAGTCGCCTCAGCTGTCTCCTCACCTGGTCTGATGTGAGGGAGAGGGGGCTGGTGTGGGCTGCAGAGGGAGGGGATGTGTCTGTCGGGCTGTAGCAGTCAAGTGAAGTTGGCCTGGGGAGGGGAGGTGTCAGCTGGTCTGGAGACGTGTGAAGAGGGGAGGAACGGGAGGGGTGCAGAGGGGAGGGGAGAATCAAACCTGTTGAAGTAGCAGTTTAGTTCATCCGCCCAGCGCTGGTCACCATCAGCTGTCCCTCTGACACTCTGCCCAAATCCAGACATGGTCTTTAGTCCTCTCCAGACGTCCCGCACGTTGTTCTGAGCCAGCTTCTCCTCCATCTTCTTCCCATAGTCCTTCTTTGCCCTCCTGATCCTCCACTGGAGCTCACGCTGGACCTTCTTCTGCTCCTCTCTGTCCCCGAGATGAAAGCCCTCTTTTTCTGGTTCAGGAGGACTTTGAGCTCAGGGGTGACCCATGGGTGGTTGTTGGAGAAGCACCGTACTCTCCGTGTTGGCACGGTGCTGTCCACGCAGAAGTTCATGTAGTCGGTGATACAGTGTGTGAGGCCGTCGATGTCATCACCAAAGGAGTTACAGAGCATGCTCCAGTCTGTGGTCTGGAAACAGTCCCTAAGCCTCTCGTTGGTCTCCTCGGTCCACACTTTCACAGACCTCTTCTGTGCAGGTTCCTTTCGCACCCTGGGTGTGTATTGGGGGAGCAGGTAGACCAGGTTGTGGTCTGATCATCCCAGTGGGGGGAGGGGGGAGGAGCTGTAAGCGTCCTTCACATTTGCATACAGTAAGTCCAGTGTTTTATTGTCTCTTGTGGCGCACTTCACGTATTGCGTGAACGTCGGAAGAGAGGCGGAGAGAGGGGCGTGGTTAAAGTCCCCGCTGATCAGAATCATGGCGCGGGGGTGACGAGTCTGTGTCTGATTAACGGCGCTGTGTAGACGCTCACACGCGGCCGCTGCATCAGCCGAGGGCGGAATGTACACGCAAAACACAATCACGTGTGAAAACTCCCTCGGTAGATAATATGGCCGCGCGCTTAACGCGAGCAGCTCTAGGTCCCGCGTGCACAGCTGCTCCTTCACGTGCACGTTTGCCGGGTGGCACCATCGTTCATTCACATAGACCGCCACGCCCCCTCCTTTCTTCTTACCGCTCTCCGTTACACTCCGATCTGCACGCGCGAGTGTAAATCCGTGAAGAGAAACCACAGAGTCCGGTGTGAGTTCATTCAGCCACGTCTCCGAGAAACACATGAGGCTGCAGTCCCGGTACTGCCTCTGCTGCCGGGTCAGCGCCGCCAGCTCCTCCGTCTTGTTGGCGATCGCGCGGACATTTCCCATGATGACAGAGGGAACACATGTCCTCCGCGTCTTTCGTCCCCCTCTGCAGCCTCTCCTTTTCCTCCGTATTTCCAAAGGAACAACGGGCTTTTCCGCGTGAAGGAGGGCGGGGGCGCGCAGGCCGAGGAGGGTCTCACGTGTGTAAGACCTGCGTTGCTCAGAGCCGTCGGTGAATGAGTTTCCTGACGCCGATCCAAAAAGTGAAAATAAAAGTGCACAGAAGAACAAAAGCATCATGAAAGTATGTTTTCCAGATGCAGGATTGAAGAAAGAAAAAGAAAATTTGAAAAAAGATAAAGAAACACGCCTATATACAATAGAAAAGAGAAAAAAAAGAAAAATAAACTGAAGAGCTCCTGTAACTGGCTGCAGGTCACCCAGCGCCATCTTTGAAGTTTTTTTATTTTTATTTTTTATTTTTATTTTTTATATTTTTATTTGCTCTACGAAAAAGTATTGAGCACTCTCTTATGGAAGGATCTACTCAGAAAATTCTCTCTCTCTCCCTCCCTCCCTATATATATGTATATATGTATGTATGTATGTATGTATATGTGCAAGTTGCTCTTTCATTGGCTGTCTCCCATACTTCCTGTTTGTCACACAGGTGAAGGAGAGTTGAACAGGACTGTTGGCTGGTGAGGTTTTTTTAGATTGATCATTGCAGCATTATATTTCGTTATTCATCATGGACCCCAAGAAAGTGATTCCCGATGACACAGAAAAGAAGCGGGCTCCGTTATCAATCGAAGTGAAGCAGGAGATAATAAAAAATATGAAAGTGGGATGTGGTGAGCGAAATCGCAAAGGAATATGGCCGAAACCCCTCTACAATCGGGACAATATTAAAGCAAGAACATACTAATTGCTGAGAGGAAACAGAAAAGCCTAAAGAGGGCAGTGCAACACAACAATGTACACAAGTGTTTACGTTACCCCCCCCCCCCATTTTTTTTTTCATGAACACTATCTCGCACCCAGTCCTCCAGTGTTTTTCCAATACCCAGAAGATGATGACAGTGAGCACTGGAGACATCTACAGGCTAGTGCTGGGGAGTTAGGGTTAGGCCAGGGGTGTAAAACTCAGGCCACAAAGGGCCATGTGGCTGCAGGTTTTTGTTTCAACCAAGCCAGCAGCACACCTGACTTGGCTCATTTAATCAACTGAGCTGAGTGTTCAGGCAGTTGATTGGTCAGTCTCTATACAGAGCACACAGATCAACCAATCAGCTTTTAAAATAATGTTCTCTGTACAAATGAATCCATGACACCACAGAATGCCATTATTTTTTTGTGAGATCACATTTTTTTCCTTTAATTATTTGAAATTAATATTATTTTGACAGCACTTGGACAAGTTGCTTTTGATTGATGCATCGTCCATTTGAAATGAGTTTTATTCCAGTTTTAGGATGAGGATAGAGGATCACATTCTTCTTGTATAGTACACACTAATATACAGTTTATTCCACCAGCTTTCCTTGTTCCAGTGAAGTGCCAGGCAAGCTAATGGTATATACAAGTGATCTAACTTTTATTCAAACCAAACTTATTAGATTGTGAAAAATATAGCATTTTAGTTATTTTAATTCAATATCCTGTAAATTAAAAATATAGTTCTTATGATTAAATACGACACAGAAGGGCTGGTTTGCTTTCATACATGAAGCCCCATCTTTTTCTTTCGACTGTTCCCTTTCAGGGGTCGCCACAGCGAGTCATCTGCCTCCATCTTCATGGAAATCATATTAATGATTCACATGTTTGATTTGGGCATAGGTTTTTACGTCGGATGCCCTTCATGACCGAACCCTTTAACAAGGGGCAGAAACACGTTGACGGCTATGCAGCTACTCTTGACAAAAGTCAGCAATGGTTCTTTTACATGAAGCTCACACAATAGACAGTGAGAGACATGGCCGGCCTTTGATAACCCAGTTAGCTTCACTTGACGGGGGGGGGGGGCACACACGACACGACACCTTGTGGAGAGTGGGACTGGAACCTGCAACCTGAGGACCGGCGATCCAGCGCCTTTAACCACCAGGCCACCACTGCCACATGAATCCCCATACATTCCTCATTTCTGCTTGCTGCACACTGTATACAATGATCTCTTCCCTACTCACTGGCTGGTGGCCAATGTGAGGTTATATTAATCAAAATAAAAAAAGAAAAATTCATATCTTAAAATTAAATAACGCATTCCATTAAATACTTTAATTCAAATTTTTTGTTGTTTACGGATTAAATTTAGAAAGAACAGAAGAGCCAACTGGGGTGTTAGCAGTTAGATTAACTAATGAATAGTTTTGTGACAATGTCAAGTATAAAACCCACTACACAAATAAAATTTAATTGAATTCACATTAAACACACACTTATTTACAAACAAATAGAACAAAAATCCAGATTTCACAAGTGTCTGCCTGTTCCTGAATGAAGAAAGTAGCATTTTAATTATGAAATTAATGACAAAATAGTTAATTTAACGATACAAAAGAGTTTTATTCATTTATTGACGGTTAGTAGAATAATAAAAGATTCAGCCGTATAGTGTTACAGTCGGCCCCCAACTTAGGAAATTAATCTGTTCCAGAGCCATTTTCGTATTGCGGGGATTTCGTAAGTAGGGGTCGCAGTTTACACGTTAAATGCCTAATTCGTTCCAAGGCTCCAGTCTTTGGACTGGATAAATCCCATAAACCCTTTAAAAATGATAAAAGTACAACAATTTGATATGAAATATGTGTTAAAAGTAAAAGAAAATTATTTATTAAACAATTTAAACATTATATTAAAATATTAATTAAACCATTATTAAACATTTTTATTAACACACACACACACACACACACACACACACACACACCCCTGTCTCTCTCTCTCGCACGCGCGCGCGTGCTGTGGCCCCAAGACGTGGAATTGAAAGCACATTCCCTGCTTGACAAACTCAACTTTAATTTGATTCCTTGAGGGATCTGGATTCCAGATGAGCTCAAATGTGCCCAAATTTATTAAACATTTACTGAATTAAACAACTTAAAAAACTAAAGCGTTATTCCTTCTCTCTCTCTTTCTCTCTCCTGCATGCTGCGGGCCACGCCCACAAGACGTGAATTCGAAGCGCATTCCCTGCTTGACAAACTCAACTTTAATTTGATTCCTTGAGGGATCGGAATTCCAGATGAGCTCAAATGCGCCCACATTTATTAAATTTTACTGAATTAAACAACTTAAAAAACTAAAGAGTGAAGCTTCCTTCTGTCTTCATCTGGGAGGCCAGTGGGGCGGGATGTTGAGAGAAGGGGAAATGAGAAAGCAACTCGCGCGTCCTGTGAAATTTTGATTGGCGCGTTTGAATTTCTTTTTGTAAGGGGAGTTGTTTCATATCTCGGGGACTGAAACTGAGGAAAATGATCTTCGTAACCCAGGGTTTTCGTACACAGGGGTCTTCGTAAGTTGGGGGCCGACTGTATATCATTATAGTGTTAATATGGTCAGCATACTGCACCAAAATCTTCACATATATCATTTACATAGCTTAATTTAAAAAAAAAAACACACACACATACAATTGTGTCAAATGTTACTTAGAAAGTCCACCAACAACTGTTGCTTTATTGAAATCGCAAAAAATGTTCCTGTGCTCCTTGACAACTTGGCGTAAGTACTGTGTCTGAACTTCATGTTTTGTTCGGCTACAGTTAACGTCTTGAATAAGCTTCAAACCCTTTCCTCAACATCATTGACAACTTTAATGGAATGCGCAATTTTAGCAGCCTTCTGAAAGTCTTCATCAGCCCAGTCTTCCGGAGGAGTTCTTACGAATGTTCGTGGCAGATCCAGCACTTCAAAGAAACGCATTTTGTGTTGGTGGTGACCAAATCACTGATCTGCTTTCCTTCATAATTTGCTTGATTAAAGGGCATTACAACACTTTAGTGGAACCTCTGAATCTTTCTTTTCCAAGATGTTGTGAACCTTCAGCTTCTTCTGCTCTTGTATCACATTGAAGTCAAAGAATACCAAGCCAACCAATTCTTCACTCAAGTACCAAAGATGTCGGCGGAAAGCTGTTCAGGCTGCTTTCGTAACAACTAAATTTTTTATACCGTGGCAGCTTTTTAAAGGAACGTCAAGTCATTTGCAGGGGCTTTCACTGATGATGAGGCTTCAAACCAGGCTCTGAAGTAGAGGCTTGCCACAAAAAGAAGAAACTGCAGCATTCCACACTCTTCAGATGCTTTCAAGCTGAACTGCTCTCTGAACATTCACATCTTAAAGCAGTAAATCACCTTAGCCATCCATCCGGCTGTATGAAGTACACCAGGTGCTTGGAAATGAATGATTGAGGTGGATCCTCACCAAGAAAAATGACTTGTAAGCTCCAGAAATTCTCTGTAATCATCCTGTTGTTGTTTCTGGCTGAGCTGTTCCATTGCAAACTGAACTGTGCCTTCTTTAAACTCAGCAATCTCACTTATACCAGCAGACGTGGAGAAAGAACTGCTATCAACTGAGGACCACATTTCCTTGAAGCATTTGAATAGGGCAATGTCTGGCCGTGATGACACTTTGGTTACTTTTAGTGCTTAAAGACTTTCTCCAAGATTATTTCAAAGATATAATGCTGGCAAGCAGAATGCAAAACATTTCACCCAAGTGTGCTTTCAATCAGAGTCCAGGCTCCATTGAAACGGCATGTGTTGCTTTCTGTTGTATCAAAGCATAAGCCGGTGACTTGGTTGGTTACTTCCATTCATCAATGCATCACAGCATTGGCTTGGGCTTTACCTGTACCACTTGAGAGTTTTGGAACAGCAAGAAGGGTATCAGTATCAGTCCCAGTTATGATTACTGCTAATCTGTCCACCTTTCCATGTCCAGTAATATCTGGTAGCAGCTTTCCACCCAATGGACTGTCAGTGGTGCGTCTGCATTGAAGCCTCCTCTGTCATCTGCCATGTCTTTCCTATTTGCTAGCCTTGCCCGATGAATTGAGCTACGACTCAGTGTCACATCACTTTAACATTGTGACCTAGAGAATGCACCACACTTGGAAGTAAGCCAACTGCTTTGTAGGTCAGTGATTATGGGCCTGTCCAAAGCAGCCACCACGTCGCTTGACAAGAGACTTCATTCTCTCGGAGCTGTCTCGTTTTCTTCTTTTTGTCGGTCGTCTGGTGGTGGTATCACATTCTGTGTCTGATAATTCATAATCTTGGCTGGTAATTTCTGAATCAGAGCAAGAGATCAAAGCACTGCTACGGATTTCTGTATGCTGCTGTTGCTCCTCCTTTGTGTTCTTTCTGTGCCGCTCCAAAGACTCTATTCTCTTGATTCTTCCTTTCTTATTTTTGTGCCCATTGTTTATCTTCTCCTGCCATGTATCCTTTGTGACCTTGCCTTTGGTTACTGAGAAACTCGTGGTCTTCCGGTCGTTCAATCAGTTTGTCACGATCTTGATGACAATCTCAAACAATTGATCCAAGTTTTTTCTGAATTCCTCTTCATTTGCTATTTGTGTCTCAGATCGACGCTTGATTGCTTTCTTCAAACCGTGCCATTGTTTATGGACTTTCAGTAGGTGTTTCTCTATGTCATCGCTGAGAGCTGTCTACACAAACGTTTTGCCAGAATGACATGAACTGTGACACTGATTACAGCACTTTGAGATTCTGGTTTCCATCTGTGTGATGATAGAAGATAGCAAGTGTTTCACGAAGTGTTGGCAGTTTTCCTTGTGAAAAAGTTGCATTCACAGGTCCAACCAGCCAAATGTAAGATTTGGATCAACTTTTTGGTTTGCTGTTTGCTTATGCTTGACTACTGCAGCAGGACATACTTATTTATCTGTTACGGTCAGAAATAAGCATTAGGACATATTCCAGTAAATTAGCCTGATATATGCCTTACTTACTACATATATTACTGGATGAAGGACTAAAATTTCAAGGAAACTTCCAGCAGCTTGTGCAACCTCTGAAACATCTTTGTCGTCCATTTTTTTCCGAAACCATATTTTGGATGTGAAAACCTAATATAGTGTTCTAATTGAGGTGACCTGTTAGATGACAATCCTCATGTTTATTATATCTTCTTCTTTTCCTTTCGGCTTTTCCCTTCAGGGGTCGCCACAGCGAATCATCTGCCTCCATCTCACCCTATCCTTTGCATCTTCTTCTCTTACACCAACGACCTTCATGTCCTCCTTCACCACATCCATGAATTGTCTCTTTGGTCTTCCTCTAGGCCTTCTGCCTGGTAGTTCCAGCCTCAGTATCCTATTACCAATATACTCACTATCCCTCCTCTGTACATGTCCAAACCATCTCAATCTAGCCTCTCTGACTTTGTCTCCAAAATGTCTTACTTGTGCTGTCCCTCTGATGTGCTCATTCCTAATCCTATCCATCCTCGTTACTCCCAAAAAGAACCTCAACATTTTCATCTCTGCTACCTCCAGCTCTGCCTCCTGTCTTTTCCCCAGGGCCACTGTTTCTAAACCATACATCGCTGGCCTCAACATCGTCTTGTACACTTTTCCTTTCATTCTTGAAATCATTTCCTCATGTTTATTATATACCGTCACTATTTGAGTTAAGACCGAGATCGGTTCCCAACCAGTCATATGTCAGATATTTAACACAATGAAACCAAAACTGCCCAGCACTTCGCTATGAATTCATATGAAGAGTATTATTCACCTGCACGTGCTTTCAACATGCGAAATAAACTTGTAGCCTTACTTTGCACTGCTCGCAACATCACTTTCACATTTCTTTGCCTATTATCTTCCAACCATGTGTATAGCAACTTTTCCATTGCTGCAATCGGTCCTTCACACGGTTTTGTGATGATAATTGGAGTCGCTGCTTTCAGTTTCCTTAATGCGATCCTTGTGCTTAAAAATTGTAGACGAGTGGGAGAGATGGAGATCTCGAGCGATGAAATTTACATTTTTTCCTTCTTCATATTGCTTTATCACTTTCATCTTCATCTCCAACGACAGTGCCTTTCTTGCTTTCTTGGTAGAATCGCCATCTGATGAATCGGACTTCCTCTTGGGGACCATGGTAACGGTGTACAGTAAATGAATGTAAAATTGTTCTGTAAAAGAGATGTTACTGCGACGGTATCTAGTCACTGAGTGTAGTGGTAGAATGCTGAGAGTGTGAGATGCTGTACTGCCACAACTATCTTACGCGCTGCACTGCCAGACATACAGTAAATTAATAATAGGCGTCTGCTAGACGTGGTTGTAAGTACAGGTGGTCGTAACTTGCATACGTAGTAACTCGAATATTGTACTGTGGTACCTTATCTTACGAAAGTCCCAACAAAGGAAAAATCCAGGTTACGAAATGCATTTTCCTAAAAATCTCCCAACATCCTGCCCTGCTGGCCTCCCATTGGCTAGAAGGGATGACGCAGCTCCCTCCCATTGGCTATCATGGAGCTGCATCTCCAGAGTTACTGTTGTTTTGTGAGTTTTTCGAGTGTGCTCATTGCAACTTTATTTTTTTGCTCAGGCTTTTAACCTTGCATAAACATTTGTAAGATTATAACTCTGCGAAGAAGACATGGTCAGCACACGTGTGATTCCCGGTTAGAGTGAAAAGAAGAAGCGGGTTCGTGGAATGCAGTTGAGCAATATCGCAAAGGAATATGGCCAAACCCACCTACCATCGGTACGGTATTGAAGCAGAAGGAGGCCTTAAAATGTATGCTTTTATCATTTTTAAAGGGTTTTAGGGGGTAGTATTGGGGAGCCTTGGAGTGAATCACGCGTTTTACATGTAAAATGCAGTTCAATTTACGAAAAATCCAGGTTACGAAACCACTTCTGGAGCGGATTAATTTCGTAAGGTGAGGTACCACTGTATATTATTACCGCCTTTGTTTACTTAAACCTAACACACCATCCATTATCACCTAATGTTTATATTCTACAGCAAGGCCAGTGTGTACATATCAATATTTGCATATATTTGCAAAATACGTTCAAAAACATTAACATTGTAAGCATTACATACATTAATTAAAATGTAGTTAAAACGGGTTGAAGAACACATCAGTCCGTCCAGTCCATTCTGTCACATTCGCAAAGTTGCGAAGTAGCATATCAGCAATTATCCATAAAAACACTGGCCTCAGAAAAAACGGGTCTCGCTGACACCTTGAGATTTCCTTCACCGTCATTACTTTACACCAATATAAGAATAAATTAATAAAAACAGGAAAGAAATCATTTTTACAAGAAAGAAATCTATTCAGGCGCCAAACACTACTTACTCTTCATTTTTGCATGCGTGCAAAAAAGTGACCGGTGTCACAGTCTGCCGTGACATCACAAATGAACTTGAAGCCTCATAAAGCAGACTGCAGTCCTACTCCTTTTTATTTATTTATTACCTAGATTTGTTGTGCAAACATAATTTAAGTTGCTTAAAATGATTACCTCTACTCATTCTTTTCTGAAATATGAAGAACCAGTGATTAGCAACATAAAGAAACCAGTAAAAGTTGAATATCCGACAGTAAGCCCCAGACTACCTACAGCCATTGCTGTTTCTTGTCCACTCCCACCTCCACCCAAACCAACGAGACCACCTGATGTCGTTGACCGGCAAACAGAGGAAATTCTTCATACCATCCTGAAGCCTAAGAAATGGATGGAGAATAATGAGGTGTGGGTACAGCAAGTGTCCAACAGGCTAAGCACACGGACAGAGGTCATTGAATTGACAGAGAAACTGAATGTTAAACTGCAGCAAGGACACGCCAAAGATGCGGGCGTTTGCCCAGTCCGCAGAGAGCTCTACACCCAGTGCTTTGATGAACTGGTTCGGCAAGTTACCCTCGATTGCGCTGAGAGAGGAATGCTGCTTTCACAGGTGCGAGATGAGATTCTCATGACCATCGCTGCCTATGAGGCAGAGATTAAGGAGGGCAGTAATGTCTTCGCCATGTTGAAAGCTACGCTGGCCAAGAAAGTGAAGACAAAATTTGAGAAGAAAATTGCAGATTTGGAGAATCAGAAAAACCACATAAAAAGACAACTATATGAGGAGAAGATGAAACTTCAGACGCTGGAGAGACTGGCTGATGAGCAGCGAAAGCTGTTACAGGAAAATCACAAAAAAAGGATCCAAACTCTCCATGCTTCGCATCAGCAACTGAAGAACCATTTGGATTGGTGTAATGTATCGAATTGTTTTGATAAAAATGCAGGGAAAAAATAAATGAATTAAGCAATTACAATGGCAGAAAATTAATTAACTACAGATGCTGCATGGATTTCCAAGAACAAGAGTAATTTTTTTATAATAATGTAAATGGCAATTGTAAAGTTGAGTAGAGTCTGGTATAATGATGGGTTGTTACTTATCCCCTGGAAGTGGAGGTAAATAGTAATAAACCTTGAGGTGCATATAATACCAAGATCTCTAAAACAAGGTGTAAAGTGCAAGAAGTCAGAGAAAGCAGAACGTGAGATGTAGGAATGGAAAGACGATTCAAACAAAAGAATATAAGGAATGGGAGAAGTTTTCAGAACTGGAAAGGAGCACTTGAGGTGAAAGACAGAGAGTGCCTTCAGAAACTTGTGTTGCTTCACTGGAAGCCACTTCGACTTCAGACCTCACCTCAAGGTCATGCTGGACAATGAAGTGAGGAACATCATACACATCAACAACACCACTGAGCTGCAATTTTCCTGAGATTCAGTGAGGAACGAAAAGAGATGGCCAGAATCCAGAACAAGCAAGTACCATACCTGGTAAAGCCAAGCAGGATGCCTAAAAAAGAAACAATCTACAGTGAGTTGTCAACTTACGACCTACGCAAGTTACGTCTGATCGACTTTACGACGGCAAAAGTCGTGAAGCATGATTCATGGCAGTGCAGTGCGAGTGTTGTGTACGACAGTTGTTTGCGCTGCTGGCAGCGCCAGCATCTTAAAAGGCCAAGCAGGAGATGATGCAGCTTCACTTTCTTACTGCTCAGAGCAAATCTATTCATCTACTTTCAATGCCACGTCACTGTGGTGTGAAGCGGAGAGCCAGTCCTTTCTGTCTGCGGGCAGGTCCGAAACTTTGAAAGTCTAATTTTATTGGCCTCACACGCTGCAGTGTTTATGTCACAGGAAGCACGTCCCAAGTTTTGGCAATTAGCTGGTCTGCGAGTTGAAGTTTTTCCATGTCTGTTGTCCATTTGTGCTTGCTTGCCAGCTGTGCTTGGCTTCGTGGAAATGAGCTGGTTAAAATGAGGGGAATTTATCTCTTTACACAAAAACAACACCCGCAGTCTGTGGCTGTTGTTATAATCCAATAAAATTAGAGTTTGAAGGTATCAGACCCGCCCACACACTGGAGTACAGAAAGGATTGGCTCTCCGCTGCACGCCACAGTGATGTGGAATTGAAAATAGATGTATAGATTTAAATGCGCAACATATATTCATCTGTTTAGTTTGGCATGAGTATATTTGGATAGAAATTCGACCGTCGTTTCTTAGGAGAAACTCTTATTTCTTCAGAAAAGACATCCAGCGTTTTCTATCGCTTAGCCAGAGAAGACACAGCGTTTGAGTAGTATCATAAAGCTTAACTGGTAATTAAAACACACACAAAAAAAGCGGCTCATTGACAAATTGTGCATGAATGAGGAAAAAGGGGCGGGACATCAGCTCAACCAATCTGGAAAAAGGAGGACAGCCATTGGCTGAATTTGAATCACGTGCAGGTTGCTCGGCAGTCAGCGAATAGTCAAACTGTGGGTGCAAAACCGCGAATAGTCAAGGGCATACTGTACACACACACACACACTCACACACACACACACACACACACACACACACGGATCCCTCACTTTCTGCGGATAATGGGGACCAAGACCCCCACTCCCCCTGCCGATTTCCGCAAAGTAGAATCGACCCTCCCCCTGACATATGCGTACATATATATGTGTATATAATATCTAATATATATGTGTATATAATATCAATAAATATTCAATGGTATAAATGCTTATAACAATTAAGCATTCGTAAGATGTAAATACACATACAGACGTGTGCGCACACACAGATGCACACCTCACATAAAAATGTAAGTAGTTTGTTGGGGGTTTCAGATTTTTTTTTTTTTTTTTTGCTTTTGTTTATTAGGGGTATTTTTGCATAATTGGCCTTGTTGCAGCATTTTCCTTAATTTCCTTATTTTTCAATAAATATTTTTGAAAAACCCGCAATGCCCTGAAGCCGCAGAAACTGAAGCATGAAGTAGCGAGGGATCACTGTATATATTCCCTCCCTAAGCTATTCACCCTTTCACTTCATGTGGCAGATATGCTATGCTGGAAAGTTTATCATATCATATGTACAGTATATTAAAAATTTGTCAATTAAACATGATATAAAAATGTTAATGTCATGCCTAATTTTTCTAATGAAATCCCATTGTAGTTTTAAATGGGAATTTGTATGTACTGGAGAGGTTTATACTGATAAATCTATTTTGAATTTATTTGTGGTTTGAAAAATTTAATGAGAAGCCAACTGTACAAACAGATTTCTCCCAGTAATGTACATGTATGTGACAGTGACAGCATGACCGTGCCCCCTCTGCAGACATAAGACGATTTGGTAGAACCTGCAGGTGAAATGTCGATGAGTTTCACCTGTGTGTAATATGGAACCAGTCAGTATAAGGATTATGTATTCATGTAACAGCACACAGTAGCATAGATGTTAGCTCATACTGAGTTAGATGGGGAGATCAGGCAAACTAAACAGAAACACCTGCTGAGGCAGGGAATCGTATGGCTCATCATTCAGGATGTTCCCCGCCTTTGGAAATTGTCAGCTCAGACAGGCACCAGCCTCCCCGTGACCTGAGCAGAATTAAGAGGTATAACTCCAAGATTGTCTTTTTAATTTGTTAAAATAATGGCGCTTACACTAATAAATAAATATTCAGTTGTATACATGCAGCCTTCAAATGTTTGTCAATCCGTCAATTCAGAGTAATGAATGTTACTCAGTTAATTCCATAATGACTTTTGTCTTGACAGAAAGTCTGCATACAAATCGGAACCACCATCTTCAACATGTTAAAATTATTTTATTTTTTAAAAGTCTAGCTTGTGGCAATACTTTAGTACATTAGTCTATAAACCTATAACAGCTATCACAACATATTTTTAATGATTACAAGTCAGAACTCAAATGTCAACAAACAATTCTGTATCTGTCAATGTGAACAATAAATCTGAACTTTAACTGGCGCAAAGATTAATACACAAGAAAACATACTTTAACTTCAAACTCTTAAATATGCACCACCTGCTACTAACAGAATCATTGTAGTATCTTTTAAACCACCCTTGTATAATCTTGTCAGTGCAGACCTTGGCTTGTTTCTCCCTACACTTTGTTGTGTAGATTAGTCTATATTTCTTTAACCCGGATTTAGCCACCTATGGAGTAAAGGTACACTAAAAACATTTCACTGTTGTTATTAAGTGCTTGTGCCAGGAACATTATGCAATTATCCATAAGCATCAGCATGAGTATGGTTTTTACAAAGAATAAAAACCACCAATTAAAGGAGTTCTTTGTGACTGCATGGTTTCACAGCCAACAGCACAAAAACCCCCAAAATGAATTTCAGTATTATAACAGAAATACCGTATTTTCCAGACTATACGTCATTCTGGAGTACAAGTCGCATTCACCAAAAAAAAAACACAATAAAGAAGAAAAATACATATATAAGTCGCATTGGACTATAAGTCGCAAAACCCATGAAAACTGTCTACCTTGGCTTGGAAATCTGCTGGCAGTTTTTGTGAATCTGGTCAGAATGCCTCCCTGGTGTGGTATTTCAGGCATGTCCAACCAGGAAGAGATCCCGAGGTCAACCTAGAATACGCTGGTAGGACTATGTCTCTCGGCCTCTCTGGGAACGCCTCCGTGTCCCCCAGAAGAGCTGGAGGAAGTGGCTGGTGTGAGGTATGTCTGGACCTCATTGCTTAGGTTGTTGCCCCCGCGACCTGACCTCGGAAAATGATGATGATGATGACAACGAAGACGACTGGCTTGTAATTGAAAAGAACAGTCCAGCAACAAATAGTTGTATTGGATAAAATAATGAAGGGCAGAGATAGTTTTCTTGATTTATTTTTATTTATTTCATACAGATTGAAAGTTAACACAGTGCACACCATGATCACCTAATATTTACATTCTACAGAAAAAACAACGTGGATATGAAAATACTTACATTCCAAATGTTTATACATTTTATAAATATTAAACACAATGTTTTCGAGTTAAAGTGATTTCAAGATGATATCGTTCTCTGTCTACTTAGCAAGGTTGCTAAGTAATTAGCATGTTTTGTCAATACATACCACAAAAATACTGACCTCACAGAAAAGCCGGGTTTTATCCCCTCACCTCGATGCTTCATTGCTAGTACTTTACACACACACACACACACACACACACACATACGTACACATTTACAAAAAAAGAAAAAAAAAAACCGACTGCCGTCTATGATTCCGAAAACGAACCAACTGCGCATGCGCACAATGGAGTGCGTCGAGCGTAAAAAGTGGGCGGTGTCACAGAGTGCCGTGACGTCACAACTGAACTTGGAGCCATAGAAAAGCTCCTTTTATTTTTTTATCAGCTGAATTTGTTGACTGACACTATTGTAAATTAAGATTTAAAATGAGTCATTCTACTTATTCTTTTCTGAAATACAACGAACCGGTGGTTACAAGTATCAAGAAACCACGAAAGGTCGAATCTCCAAAAGTAGGTTCCAAGCCTATATCAATGACTGTCCCTTGCCTGCTGCCACCTCCACCTAAACCAACCAGACCACCTGATGTTGCTGACCGGCAAACAGAGGAAATTCTTCATACCATTCTACCACCTAAGACATGGATGGAAAATAAACAGGTGTGGGTACAGCAGGTGTCAAGTACGCCGAGTTCACGGACCGAGGTCATTTATCTGACCGAGGAACTGAATGTTAAACTGTACCAAGGACAGGCCAAAGATGTTGGCATTTGCCCAGTTCGCAGAGAGCTCTACACCCAGTGCTTTGATGAACTGATTCGACACGTCACCCTCGATTGTGCCGAGAGAGGATTGCTGCTTTCAAGAGCGCGAGACGAGATTCTTATGACCCTTGCTGCTTATGAGGCTGAGATTAACGAGGGCAGTACGGTCTTCGCCATGTCGAAAGCTACACAGGCCAAGAAAGTGAAGTCAGATTTTGTGAAGAAAATTACAGATTTGAAAAAACAGAAGGATCAGTTGGAAAGAAAACTACATGAGGAAAAAGAGAAATATCGGATAATGCAGAAACTAGCGGTGGAACGGCAACGACTATTAAAAGAAAATCACAAGAATAGGATTCACTCCCTCCGAGCTTCCAGCCAGCAACTGAAGAACCATTTGGATTGGTGTAATGCTTCCAGTTGTTTTGATATCACTGAAGCGAAAAAATAGGTGAAATTTGATAACAATTGCAGTGGTGTCAGAAAAATAATTTAAGAAGATTCATCAGGGCTGCTTTTAAATCCCTGAGTAGTCTCAATATTAATTACATTCACAAGCTAGTTTATTTAGAGGACGCAGGCCATTTGATCAACAACTCTGGTGTTCCAAGATCTCTGGAGTCAAGGGGTGACGGAGAATTCTCTGCTATACAAGTATCCCCAAGGCTTTGAAATTCTTCCTCTTCTTTTGCTTTCGGCTGTTCCCTTCAGGGGTCCCCACAGCGAATCCGCCTCCATCTCACCATCTCCTATCCTCTGCATCTTCTTCTCTTCCACCAACTACCTTCATGTCCTCCTTCACCCCAAGGCTTTGAAATTCTTCCTCATCTTTTCCTTTCGGCTGTTCCCTTCAGGGGTCCCCACAGCGAATCCACCTCCATCTCACCATCTCCTATCCTCTGCATCTTCTTCTCTTCCACCAACTACCTTCATGTCCTCCTTCACCCCAAGGCTTTGAAATTCTTCCTCATCTTTTCCTTTCGGCTGTTCCCTTCAGGGGTCCCCACAGCGAATCCGCCTCCATCTCACCATCTCCTATCCTCTGCATCTTCTTCTCTTCCACCAACTACCTTCATGTCCTCCTTCACCCCAAGGCTTTGAAATTATCCTCCTCTTTATATCAAATCTTCTCCAGTTCTTGAGAATTTTAAATCACAGACTAAGTAAAACTCCAATTTTCATTTGTAATTGAGGAGTGTTTGTAAATTTTAAGACTGAGAGAAAGCAGCAGGACTGGAAGAGAACGTTTTTGGAGAGACTGAAAGCGACTTTGGAAAATGTGACTTGCTCCGCGTAAGGCCTTTTTGACTGGGAGTGCCATAAGCATGAAAAAAAGGTCATGTTGGACGATGAGATGAGGAACATCTCACAGGTCAAAAACACCTCAGAACTCCAATCTTCTCTGACACTACATAAGGAATTAGGACTGCTGGAAACAGAACAAGCATGAAACAGCCAGGACCAAGATGAAGCCAAGCATGATGCCTGAAAGAAGAAACGAAACTAGTGCTTAAGCAAATGTTAATGAAAGTTTGTCTAATAAACATGATTTGAACGGGTTTGGGTTGTGATTATTCTTTAAGGCAATCTCATCAGTTTTGTGAAGCCAGTCTGTTTATGTTGGTAATGTTAAATCTATTTTTGAATTTGTGCTGCAAGAAAAAAAATCTAATGAGAGGGAAAACAGATTTGGGTACATACTACCAGAAACTACTTCTGTGACAAATAGGGCATGACTGAGTGTCCTCTGCAAGCAAAGAGGAGTCGGGTAGAACCGGCAGGTAAAAAAATATCAGTCAGAAAAAAAAACGGTCGTATTTATTATGACTGAATAAAGAGGCCTTCATGCCATTTTTAATGGGCCAGTGGGGTAGTGGTTAGGGTGCTGCCCTTATGATGGGGGAGGTTGTGTGTTCAAATCCCAATTAGACCCCCACTGTGCTAAGAACCCTGGGCAAGGTCTCAACCACAAGTGTGCCTCTGTTCACCCAACAGTATAAATGGGTACCAGTAAAAATATACTGGGAAGGGAACTGGCGATGGACTAGCTTCCCATCCAGGAGGTCTTGAACTTCTGGTTGCTTCACACTACAGAAACCAGAGATAAGCACCGACCAGCCTGGTGAGCCACAAGGCTCAGGTGTAAAAAGTCCAACAGACTTTATGCCATTTTTAATGCACCAATAAATCCTGACTTGTCCCTGCAAACTAAAAGAAAATGTGAGAGCATCTGTCTGTGATGTGAATTTAAGGGAATGTAAGTCATGCAGCAATATAACATGACCTTGCACCAAAAATGAGGACAGTTAATGCTTTGGGAGTGAATATCATTCATCAGAAATGTGTGACCAGGTCATGTCATACAATCCACCAACATCCAAGAGTTGAAGCTGTTTTATGGAAGAATAGGGAATAGAATAGGGAGTAGAATGTCGGGCAGTGGTGGTCTAGTGGATAGGGCACAGGATCACTGATCCTCAGGTTAGGGGTTTGAGTCCCCCAGGGTTGTCACTGTCCCCCAGTGCGGCTAACTGGGTTATCAAAGGCTGGCCATGTCTCTCACTGTCTCTGGTGAGAGGCATGTAAAAGAACCATTGCTGACTTTTATAAGGAGTAGGCTGCAAAGCCGTCAGTGTGTTTCTGTCCCTTGCTAAAAGGGTTGTGACAGGAAGGGCATCTGACATAAAAACCTCTGCCAAATCAAATGATTTGCTGTGGCGACTCCTGGGAAAGGAAGAAGACCTCAATCCAGTGTGTAGGACTGACAGTTCTTGAAGCATTGAATTAGTTATTGCTGCTCAGGGGTCCCAAAACAAAGGAGAACATTTTTGCCACTCAGGACAACCAGGGACAATTTCCTCAAAAACAAATAACAATGTGTAAATATTTTCTCAAATTTGTTTAAGTCCGTACTTTGTCTACTTTTCCAACTATTATGTCAAAAATAGCATGCTTTAGGTTATTATTATTATTATTATTATTTATTTTTTTTTTTAAGCAAAAATAGAAAATTTTTGAAAGTTTTTTTAAGCGCCACCATAACTGACCAATCAGAACCGACAATACTGAAATAATCAGTGTATTAATTTACATGTCATTCCAGTATTGGTGTTGAACGGAAACCGGGAACAGCGCCATGATGTTCAGCAGAGGCCAAAAATATATTGCATACGTGCTCTTTAGAATTACAGTGCTGTATTGTTGAGAATAGGACGGAAGATTAAAGAAAGTTAAGCTTTAATTATACCCTGATTACAACCCTTAGTTGACTAAAAAGTCTGTCTTTCATTAAAGTACTACATAATAAACTAAACGAAAGTTTATTTGTGTAACATTTTTTATAAATAGGTTGGATTGGCACAGAAAACGTGTGCTCCTCGTTAGTATAGTGGTAAGTATCCCCGCCTGTCACGCGGGAGACCGGGGTTCGATTCCCCGACGGGGAGGCTCGACTTTTTTTCATTTGGCAGCTCGAGAACTGACTCCAAGATGTAATAATCTGTTAAAAGTTTTGGATTTCAGATGAAATTGATTTTAAAATGTTCAAAAATAGCATAATGATTGAGTGAATATTTGTGTATGTGTGTGCGTGTGTGTGTGTGTGTGTCCATATTAGACACACAGGTAAATTTGAATTCAATAATTTCAGACTTGATTGATACTTTCCTTGGATGGGTCTCAGTGAGAATGAGAAACTGAAGTGTTGATGTCACTGAGATTGAACGATTGTTCAGTTGGAGGTTTTTTTTTTTTAAATCATAATAGTGGTCGTTGTGACGTTTCATTCCATAAACGTTTCATTAGAACGTTCTGATTCTGCACAACTGCTATAAACACTGCAATCTGAAGACATGTGACAGGTGATCATCCCTGAGTTGAGCAATGGCCTCATGTGAATTTTTCAAGACCTACAGTGATTTTAATGGTGATGTTTCATTGAGTTATTTTGTGTAAGTTGCTTAATAATCATTTATTAAGTTCTGCATTTTTAATTTTAATATCAATACTACACATACTAATATCATAACTATTCATTAGATTTCCTTTTCTTTATTTTTATTATTATTATGATGACCACTTAAAGTTCATCCATTCATTCATTCATTCATTCATTTTCTGTAACCGCTTAATCCTAATTAGGGTTGCTGGGAGGCTGACGCCTATCCCAGCTAACTCTGGGTGAGGGGAGAGTACACCCTGACCCTGGATGGCTTCCCAGGCCATTGCAGAGCAGAGACACACTGACAGCTTACTGTTGTTGCAGCTACTCATGTTGAAAGTCAGCAGTTATGAGAGACATGGCTGGCCTTGGATAACCCAGTTAGTTACACTGTGAGGGAAGGAAAGGTCGAACCCTTAATCCGTGATGATGCATCAATCTGTTTCATGTTAATTTTTTGTGAATTAAAAGCACAATTTTAAATTTTTTAAGGTGACCCAAGCAATTTAAGCTTATTGTGAGGCTCCTTTATTTATATAAATGCAACAGATAAAACATTTATCTTCATTCATTTTCTGATCCATTTCATCCTAGTTGGGGTAGTTATGGCCCTGCAATAGTATGGCAGACTGTTCAGAGTGTACGCTGCCTTTGACGAGTGTTGGCTGAGATAGGCTCCGACCTTTGCATGACCCTAGCAGGATTAAACAAATTGGCAAAACGAGTAAGTGGATGAGTGATGTATTTATTATCACACACACACACACACACACACACACAAATATCTAATGCTCTTGGGGCCCCTTGATGCTCAGCATCCCCTAAGCACCCATTGTCTAGCATTTAATTGTATAAAGTTGAAGTGATTCCCCAACACAGCTAACTGGGTTATCAAAGGCCGGCCATGTCTCTCATTGTCTATGGTGAGAGGTTCATGTAAAAGAACCATTGCTGACTTTTGAAAAGAGAAGCTGCATAGCCGTCGGCGTGTTTCTGTGCTGCGATGGCCTGGTGAGCTGTCCAGGGTGTACTCTGCCCTCGCCCGAAGTCGGCTGGGATAGGCATCAGCCTCCCCATGACCCTAATTAAGCTTACGCACTTAAGAAAATGAATGAATGAATGGATGAATGAAAGGACTTCCATCCCAGGTTTACAAAATAAGTGCCCCTTAACAAAATTTTGTGGGATAAATCTACTTAAATGTTCAGTCTCTGGTTCAGATTCTTCTCCACTGTTGAGAGTTGAATGTATTATGTTATTTTTTTCCCTTTAAGTTATAACAAACTAGAGACAGAAATGTACGCACTATTTGTGAGGGACCTACACATCAGTGTCACCGAGGAGTTGCTGGCCATGAGACTGAGCCCTGCAGGCTACGTCCACTCTGTCCATCTGTGCAGGGACAGGGAGACCGGCGTCTCTCTTGGCTACGCCTATGTGAACTTCTTGTTTCAGGCTGACGGTAATACCACCCACACAGAAGATAAGAGAACACTGGTCCAAACACTACAGCTGAATTGAATACAAGTTCAGAGCCTGAAGCATTAAATCATTATATATAATATCAAATTCACATCAAAGGACATTTTAATGAAAAGTTATTTAATATGCAGTGCCATGAGACTGCCTTTATTTCTATGGCTTTATAAATTTTTATCACCTTTCTTATCCACCACTAATAAAAGTGCCACAATATCATATTATGTATAGATACCTGTTGTGCAGAATTTGCTTTTTTAAATTAATAAGCTCATAAGTAATTGTTTTTTGTTTTGTTTTTGTTTTCCCTCTCAGCTGAGAGAGCAATTGAAATGTTTAACTATGAGCTTCTCCTGGGATGGCCAATGTGCATTATGTGGTCACATTGGGAAAAATCAGTGAGGAACCCCGACACCAACGCTAACTTGTTCCTCAAGAACCTGGACAAGTCGATTGACAGCATGGCCCTTTATGACACCTTTTCTTGCTTTGGAAAGGTTTTATCATGCAAGGTTTGAATTTTTTTTTGTTTATCGAACTGTCGTGCGCGTAGCATGATTAGCATGGTTTATAATACAGGGCGACTGAAAAAATGCTTTCAAAGTTTTCATTCATCCATTTTCTGAACCACTTCATCCTAATTAGGGTCACACAGGGGCTGGCACCCAGCTTAGCAGACTCTGAGCAAGGGCAGGGTACATCCTGGACAGCTCACTAGGCCATCACTGGGTCAACACTCACACAAACAGTCATACTCACTCTCACATCTACCCAATTAAACTATTGTGCATGGTTTTGGACTGTGGGAAGAAACTGGAGTACCCAGAGGAAAAACCCACACAAGCACAGAGAGAACATGCAAACTCTACAGAGAAACACTTGAGCTGGGATTCAAACGCAGTACCTTCTTGATGCAAGGCAGATGTGCTCACCACTACACCACCATGCCACCCCTTTCAAAATTAGAAATAAAAGTTAATTAGCTTATTATTTGTGAACATGAGTGGTTCTGTGATGGCCTGGCGAGCTGTACCAGGTGTAGTCTGCCCTCGCTAAGAGTTGGCTGAGATGTTCACCAGCCTCCAGGTGAACCAAAATAAAATTAAGCATTTCAGAAAATAAATGCATGAAAATTAGTGAGGCAGGGAGGTGATGCTAAATCCAGCCCCGGTTTGAATACCTTGAGCTGATATGAAACGTCTCTTCTGAAGGTGGTAGGTGATGAGAAGGGATCCAAAGGATATGGCTATGTCCAATTTGAATCTGAGGAGGCAGCACAGATGGTGATGGAGAAACTCAACGGAAAGTTACTGAATGATCGTCAAGTGTAAGCCATGTGTACATTATTATGCTTTTATGATCTAACAAAATCAATTTTATGTTTAATTCTTCTTTTCCTTTCAGCTGTTCTATTCAGGGGTCGCCACAGCGAATCATCTGCCTCCATCTCACCCTATCCTCTGCATCTTCTCTTACACCAACTACCTTCATGTCCTCCTTCACCACATCCATAAATCTCCTCTTTGGTCTTCCTCTGGGCCTTCTGCCTGGTAATTCCAACCTCAGCATCATACTACCAATATATTTACTATCCCTCCTCTGTACATGTCCAAATCATCTCAATCAAGAATCTTTGACTTTGTCTCCAAAACATCTTACATGTGCTGTCCCTCTTATGTACTCATTCCTGATCCTATCCCTCCTCGTTACTCCCAAAGAAAACCTCAACATTTTCATCTCTGCTACTTCCAGCTCTGTCTCCTGTCCTTTCCTCAATGCCAGTGTTTCTTACCCATACAACATTGCTGGCCTCATCACCGTCTTCTACAATTTTCCTTTCATTCTTGCCAATACCTTCCTATCACACATCAAACCGGACACTTTTCTCCAACCATTCCAACCTGCCTGCATACGCTTCTTCACCTCTTTTCCAAACTCTCCATTGCTCTGGACTGTTGAGCCAAAGTACTTAAAATCCTCCACCTTCTTTATCTCTGTTCCCTGTAACCTCACCGTTCCTCTTGGGTCCTTCTCATTCACACACATGTATTCTGTCTTACTGAGGCTAACCTTCATTCCTCTCCTTTCCAGGGCACACCTTCGCCTCTCTAGATTTTCCTCCACTTGTTCTATGCTCTCACTACAGATCATAATTTCATCAGCAAACATCATAGTCCATGGAGCTTCTTGTCTAACCTCGTCTGTCAGCCTGACCATCACCATAGCAAACAAGAAGGGGCTCAGAGCTGATCCTTGATGCAGTCCCACCTCCACCTTGAACTCTTCTGTCACACCGACAGCACACCTCACCACTGTCTTACACCTCTCATACATGTCCTGCACCAGTCTACCATACTTCTCTGCCATGATAGACTTCCCCATGCAATACCACAGTTCCTCTCTCGGCACCCTGTCATATGCTTTCTCCAGATCCACATATGCAGAATGCAGCTACCTATGACCTCTACATCTTGATTAACACCCTCAAAGCAAACACTGCATCTGTGGTGCTCTTTCTTGGCATGAAACCAAACTTTTGTTCACAAATGCTGACCTCTGCCCTTAGTCTGGCTTCCACTATTCTCTCCCATAACTTCATCGTATGACTCAACTTTATCTCTTTGTAGTTGCCACAACTCTGCATGTCTCCCTTGTTCTTAAAAATGGGCACCAGCACACTTCTCCATTCCTCCGGCATCCTCTTGTTGACCTTGTTGAATGTTGTATAATACTTGTTTAGTATTCAACCTTCACTTGCCACTTGAAAGATCAGAAGTCCGGATAAGCCGCGTTTTGTCTCAAAAGCACCATATGTCACTTGCAACAAGTGCCTACATTTGGTGGAGTGCCTCACATTTTATCCTTCCTTACCATCCAACCTAGCATACAAGTCATCATACGCCCTCTGTTTGGCTTTTGACACCACCGCCTTTGCCTTACGCTGCGTCTCCCTGTACTCCTGTTTACTCTCTTCTGTCCTCTTAATGTCCCACTTCTTCTTAGCTAACCTCTTCCTTTGTACACACTCCTGCACTTCCTCATTACACCACTAAGTCTTCTTATCTACGTACTTTCCTTCCAGAGAACACACCAAGTACTCTCCTACCTGTCTCCCTGATCATATTAGCTGTAGTTGTCCAGTCATCTGGAAGTACTTCCTGACCACCCAAAGCCTGTTTCAACTCCTCCTTGAAGACGACACGACACTCTTCCTTTTTCAGCTTTCATCACTTTGTCTTCTGCTCTGCCTTTGCCTTCTTCACCTTCCTCACTATCAATGTCATCCTGCACACCACCATCCTATGCTGTTTGGCAACACTCTTACCCACTCCTACTTTGCAGTCACTGACTTCCTTCAAATTACATTGTCTACATAAGATGTCATCTACCTATGCACTCCTACCTCTGCTTTTATGTCACCCTATGTTCCTGCCTCTTCTGGAAGAAAGTATTCACCACAGCCATTTCCATCCATTATGCAAAATCTATCAACATCTGTCCTTCTGTGTTCTTGTCCTGGATACCAATCATTTGATGTTTAATTAAATCTTGATATTGTTGATAAAAAGATGTTGTTTGGTCTGATGAAGGTATTTTGGTTAACATTGGTGTAAGTACTATCAGTGGTGCTTCAATAAAATTTCTAAGAGTTGTGTTTCTGTTGTATTACAGTGTTATTGAGCATTTTAAGTCCCGTGAGGAGCGTGAGGTTGAGATAGGCCGTCCTTCCAACTGTCTGCCACTCACACAGGGGCAAGTGGACCAAACACAGAATGTAGCAGGACAGACCATACTGGACCACAAGAATGAGCAGGTAAACACACACACACACACACACACACACACACACACACACACACACACACACACACACACACACACACACAAACACAGCTGACTCTGTCTTCTCTGCTATAGGGCCTGAACCTCTACATACAAAATCTGGATAATTTCATCAATGACAAGTGTCTGCGCTCAGTTTTTGGGCAGTTTGGGACCATCATCAGTGCAAAGGTGATTAAAAAGCCTTGCATCCAATTCCTCTTAATGACTCTAGAATGCAGTGATGGCTTTGTGGAGATGGTGATAAGCTACTGATCCTAAGATCAGCGGTTCAATCTTCACTATCACCACTTTTGGGCCCTTGAGCAAGGCCCTTAACCCTCAATTGCTGTTATATATCAATATAATCAAAAGATAATTGTAAGTTGCTCTGGAAAAGAGCATCTGCCAAATGCTGTAAATGTCGAGAGGTTGTATTCAGTGCTAATTCTTCCTCATGGTTTGTAGGTCTTAATTCTCTCCTTGCTGTCTCCTACAGGTAATGATGAACAATGGCCGGTCCAGAGGATTTGGCTTTGTGCACTTCTCCTCCTACAAGGAAGCCATAGAAGCCATAAGGGTGATGAATGGCAGAAGGTGGGGTAGGAAGCAGGTGCACGTGAGTGTGGCCCACT
This sequence comes from Plotosus lineatus, assembly GCA_024760905.1. Classification (NCBI taxonomy): domain Eukaryota; kingdom Metazoa; phylum Chordata; class Actinopteri; order Siluriformes; family Plotosidae; genus Plotosus; species Plotosus lineatus. Next base: position 62,215,676 of record CM045732.1, read on the forward strand.
GCAAAAAAAAGCGCCAGGCTTTCCTTCCTGCTCAGCACAAGCAGAGGATGACGACCATGCAGCGTAACACCACACAATTTTCCCAATCTGTTTCACCTTCATACTTTGTCAACAACATTATTCCTCAGGTAAACACAACACTACTATCTATACAACATAACTATCTGCTACCTGGTATTCTAATCAGAGATTAACAATATGAAATAAATTAATGAACAGCTGTGTATGTTTGTCTGCTATAGGCTCATAATTTGGTCGAGCAACATCAGGATCACCACTGGACCAGTGTTTCCTCTCCCAATGAAAAAAATTCTACAGACAGTGTCCCAGGTGCTGAGGCAGACCACTCACAGAAAAGTGTCCCAAATGCTGAGGCAGACCACTCACCGGAAAGTGTCCCAGCTACTGAGGTAGACCACTCACTGGAAAGTGTCCCAGTTGCTGAGGTAGAACACTCACCGAAAAGTGTCCCAGCTGCTGAGGCAGAGCCCTCACAGGAAAGTGTCCCAGTTGCTGAGGCAGACCACTCCTCAGAAAGTGTCCCAGCTGCTGAGGCAGACCACTCACCGGAAAGTGTCCCAGCTCCTGAGGCAGATCACTCACAGGAAAGTGTCCCAGGCGTTGAGGCAGAGCCTTCAGCAGACAGTGTCTTGGTGGCTGAGACAGACCCTTTACAGAACAGCATCTTGGCTGCTGAAGGAAACTGTTTTAAGGACAGTGTCCCAGCTTCTGAGGCAGAGGCATCAGAAGACAGCATCCCGGCTGACAAGGCAGAGTCGTCAGAAGATCACGTTCCGGCTGCCATGGCAGAGCTGTCAGAAGACAATGTCCTGGCCGCTGAGGTAGACCTATCAGAAGACCGTCTCAGCTGCTGAGACCATTTAAACATTATACACAATAATAAGAACAGAAACAGAGCAGTGCACACACTCGCAGACAGGCAGACACACACACACACACACACACACGCACACACACACACACACACACACACACACACATGTAAGCATACGTTCAAGAAATACTAACTCTGCCTTTTCTCCTCCAGGGCCTGAACCTCTATATCCAAAATCTGGATGACTTCATCAATGTAAAGGGTCTGCGTTCCATTTTTGGACAGTTTGGAACTATCACCAGTGCAAAGGTGATTAAAAACCCTCACATATACTTCTCATTGACTCTAGAGAAAGTATCTCTTCCTACTTGCTAATTTTTCCTGAGATTTAACAGGTCTAAAGTTTTCTTGCTGTCTTATACAGGTGATGATGAAAAAAAGCAGGTCAAGAGGATTTGGCTTTGTGCATTTCTCCTCCTTCCAGGAAGCCACAGAAGCCATGAGGGTGATGAATGGTAGGAGGTTGGGTAGGAAGCAGCTGTATGTGAGTGTGGCTCACTGCAAAAAGGAGCGCCAGGCTTTCCTTTCACATCAGCACAAGCAGAGAAAGATGACCATGGAGCGTAACACGCAATTCATACGGCAAAATGATTCACCTCCATACAACACCAATAACACCATGCTTCAGGTACACATTATGCTTAGTTACCAAAAGACTTCTAAATGTACAGAACATGGGTACAATTGGGAAACTGAAAAAAACTGAAAAGTCGAACATAGTCTAACGGGCTTGGCATAGCCATGCAGGGGGTTGCTCCGAAAAAAAATTTTAATTACAAGTTAAAAGGGTTATCTCTCATGCAATCTTTTATCTACATTTACAGTCATATACAATCTGCAAATTCATATACATATATGAATATATTAATTTTTTTTTCATCTAAATTACAAGACATATTTTGTTGAACAATCTAACAACTACCAACTGACCTCTTTCTGAACATTTTTAAAAAAATGGATATACAGGTATACCTTGACTTAAGTCGTTCTCGATTATATGTCAGTTTTCAAAAAATATGTAGAAAAATAATTTCATAACTATTTTTGTAATGTTTTTAAATTAGCGCAGTTCTTCTCAATTATTTTCTGTGGCGCCTCCTTTAGGAAAAAAAAAAAAAAAAAAAATTCAGGCCCCCCCAGAGCCCCATGTGCAACTATAAATCGTATAATTTGTCATAAAATTGTTATGAATACACCTCTAATTAATATTGTATCTTTATTAACATTAAAATTTAAAAAGCATTAAATAATAATAATAATAACCTCTTAATTCTAGTACAGTACTGTGTATATCAAAAAAGCATGTTCACCAGGGACATACGCGCACCCCCTGGCATCACATTGCGCTCCCCAAGGGGGCGTCCCACTATTTGAGAAGCACTGAATTAGCAGATGCATCATCACGACATCAGTGGCACATGATTCAAATTTAGCCAATGGCTGAGAGCTTTTGTTTCTCCCTCCTGCTGATTGGTTGCAGATGATGTGTATCTTTTTTTCTCCTTCGTGCACATGTTATCAAGGTGATCGCTTGAATTGCGATTTCAATTTTTTTTTTAGTGTTTTTAATTATTATTTAAGCCCTATAAGCCCGTCCCCACCCCCCCAAAAAAAAAAAATCTCAATGGATTTACACGATTTGGAAAAATTATTAAATTCGGTCCTGAAAAACCGGAGCTTCCGACACATGACAGAAAACTTGCGCCCATGAACAGTATGACTATTGTTTCTACCTGTGATTCTTATCAGAGAGAAATAATATTAAATAAAGTGGGTTAACAGCTGTGTGTGTTTATATTAAAGACTCAAAATCTGACTGACCAGTCAGAAAACCATGTTCTGGCTGTTGAGACAGACTCCTTGGGGAACAGTGTCCTGGCGACCAAGGAAGACCCATCAGAAGACAGTGGTGCAGCTACCGAGACAGATCTGTCAGAAGACAGTTTATCAACTACTGAGGCAGACCCCTCAGAAGACAGTGTCCTAGCTACTGAGGAAGACTTGTCAGAGGACAGCATCTTGGCTGTCGAAATAGACCCTTCAGAAGACACTGTCCTGGCTGCTGAGGCAGAATCTTCAGAGCACAGTAATTTGGCTGCTAAGACAGACCTGTCAGAAGGCAGTGTCCCAGCTACCGAGGCAGACCCTTCAGAATACAGAGTCTCAGTTACCAACGCAGACCTTTCAAAAAACAGTGTCCTGGCTGCTGAGAAACAGTCAGAATACAGAGCCGTGGCTGCCATAGCAGACCCTTCAGAAGACAATGTCACAACTGCCGAAGCAGACTATTCAAAAGACAGTGTCCCGGATACCAAGGCAGACTCTTCAGAAGATAGTATCCCAAGTGCTGAGATGGAACTAACAGCAAACAGCATCCTGATTGCTGAGACCTACCAGTCAGAAGATAGCATCCCAACTGTTGAGACAGACCCTTCAGAAGACACTGTACCGGCTATCAAGGAAGATCTTTCAGAAGACAGTGTCCTGACTGCTCAGACAGACCAGTCACAAGACATTGTTCCAGCTATTGAGGTAGACTCTTCAAAAGACAGTGCCGAGGAAGACTCTTTAGAAGATACTGACCTGACTTCAGAGGTAGACAAGTCAATAGAGAGTATCCGGGCTATGGTTCGAGACCTATCAGAAGACAGTGTCTCAGCTGCTCAGGTACTTCCATCAGTAAACACAACAGGTAGAACAAAAACAGTGTCACATACACACAGACAGCCACACACAAAACAGTAACAATTTTAATGTAAGCTTAATACTGTATTGTATTATATATAACACTACAATATTCATTCATTCATTTTCTAAACTGCTTAATCCTAATTAGGGTGATGGGGAGGCTGGATCTTCCATCTTAGCCGACTGAGGGCAAGGGCGGGGTACACCCTTGACAGCTCGCCAGGCTATCGCAAGGACATCACACACCTATGGGCAATTTGGAACAGCCAATTAAAATTAATCTACTGTGCATGTTTATGGACTGTGGGACGAAACCGGAGTACCCAGAGGAAACCTACGCAAGCACAGGGAGAACATGCAAACTCTACACTATGCAGAACTTCCCAAGCTGGGACTCTAACCAAAGCCTTCGAGTTTTGAGATGGCTATGCTAACCGCTTCGCCACCGTGACACCACAACATTACAATATATGAACCAAATTGGTGTGATAATAATAATAATAATAATAATAATAATAATAATAATAATAATAATAATAATAATAATAATAATAATAATAACAATAATAATAATATCCCATGTTCCCAGGATGTACTGACATTCCACTATCTAAGAAACAATTGACCCTGTCCATGTTGGAGTCAGTTCCAGTCAGTCAACAGGATCAGATGGCATATGAGTTTCACATTCATATCCACAACTCAAACTTACCCATACATTTAACTCATATACACTCCTGTTATGCAATTCCACATTGATTCACTCTTTCACCTCTTATTTATGGTTTATGAGGAGATTACTTGTGTTGACAGGAACACCTGCTTTCAGTTCGTCTTGATTTTATTTCTCAGTAAATGTTATTCCATTTTACGTTGAGTGAAATGGGTGTGTTTTTGTGCAGGTCAGGAATGCTCTCCTGACAGCAAGGGAAGCTGTTCACGTGATGGTAAGGATATGAAACTAATTAAAACTCGACACATACCGTATTCTATTCAAGTCTATCATGAGGTCACAAAGCAACAAAATAATTTTTTAAAAAGTTCAACCGTCCTACATAATTCTGCACTTATCTTTCAGGAAGACCTGAGCAGAATCAACAACAGGTAGAAGATAAAAAAGATTGTGAATTTAAAAAATAATAAACACTGTGAAAAGCATTTACTACTTGAATTTGCAATATATTCAGGTGGTATTTTTATCCATTTCAGCCATATCTCAGTGATGTGTACAGGATATGGTTTAATATTGTCCAGTTGAAATATACATGGATGTCCATGGGAAAGTTTATGGTTTAAAATTTATGTCCTTTTCTCTACATTATTGCAGACCGTTATCAAGGACACAGATGTAAACTCCATACCACACCTTGGATTTAAAACGTGTTACTGAGAAGTCTGGATGGTCTGTTTTTTTTTTATTATTATTTGCATCCGACAATCCAGGATGCTTTTAAGCCCAAAGATATCGATAACACTTCTGGACATAGTGAACAAAAGCCTCATTTTTGTACAGTAAAGTTTTACCTCTGCCCTGAGTCGAGCTTCCACTATTCATTCCCATAACTTCATCGTATGGCTCATCAACTTTATCCCTCTGTAGTTGCCACAACTCTGCACATCTCCCTTGTTCTTAAAAATGCACTAACACACTTCTCCTCCATTTCTCCGGCATCCTCTCACTCTCCAAGACCTTGTTGAATGCTCTTGTCAGAAAATCTACTGCTCCCTCTCCTAGACACTTCCATACCTCCACCGGTATGTCATCAAAACCAACTGCCTTTCCACTCTTCATCCTCTTCAATGTCCTCACTTCACCCTTACTAATCTGCTACTTCCTGGTCCTCAACAGTCACCTCTTCGACTCTTTGTTCGCTCTCATTTTCCTCATTCATCAGCCCTTCAAAGTACTCTTTCCATCTTCCCAGCACACTTCTGTCATCAGTCAATACAATTCCCTCTGTCCTTAATCACTCTAACTTGCTGCATGTCCTTCCCTTCTCTATTTCTCTGCTGTGCCAAGCTGTACATGGGTGTCATTGGGAAAGTTTATGGTTTAAAATTTGTGTCCTTTTCTCTACATTATTGCAGACCATTGATTCGTCAAGGACACAGATATAAACTCGTACCACACCTTGGCTTTAAAATTTGTGACTGATAAATCTGGATGGTCTGGGGTTTTTTTTAATTTGGTCTCATGCATGCAGTGATTACTATTTTTTCCTGACTCCTGCAATCGATCTTGAAAAGATCCTAAAGTGACCTGAAATTGCAAATAATTACTGCTGTACTACTGTAGAGAATAGAGAAGATTAAACAAAGTTAAATTTGAATTACTCCCAGACTAAAACCCTTAATTTATAGAATCGCACGCTCTTTTACAGTACATAAGTAAAGTTGGGTTGAGGGTCGGCACATGTGCTCCTCGTTAGTATAGTGGTAAGTATCCCCGCCTGTCACGCGGGAGACCGGGGTTCGATTCCCCGACGGGGAGGCTCGACTTTTTTTCATTTCGAGAATGGACTCCAAGATACAATCTATTAAAAGTATTGGATTTGAAAATAACATAAAATTTGAAACTCAATTGAAAATATTTTTTAAATAAAATAATTATAAATTTAAAATATTTTTAAACGCCAGAGAACTGTGTGTGTGTGTGTGTGTGTGTGTGTATGTGTGTGTGTGTAATATGGACATGTGGGTGAGTGAAAAAGTGATGATTGCACAAAGATGGGTTGAAATATGGTTTATACTGCATTCAAAAATTACTCAAATACTGTATGCAAAAAGAAAAGAGCCACTGCTGGCCTCGTGGTATAGGTGTTAGATCAGTGATCCTAAGGTTGAGGGTTCAAGCCCCCACTCATTAGAGGTTGTCACGCCCCCCTCTCCCTGTAACGCCCCCCGTAACGCCTCCCCTACCCTCTATGGTGAGAGGTTCATGTAAAAGAACCATTGCTGGCTTTTGGCAAGAGTAGCTGCAAAGCCATCAGCATGCTTGTGCCCTGCAATGGCCTGGCGAGCTGTCCAGGGTGTACTCTGCCCTCACCTGGAGTCGGCTAGGATGGGTGACCCTAATTAGGATTAAGCGGTTAAAGAGAGAAATGTAAAAATAATTAAACAAATAAAATTATAAACAACAATGGATCACCCTCAAGCTTACAATATCAGCTACAAAATGGGCCCATTAACTCAAAATGAATAATTTGAGACTTAATACTTTGCTTGGATGGGTGTCATTGAGAATGAGAAACTGAAGTGTCAGTGTCACAGAGATTGCTTGAACGATTGTTCAGTTGGCTGGATTTTTTCAATCATAACAGTGACTGTTATGATGTTGCATAAAGGTATAGTGGAATCCGTGACATCACAGAGACTGTTGGCGGAAACGGACAGAAAAATCGTAACATAAAAATAACAATAACAATAACATTAAGAAAACCGTTGACGTGAAACAACCAATAATATCAAGTAAAGCATATACTGTACCGCAAATATTGTAAACACAAACAAAACAAAATCGCTGTGTAAGCACCTCTCTTGTAATTCTGAATTACAGTATAGTACACTGATTTATAGACTGCGAATTTGGGTTGTATTTAAACTCAGTAGGCCATGTGGCCAGTTTTTTTTTTTTTTTTAAATCATAACAGTGGTCGTCCCCCAGTCCAGCTAACTAGGTTATCAAAGGCCGGCCATGTCTCTCACTGTCTATGGTGTGAGGTTCGTGTAAAAGAACCATTGCTGACTTTCGACAAGAGTAGCTGCAAAGCTGTCAGCGTGTTTCCGCCCTGCGATGGCCTGGCGAGCTGTCCAGGGTGTACTCTGCCCTCGCCCGGAGTCATCTGGGATGGACATCAGCCTCACTGCGACCCTAATTAGGATTAAACGGTTACAGAAAATGAACCGAACAGTGGTCGTGCTGACATTGCATTCCATAAATGTTCCATTCAAACGTTCTGATTCTGCATAACTGCTACAAATACCGCAAAAAAAAAAAATTGGGTAAAATATACCCACGCTGGTGAGGTCATGCTACAATGAATGAATGAATGAATGAATGAATTTATATACATATAGTGTGTTATATTGTGCCAAACATGGTTATTTTATATTAAGTACAATTAATATATTTATTTATTTATTTATTTATATAAATACAATTAGTAAACTAAATTTTTTCGTACAATCAGTTTTCACGTAAAACCCAATCGAAAGATGAAAAGGTAATATTAATAAAAAACGAGTCTGGCTAAGGATGTGCATATTCCTATACATTTCCAACCAACAGTAAAAGTCTGTTGTTATTTAAGCGGAATTGCAGCACTTTAGCAATAGAATCCGTACTAACTATACCAAAAATTCAAAATTTATACACAAAAGCACATGAGTAATGATTTCCCGAATGAGCATTACTGTTTCTTCAGAGTAAACACTTCTTTCAATATGGATTTGCACAATACTGTATTCAGGTGGTATTTTTTATCCATTTCAGCCATATTTCAATGATGTACAGAATATGGTTTAACATTGTCCAGTTGTATATACTAGTACATGGGTGTCCATGGAAAAGTTTATGGTTTAAAATGTGTGTCCTTTTCTCTACATTATTGCAAACCGTTATCAAGGACACAGATGTAAACTCCATACCACACCTTGGCTTTAAAACTTATTACTGATAAGTCTGGATGGTCTGGGTTTTTTTTTTTTTTTTTTTAAATGGTCTCATGCAAGCAGTGATTACTATTTTTTTCTGACTTCAATACATGTTTCCACTGTGACGGACAATCCAGGATGCTTTTAAGCCCAAAGAAATCGATAACACTTCTGGACATAGTGAACATAAGCCTCATTTTTGTATAGTAAAGTTTTAACTAGTTGCAACTCTGTGAAGCTGATCAATAGAGTTTCCAGAATAATCCTGAGGGGGGCAGTGGTGGCCTGGTGGTAAAGGCGCTGGATTACTGATGCCAAGGTTGGGGGTTCAAGCTCCACTTTCAACGGGTTGCCAGTGCGCCCCCCCCCCCCCCCTGCAGCTAACTGGGCTATCAAAGGCAATCCATGTCTCACTGTCTGTTGAGAGGTTCATGTAAAAGAACCATTGCTGAATTTCAACAAACTAAATAGCCGTCAGTGTGTTTCTGCCCTGCGATGGCCTGGCGAGTTGTCCAGGGTGTGTTTCTTGACAAACTCTTCAAAGACAAAGCAATAATCAATCACCTCTTGACATCATCTGTTAGAAGTCACCTCAATATCCATTCTTTTACCACATTACTAGCCCCTGTCCTAATATTTTTTTATTGGTGTTGACAAAGAAAACATGAAATATTTTCAGTGCTGTAGTGTTAAAAAAATAAGTGGGTATACTACGATGCTGCTTCGGCACCCAAACGAGACCATAGGCCCAAAGGGAGAGGGAGTGGGAGGGTTTTAAGGTGGGATTAAGTGGAACATTATCGGCACATGCGCATAAATGTATCATGCATGACTTGTCCTCATCAGACCTGTGACCCTATGAGCAGTAGATTGATCTATTTATATATAACAATATTAACATTACATATATATATATATATATATATATATATATATATATATATATATATATATATATATTAACGCTATCATAGCGATGCCCATAGGCCTGCTGGGCAGATACCGCACATATATCATTTACAGTGACACTGACGGCTCAGAAAAGTCTGTCAAACTTTAGAACTTTACAATAACATACAATATTGTTTATTGTTAAATCAAATTAATATTATCATAATGCTGGAGAGAAGTGGAATGTAATTTACCGGAATCTGGGACAAATTTGGAGCATGTTGAGCCTGAAGCAGAGTCCACAAGTTATGTGACTAAATTCTATTGGCTGGAGGACAGATTCTGTTGGCTGACATCTGCACTGCCCAATCACGGCATGGGTATTATCATCATACCGGGCTCAACACGATTGTGACATAATTGCAAGCCGGGACAAGTGACAAAGCAATATATAAAAAACTTTTTACTTGTAGTAAAAAAAAAAATACACTTTGATAAACGATCTCACGAGGCAAAATAAGTGCGTATACCCACATTTACGCCCAACGACAGCCCTAAATATCTTCTTTTCCTTTCGGCTTTTTCCCTTTTTTCAGGGGTCGCCTCAGCGAATTTTCTGATTCGCATGTTTGATTGGGTTATCAAAGGCTGGCCATGTCTTTCACTGTCTATGGTGAGAGGCATGTAAAGGAACCATTGCTGACTGTTGTAAAGAGTAGGCTACATAGCTGTCAGCATGTTTCTGCCCCTTGCTGAAAGGGTTGTGTCAGGAAGGGCATCCATATTGCCTGTATTGAAACACAAACTGATTATAGAAATCATTACTTCATTTTTAAATACACAAATAAAAACACTTGGGACCCTGACTATAACTATATGATATGATTTCAGATGGCAAGTGGTTAAAAACATTTCAATATACTGTACAGCCATGAAAAAAGTGGAGACCACTTATAATGGAAATATCCAATTTTTTATCATGGCTGTAGATGGTCTATAAAAATCTCAGCACACATTATTAGCCCAGTGCTTCTCAAATAGTGGGGCATGCGGTATGATGCTGGGGATGGAGGGGGGGCGGGGTACATGCTTTTCTGGAATAGTTTACGAGAATTAAGTGCAATTGTACCTCCACCTCACTAGTTGACAGTGGCGCTCTCACTGTCATGCTATGGTGTAGCGGTTTTTCACGC
>CM045732.1:62230995-62278495 GCA_024760905.1 Plotosus lineatus
CAGAAAAAAAAAAAAAAAAAAAAAAAAAAAGGTTGCACACAAATATGCTGTTGTTCCACTTTTAAGCTTGTTTACTGCATGTAACTGCCATTCCATGGTATTAACAAACTTAGGCAACATAATATATATTTCCATCCAGTTTTGGGTTCATTTTTCGCCGACATCTCGAATTGATGAGGCGAAAACATCGAACCACACCATAGAGTCTTCTCCAGTACATCCCAAAAACTTTTCAATCGGGTTAATATCAGGACTCTGGGGGGCTAATACATATGTGAAAACGATTCCTCATGCTCACTGACCACTCTTTCATTATTTGAGTCCTCATTTTATGTCTGTGCCAAAAGTCCATTGATTTGATAACCCTGGACCTCATGTCCAAAGGGCATGTATGCACAAAAACATGGCATACGTTCTTTCCCATGGAAAAGTTCACATGTAAATGTGCGATGCCTCACGCCAACTTCACGGCGTACACATGTTGTTTCTGGAGCTGTTCGCCCTTTGGTGACACCTAGAGGTGATGCTGGGAAACTATTGCTGATTCATTCATTCATTTTCTGAATGGCTCAATCCGAATTAGGGTCGTGGGGAGGCTGGGGCACATCTCAAGCAATTATTGGTGAGGGTGAGGCCAGAGTACACCCTGGACTGCTCACCAGGTTTTCGCAGGGCAGAAACACATTGACAGCTATGGAGCCTACATTTGACAAAAGACACTGTTGATAATGTGAATACAATTCATCCTGAGAGTGATGCTCACATAGAGACACCGGGACAATCAACAGTGATTAACAATTAACATATCCCCATATCCCCTTGTTTGCAATTAGATGAGTGGATATAAAAGCACGCAAAAAATACCGTTTATAACACTGGCTGCCTTAGCAGTATTAGAAGACATTGCGAATGGTGCAATAAAAAAAAGCGAGTATTCGGAGACAGAAGATTTACTGGCACATCAGCCACTACAGGTTCCCTCCTGGAATTGTGCAAGGAGCTGCTGCCGGCCTTGGAGCTGCCAGTACCCACACAGGTGCTGACCACAAGGGGTCCCTAGCAACAGGGGCATTCCAGAGGGAACTAGCTGACTGATCAAGACCATGCCAGTCAACCCTGAGCAGAGCCATGTGGGACGGAATTATCCGCATGCCAGCCAGGTATATCAAATTACCATACAGTGCAACTGAACAGACAAATATAAAAGTGCAATATGCAGAAAGACCACAGAATAAATCTGTTTAAGTAAACAGAAAGCATACAATAATGACCTGTATCTGATGTGCAAATGCAATTACCTAACATTGTGCTGAGGTGATCCGGTTCAACACACGAATCATTCATCCTGAGTAACAGCGTGGATGGGAACCAACTACAATCTGGGAGTGTGCACAATCGTTTGAGTATATGCACCCCCAAATTATATCCTGTCTTCACAGCATCAATACTAGTTAGTAACTTGCTGTTCTGGTTAAACTACAGCTTCAGAGCTTTCTTACAATCCCTTGATAGAACTTGAGCAATCAGGTGGGATACAGCCAGTGGTTGGGGTGCACTGATGTTGGAGATGGTAAAGAGAATCTCTCCTCCCCCAAAGAGTTTGTGAAAGGACAGCGTGCCAAACTGTAAATTTCTGCGCCTGCACTTCAGTGAGGAACATCTCAAATTCATATTCTGTGAAATTTTGTCGTCGTCTGCCCCCCTCCGTCCCCGTCCCCCCCGTTTTACTTGTGTTTTAACGGTTTGCTGATCCTCCAGAGAAGAGACTCTGGTGCCAGGCTTATTTAAATATGATTTGCATATTTAAATGGAAGCAATGGAGAGGTTGGGTACTGCAACAGGTGCATTCTATTCCACGTAGGTTTGGATGCTCAAAGGAAACGTGTTTGGACTCCGGTATATGCACAGCTTCATACATCAGGATGTGTTGGTGCTTACGATGTTTTCTGGATTTAGGACTACACCATTTTTCTGGAGCAATTCATAACATGTTTTCGTACATTGAGTCCCCTGGTCATTCTGTACATTCAGGTCATCAGCTTACTTCATTTTGTTGCCACATTAATGTTGCTGAGTCTCAACTTGACCAACTGGAGCAACAGCGTCATGGAGACTTCATGCTGTCATCAGGGCTACTGTGAGATTTTGTTGGTAGGACGGTGTACCATTTATTCATGTAAACAGGGAGACACACTTCTGATGTATGCTAATATAATGTAGCATTATCTGGATGCATGTCTAGTTTAATTTTACTCAGAAATTCACGAGTTTATTAATACATTAATATTTGTACATCGTTATTGTTGCAGTTATATTGCCTCATACAAATTGACACATCTGTGTCCTATTCTCATGATATCATTCACTTGTGAGAGTGTAACGGATTCCAAATCGTGGCCTTTTCAAACAAGCCGATGCAAACTAATCAAATGAATTTCAGCAGATTGCAGCTTCAAAAACGTAAGTTAAAACCACCTGATCATGAAAACACAGATACTTTCAGTGGGGAGTTTGTAAGGCTTTACTTTCTTTTTCTTTTATACAACACAAGGGGAAAATACAGTTATAAAGTGCAATCATATGAAACTGTCAATCTGAATAAAAATAACCAGACTCATTAAAAATTAAATTACATGTAAACGTTGAAAACAATTATTGTTTTGTAATGTTAAAAGCACATCCTAACACATTTTAATTATTTAACTAACTGGCAAGAAAGTCCACACTATTTTTCTATAACTGAACAGCTTAAACAATATTTAAAACTGAATATCAGTGACTATTCAATTGGGTGATATCCACTAAACCAGCAGAGCATAAGTTTTTTTTAGATTTTAGGTTTAAATATATTTATAAATATATATTTAAATATATTAAATGTTATATTATATTTATAAATATATATTTAAATATATTAAATGCAGCCGTGAGGGGGGGGCACAAACCAGTGTCTCTCCCTCACGCCGGTCCCAAGCCCGGATAAATGCAGAGGGTTGCGTCAGGAAGGGCATCCGGCGTAAAACAAATGCCAAATAAACTATGCGAATCACAAGAAAGAATGACATACCGGATCGGTCGAGGCCCGGGTTAACAACGACCGCCATCAGTGCCGTCAACCAACAGGGTGCTGATGGAAATTGGACTACTGTTGGTCGAAGACGTCGAAGAAGGAGAGGCGGGAGGCGTGTCCGTTGCCAGAGAGAGAAGAGGAAAGGCATGAGTCTAGGACTGAAAGTAGGGACTTTGAATATTGGAACTATGACAGGAAAAGGTAGAGAGCTGGCTGACATGATGCAGAGGAGGAAGGTGGACATACTGTGTGTTCAGGAGACCAGGTGGAAAGGTCGCAAGGCTAGAAGCATAGGAGCAGGGTTTAAGCTGTTTTATCACGGTGTGGATGGGAAGAGAAATGGAGTCGGAGTCATCTTGAAGGAGGAGTTTGCCAGGAATGTTCTAGAAGTGAAAAGAGTGTCAGACAGAGTAATGAGTCTCAAGTTAGAAATTAAAGGTGTGATGGTCAATGTTGTTAGTGCTTATGCCCCACAGACAGGATGTGAGCGAGAAGAGAAGGAGAGATTCTGGAGGGAGTTAGATGAAGTGATGCAGAGTACCCCAGAGGTGAAAGAGTGGTCATTGGGGCAGACTTCAATGGACATGTTGGTGCAGGAAACAGAGGGGACGAGGAAGTGATGGGTAGGTTTGGTATCCAGGACAGGAACGCATGAAGGACAGATGTTGGTAGATTTTGCAAAAGGATGGAAATGGCTGTGGTGAATACTTTCTTCCAGAAGAGAGAGGAGCATAGGGTGACTTATAAAAGTGGAGGTAGGAGCACACAGGTAGACTACATCTTGTGCAGGCGATGTAATTTAAAGGAAGTCAGTGACTGCAAAGTAGTAGCGGGTGAGAGTGTTGCCAAACAGCATAGGATGGTGGTGTGCAGGATGATGCTTATGGTGAGGAAGGTGAAGAAGGCAAAGGCAGAGCAGAAGACAAAGTGGTGGAAGGTGAAAAGGAAGAGTGTCGGGTTGTCTTCAAGGAGGAGTTGAAACAGGCTTTGGGTGGTCAGGAAGTGCTTCCAGATGACTGGACAACTACAGCGAATGTGATCAGGGAGACAGGTAGGAGAATACTTGGTGTGTCATCTGGAAGGAAAGTAGATAAGGAGACTTGGTGGTGGAATGAGGAAGTGCAGGAGTGTGTACAAAGGAAGAGATTAGCTAAGAAGAAGTGGGACATTGACAAAACCGAAGAGAGTAAACAGGAGTACAGGGAGACACAGCGTAAGGCAAAGGTAGCAGTGTCAAAGGCCAAACAGAGCGCGTTTGATGAGTTGTATGCTCGGCTGGAAAGTAAGGAGGGAGAAAATGAATTATACAGGTTGGCACAGCAGAGAAATAGAGATGGGAAGGACGTGCAGCAAGTTAGATTGATAAAGGACAGAGAGGGAAATGTATTGACTGATGACAGAAGTGTGCTGGGAAGATGGAAAGAGTACTTTGAAGAGCTGATGAATGAGGAAAATGAGAGAGAGAAAAGAGTAGAAGAGGTGACTGTTGAGGACCAGGAAGTAGCAAAGATTAGTAAGGGTGAAGTGAGGAGGGCATTGAAGAGGATGAAGAATGGAAAGGCAGTTGGTCCTGATGACATACCGGTGGAGGTATGGAAGTGTCTAGGAGAGGTAGCAGTAGATTTTCTGACAAGAACATTTAACAAGGTCTTAGAGAGTGAGAGGATGCCAGAGGAATGGAGGAGAAGTGTGCTGGTGCCCATTTTTAAGAACAAGGGAGACGTGCAGAGTTGTGGCAACTACAGAGGGATAAAGTTGATGAGCCATACGATGAAGTTATGGGAAAGAATAGTGGAAGCTAGACTAAGGGCAGAAGTCAGCATTTGTGAACAACAGTTTGGTTTCATGCCCAGAAAGAGCACCACAGATGCAGTGTTTGCCTTGAGGATGTTAATGGAGAAGTACAGAGAAGGTCAGACGGAGCTGCATTGTGCCTTTGTGGATCTGGAGAAAGCATATGACAGGGTGCCGAGAGAAGAACTGTGGTATTGCATGAGGAAGTCTGGAGTGGCAGAGAAGTATGTTAGAGTGGTGCAGGACATGTATGAGAGATGTAAGACAGTGGTAAGGTGTGCTGTCGGTGTGACAGAAGAGTTCAAGGTGGAGGTGGGACTGCATCAAGGGTCAGCTCTCAGCCCCTTCTTGTTCGCTATGGTGATGGACAGGCTGACAGACGAGGTTAGACAAGATTCCCCATGGACTATGATGTTTGCAGATGACATTGTAATCTGTAGTGAGAGCAGAGAACAAGTGCAGGAAAATCTAGAGAGGTGGAGGTATGCCCTGGAAAGGAGGGGAATGAAGATTAGCCTCAGTAAGACAGAATACATGTGCATGAATGCCAAGGACCAAAGAGGAACGGTGAGATTACAGGGAGCAGAGATAAGAAAGGTGGAGGATTTTAAGTACTTAGGCTCAACAATCCAGAGCAATGGAGAGTGTGGAAAAGAGGTGAAGAAGCGTGTGCAGGCAGGCTGGAATGGTTGGAGAAAAGTGTCCGATTGTGATGTGTGATAGGAGGGTATCGGCAAAAATGAAAGGAAAAGTGTACAAAACGGTGTTGAGGCCAACGATGCTGTATGGGTTAGAAACAGTGGCCCTGGGGAAAAGACAGGAGGCAGAGCTGGAGGTAGCAGAGATGAAAATGTTGAGGTTCTCTTTGGGAGTAACGAGGATGGATAGGATTAGGAATGAGCACGTCAGAGGGACAGCACATGTAAGACGTTTTGGAGACAAAGTCAGAGAGGCTAGATTGAGATGGTTTGGACATGTACAGAGGAGGGATAGTGAGTATATTGGTAATAGGATGCTGAGGCTGGAACTACCAGGCAAAAGGCCTAGAGGAAGACCAAAGAGATGATTCATGGATGTGGTAAAGGAGGACATGAAGGTCGTTGGTGTAAGAGAAGAAGATGCAAAGGATAGGGTGAGATGGAAGCAGATGATTCGCTGTGGCGACCCCTGAAGGGAAAAGCCGAAAGGAAAAGAAGAAGGTTTAAATATATTCGGAATTTTAAAATGTACGTACTACAAGAAAAAGGGGGTAAAAGAAGTAAAACAAACAAACTACAGTAAAACCTCCGCTGACGAACGCTTAAGCTCACGAACTTTTCGCCTCAAGAACATTAAATTTGCGAGCATATAGTCTCTGCTGACGAACTAGTTTTCGGCGGACGAATCAAACCACACGGTCGAACAGCGCCACGGTGGCGGCCACGAGAAGCTGACGCACGCTCATGGCGTCACAGTTCGTCACCCCCTTTCTTTGAGTGCGGAAGTGGTTTGTGTTTGATAGACATTTTGGACCATATTG
This sequence comes from Plotosus lineatus, assembly GCA_024760905.1. NCBI lineage: Eukaryota > Metazoa > Chordata > Actinopteri > Siluriformes > Plotosidae > Plotosus > Plotosus lineatus. The sequence continues at coordinate 62,237,379 of CM045732.1, forward strand.
AGTGTACTTTTGCTATTATGGGACCGAAAAAGACCCCACCACAGGCGGAGATCATTGAAAAACACGACCGAGGTGGGCGCTTGTGTGACTCAGCGTCCCAGTACCAGTACGCTAAGTCTACCATTGCTCCCATCCTTAAGAACAAGGAAGCTATTAAGGGTGCGTGTGTGGCTAAGGGTGTTTCCAAACAGTAGGCGTTTCCAAACACTCCTTCCAAACAGTAAGTCCCTCCCTCCCTCCTCCTCCCACTCCATTCCATCAAGCCATCAACTACCATCACAAAGGTAAATAAAACGACTTTATTATACAGTACAGTTTATTTCTTTAATTACAATACAATAGCACATTTATTATACATAAAATAAGGTATATTTTTGTGTAGTTTTAAGGCTTATTTAGTAGAAAATTATGTTTTATGGGGACCTGGGAACGGATTATTCTCATTTTAATGGTTTCTTGTGGGAAATAAATGTTCGGAAGACGAACTTTTCGCCTCACACACACTTTCTGGGAACCAATTATGTTCGTGAGCAGAGGTATCACTGTATACTCAAACACGGGGTATGAGAGTAACAAATTTATTATTTCAGTTTCAGTTTAAAAGGGGCAGTGGTGGTCTAGTGGTATAGGGCGCTGGATCACTGATCTAAAGGTTGGGGGTTCGACTCCCACTCTCCACAAGGTTGTCACTGCCCCCCCGTCCCCCCACCCCGTCCCCCCAGTGTAGCTAACTGGGTTATCAAAGGCGGGCCATGTCTCTCACTGTCTATGGTGAGAGGTTCATGTAAAAGAACCATTGCTGACTTTCGTAAAGCGTAGGCTGCAAAGTCGTCAGCGTGTTTCTGTTCCCTTGCTAAAAGGGTTGACAGGAAGGGTATCCGACATAAAAACCTCTGCCAAATCAAACGTGCGAATCAGACGATTCGCTGTGGCGACTCCCGAGTAAAAGGGAAAAAGGCCGAAAGGAAGACAGACAGACATTATTTCAGTTTAAAGTGAGATAATAATGATGTCACCTGCTACAGGTGACCGGAACAAGAAGTGAGTGTCTGGCATTTTAATTTAAGCATAATACCGGGGATTTAGCTCAGTTGGTAGAGCGTCCGCTTTATCCTCCGGAAGGTCGGAGTTCGAATCCGGCCGCGTCATATCATAAGACGTTAAAATTTGGGAGGAGTTGTTGCTTCCTGCTTGGCGCTCATCATCAAAAGGATAGAACAACGTAATGCGCTATACAAGCATCCATAATAATAATAATTATCCACTCGGAGTAATATCAATTACATCACAACTCATAAATAGTGAACAAGTACATACCAATGTAGTGTCGGCGATGTAGAAAATGTTTAAACTCTTTTACACTTTGTAAACTCGACGATGTCAATTATAAAAAGCGCGATACAAATAAAACTGAATTGAATTAATGTACTAATGTTGGTTATGTAGCATACAGTAATTAAGACAAACACAAAGTCTGATTGTTCGGTTCCTTTAGTTTGTATTACCTTGCCTCAGGTGAGTTCTGTGATCCTTCAGGATGTGGGATCTCCAATGAGTAGTCCAGTGTCACCATGGTAGCCTTGTTGTTTACCCAGAGTACAGATGTATTGATGTTTTGTTTGAAATCACTCTAGATTGCAAATACCAAGAAGGGGAATAAATATAATGTTTGAAATATTATAAATTAAAATACAGTAATCCCTGAAAACCTTCAGTTATGGATTCAGTTCTCTTCCCTGGCTGAAGTTCTTGATGAAAGGGCATACAGATGTTGCTAAGCAGAGGTGGAAGTACTGTTCAAACAGCCTTCAATACATTTTCATTTATTTAATAACTGAGACGGATATGCAACAAAAGGAACATATATACAATATGCTCTGCAAGAGTAAGTTTACAAAAAAAATTGTTAATTATTAATTATACAGTAATGTGTAAACTATGGTTGCAGTGTTCTGCAACAGTTAGTGGTAAGTTTTCTCAACACTGGAAAGTCTTCAGGATTTTATACTTTTATATTCACAGTATTTAGACAAGCTGTGTTTTTTCTCACATGTTAAAACCGGGCATGTGACATGATGGCTGTTTACAGCTGTTATGGAATAACAGGCTAACTTGGTGGACATTACACAACACAAACAGATAACTGTATGCCATGTTTTTTTAAAAAAGTTATTTAAAAAAAAAAACAAAAACAAACAACACCTCACCACATCGCCTCGTTTTTGACAATCCTCCTATGATATCACTCTAGTCATGCTTCATTTTTTTTTTACTTTATTTTTTAAATGAAAACAACTTTCAGAAGAAGTTCTCTATTTGTATCTAATGCAATACCTCACATTTAATAAGATGACTAATAACAGCCGAATTCTGCTGAATCGTGGGTTAAAATTTTAGGTGATTTAGGCTAATGAGGAACTGCCAGAGTTCAAGGAGAAATCTTCAGGTCCATGTATGGTAAAATTCCACTGGAACATCATTTCTTGGAATTGCTTACAGAAATGTGTTTATTTCACTTTATTGGACTCAAGGCCATAGATAACTGTCTGCTTTTTAACTTGTTAGCCAACATTTACAAACGATGACAGTATAAATAATCTGCATGGGGGGGGGGGGGGTGTTTCAACTTAAAAAAGAAAGATTGGTTATACGGTTAATATGAAGCAGTATAGGCTTCTTCCGGGTCATACAGGGATCATTTTGATATTTCGTAATGCTGCAATACCTGGTAATAAATGTTCTTTCCCTGGGGAGCCCTGCCTGTCTCAAGGATGTAGTCATAGTTGCGGTGGTCAATGATTAGGATTCCGCCGGGTTTCACCATGCTGGCTATATTCTGCAGGGCCAACTTCTGATCGCTCTGATCCCCTGGGAGATATTCAGTCAGTCACTACATCTACAACCATTAATACACTCAAACAATAATAATAACCTTTACCTTTAAAATCTGGTAAATGAGCAAACGAGTTCCCCAGGCAAATAACTGCGTCGAATCCATCTTTTGGCTTTTGAACATCATCAGTTAGAGAAAGCCAGTTGGCCTCTTCAATTACTAAAAGTGTAAGATAAACCATAGAGGAACAATCAGTTAAACCTTAAAAAGTACCTTTATAGCATTTGACAGATGCTCTTATCAAGAGCGACTTACAATTGTGATTTTATATATACACACACACACACACACACACACATATATATATATATATATATACACATATACCAAAGAAGAGATTTATGGATGTGGTAAAGGAAGACATGAAGGTCGTTGGAGTCAAAAAAGAAGATGCAGAGGACAGGGTGAGACGGATGATTTGCTGTGGCGACCCCTGAAGGGAGCAGCCGAAAGGAAAAGAAGAAGATACATATATACATATACACACACACACACATATATATATATATATATATATATATATATATATATATATATATATATATATATATATTCAATTGTGGAATTCCGGTAAAGGGCCTTGTTTAAGGGCCCAGCAGTGCTGATCGTGAGGACTGAACCATGGACCTACGGATCAGTAACCCATCCCCTTAACCACAATGCCACCACTGTCCAAAAGTCTCTAAAGCCTATTACATTAATATATGTTCATTCATTTTCTGAACCGCTTAATCCTAAATATAGTCATGGGGTCGCTGGCGCCCATCTCAGCCAACTGGGCGAGGGTGCGGTACACCTTGGACGGCTCGCCAGGCCATTGCAGGGTCAACACTCACAACCCTTCATATTCATACTCACACCTAGAGACGATTTGGAACAACCAACTACTCCTGTCAACCTATTGTGCATGCTTTTGAACTGTGGGAGGAAACCGGAGTACTGGGAGAAAACCCATAAAAGCATGGGGAGAACATACAAACTCGACACAGAAACACCCAGGCTAGGAATCAAACCCAGAACCTTCTTGCTGTGAGTAGGACATGCTAACAACTATGCCGTCATGCTGCCCTCATTACATATATATATATATATAAAAAAGGGATCCCTTGCTACTTCGCGCTTCAATTCACGCGTCTTCGGTGCATTGTGCTTTTTTTTTAATATTCATCAAATTAAAAAATAAGGAAATTAAGGAAGAATCGAGGAAAAAGTTGAGAAAATGACACAAAAACAAGGCCAATTATGCAAAAAAAAAAAAACCCCACCCTAAACCAAAACAAAACAAAAACCCAAACTCTCCCATCAAAACTATTTACATTGTTGTGAGGTGCGCATCTGAGTGTGTGCATGTGTGTGCGTGCGTGTGTGTGCGCGTGTGTATTTATATTTTATTTACATCTTATGCAACATTTATAGCATTGAATATGTATTTATTGATATTATATACACATAGACATGTACGTATACGTCACTGGGGGGGTGATCCTACTTCAGGGATTTCAATGATCACGTGGGGATCTTGGTCCCAATTAACCGCGGAAAGTGAGGGAGCCCTAGGGATCCCTTGCACTTCAATTAATGCGGTTTCAGTGCATCACGGTTTTTTAAAAAATAAAATAAATATTCATCAAATTAAAAAATAAGGAAATTAAGGAAGAATATGTGGATATGTGAATATATTAAGGAAAACATCACAAAAAAAAGGCCAATTATGCAAAAAAAAATTGCATCTGTGTGTGGGTGTCTGTGCAGCCACGCCCCCTCTGCCGGAGCGTAGTATTACGTGCACCTCAGGATAATGCTTAATCATATTTCATACTTATATTTATTATCTATCTTTCTGTAGATTTTATTCCATTTCTACTTGTTCTTCAATTTCATTTCGCTTTCAATTTTGACCTCAGACAGCTTGTTATCTCCAGATGTTTGGAAAACGAATGTTGGCAAGTTGAAAAGCGTCTGTATTTATATTTTATTTACATCTTATGTTATTTTTTCAATGTTTAATTGTTATTATAAGCATTGGATATGTATTTATTGATATATACACATATACGTCGGTCGGGGGTGGGGGAGGGTCCTACTTCGCGGATTTCGATGGTCGCGTGGGGATCTCGGTCCCAATTAACCGCGGAAAGTGAGGCATCCCTGTATTAATGAGTAGGACCATCAATAGAATGTGTTTAAGAAGCATATTTTAGCGCATGAAATATCATACATAGGGTTTTAAAATTGCATCAATTATTCGCGGATTTTCGGGATCTGCGGGTAGGGGCGGAACGTAACCCCCGTGAATAACAGTTTTTTTTTGTAATTATACTTTATCGCATTCTTACAAAAAAAATCGTTATTCGCAGATTTTTGGGATCTGCGGGTAGGGGCGGAACGTAACCCCCGTGAATAACAGGGTTTTTTTGTAATTATACTTCATCGCATTCTTATAAAAAAAAAAACTGTTATTCGGGGATTTTCAGGATCTGCGGGTAGTGGCGGAACGTAAGCCCCGTGAATAACAGGGTTTTTTGTAATTATACTTTATCGCATTCTTACAAAAAAAAAAAAAAACGTTATTCGCAGATTTTTGGGATCTGCGGGTAGGGACGGAACGTAACCCCCGTGAATAACAGGTTTTTTTTGTAATTATACTTTATCGCATTCTTACAAAAAAAAATCGTTATTCGCAGATTTTTGGGATCTGCGGGTAGGGGCGGAACGTAACCCCCGTGAATAACAGGGTTTTTTTGTAATTATACTTCATCGCATTCTTATAAAAAAAAAAACTGTTATTCGGGGATTTTCAGGATCTGCGGGTAGTGGTGGAACGTAAGCCCCGTGAATAACAGGGTTTTTTGTAATTATACTTTATCGCATTCTTACAAAAAAAAAAAAAAACGTTATTCGCAGATTTTTGGGATCTGCGGGTAGGGACAGAACGTAACCCCCGTGAATAACAGGTTTTTTTTGTAATTATACTTTATCGCATTCTTACAAAAAAAAATCGTTATTCGCAGATTTTTGGGATCTGCGGGTAGGGGCGGAACGTAACCCCCGTGAATAACAGGTTTTTTTTGTAATTATACTTCATCGCATTCTTATAAAAAAAAAAAAACGTTATGCACAGATTTTCGGGATCTGCGGGTAGTGGCGGAACGTAAGCCCTGTGAATAACAGGGTTTTTTTGTAATTATGCTTTATCGCATTCTTGCTTTGTACGGTGACTGTGTGCACACGATTACCTCTGGGAACAATAAACCATTGTGATTACAATAATTTAGTGGATGTCCACCTTTTCCCATGCTATATATGAATTCTTTTCGCACCCCAGTTATCAAAAGCTGTCTCTTTCCTTCTTTCCCATCTCTCCTTGAGTGCATGCTTCAGCATCTTATCGCTGGCATCCACACTGACCATCTTGAATCCCTCCTCCAGCAGCATGATCGAGTCCACCCTGCAAAAAAGAAGTGTTTTAGGCAATGTCAATACGCTGGTGGACATTTCAGAGTCACAGAAAAGGCAACTGATTTCTGAGTCAAGTCTAGAATAAGACTGACATTGAGTCTTTAAATGTACATTAGGACCGCCTCTGCATCATGCCATGTGACTGAGTTTGTGTAACCTCTCTCAAATTACGGTGATTATTTTTCTGTAACACATTATCCATCATGCTTTGTTCATTTTATGCCACAGCAACAGTGATTATCAAGTCATCCTGAACCACAACACTGCAGTATGTTAAAAACGTGTGCGGTTAAAGCGGAATAAAGCAATTAACCGTGCAAATTCAAACAAATTACAAATTGTTGAAAACTAGGCACTCCCTGTGTCATACCTCAGGTTCACTAAGGAATGGAAAAACTGTTCTGTCCACCAGTTATTGCGTCAGCCTCCTTCCCTATCAGTTAAACCTTGAATATTGAACTAGTTGTGATATATTGGTTAAATAATGATCAACTGACCCCAAGAAGAGTTTAACATGCAAACATACACTGAACCTTTAATGGAAACATAGAAATGCCAACACAGCACTATTACTAACATTATATAATTTCTTATGCTCACATTAAGTTTCAATTACAACACCATTATAAGCACAGCTTGGTCCTTAGTGTTTATTAAACTTATTGAACCTGTGGCCTGCTCACTGAAGAAAACATGATTCCTCATTCATCCATTTTCTGCAACGACTTAATCCTAATTAGGGTCACAGGGAGGCTGGAGCCCAACCCAGCCGACTCCGTGCGAGGGCAGCTCGCCAGGTCTTCACAGGGCAGAAACACACTGACTGCTAGGCAGCCTACTGTTGTCGAGGATTTAGCAGTCTGGACGATTCTTCTTAAGTTTGGAGTAGTCCATGTTCATGGAGAAGAACTTGTACTGATCAGTTGGGTCAAAAGTCAGCAATGTGTGTGTTTTTTTTTTTCTTCCACATGAATCTCACACCATGGACACTGAGAGACATGGCCGGCCTGTGATAACCCAGTTAGCTGCACTGTGGAGGGACAGTGACAACCCATTGATAGTGGGGCTTGATCCCCCAACCTTTGGATCAGTGATCCAGCACCTTTACCACCAGACCACCACTGTCATGATTCCTCAAAGACAGGTGTTTTTCGAATGAGACAGATTCAGTGCATCACATGGAAAAAATAGCAATTTTCTTCACCGCTAAATTGCTCGGAGTGTGAATTGCACCCCCCTCGATCACACCTGTCTTTCCTCTCTCCCTCTCTCTCTCTCTCACACACACACACACACACACACACACAACACATTAAATGTGTAGACACATTAAATGTTTATTGTGGCGCTGTGGGTTCTGCCCACAAACAGGATGCCAGAGCATTTTAAGACGTGGAATTCAAAGCGCATTCCCTGTTTGACAGATCAGAGGTCCAAACTCAACTTTAACTTGATTCCTTGAGGGATCGGAGGTCCAGATGAGCCACGTTTTGCTCACATGCGCCACATTTATTAAACATTTACTGAATTAAACAACTGAAAACACTAAACCGAAACCTAAAGAGTTAAGCCTCCTTTCATCTCTGACTGACTCTGTAGGCAGTCTCTCTCTCTCTCTCTCTCTCTCTCTCTCTCTCTCTCTCTCTCTCACACACACACACACTCACACACACACACACACAAAACTCGGGCCCCACCCACATGCAACGCGCAGCTGACAGAACAATTCTATTTAAATGTTTAAATGGATGGGGTGTTTTATTTAAAGTGGAATTACAGTACCTGTTTGAAAGATCAGAGGTCCTCATTCAATATTAACTTGCTTCCTTGTGAGATCGGAAATGTCTTTGAATTTTTCCACATTTTGTCACGGTAAACCAACGAATGTAAGTGTGTTTTATTGGAACTGCCACATGAGTCAACACTTTCTACAACCACCTATTGTGGAAACTACAGCATCAAGTTTTTTGAGGAATGTCTGGACCAAATTTGCACATCTATAGACTGAAATTTTTTCCAATTCAACTTTGCAAAATAGCTCAAGCTCAGGCAGCTTGGATGGAGAGTGTCTGAACAGCAAATTAAGTCTTGCCACAGATTCCCAAGTGGATTTATAACTGGATTTTGACTGGTCCATTCTAACACATGGACATCAAACGCTTCCCTGTCCCTGCTGAAGTAAAGTATCCATAGAACATGATGCTGCCACCAGCATGTTTCACATTCGAGATGGTATGTTCAGGGTGATGTGCTGTGTTATTTTTCCACCACACACTGTTTTACATGTTGGCCATAAAGTTCAATTTTGGTCTCATCTGATCAGAGCACCTTCTTCCACATGTTTACTGTGTACCCCACATGGCTTGCAGCAAACTAGAAACATGACCTTTTGTGCATTTCTTTGAACAATGGCTTTCTTCTTGTCACTATTCCATGAAGGCCAGGTGTTTAGAGTGTCAGACAAATAGTTGTTCTGTGGACAGATTTCTGTGCCTGAGCTGTGGATCTCTGCATATACATACATAGCGAGCATGGGACTTTTAGGTGCTTTTCTGATCAATGCTCTCCTAACCAGGCCTACTGATTACGTCTTTGGCGGTGAGGATTGCAGGGGCATCATCTTGCCATTATCAGATAATAGAATGAATAGTACTCCTTCAGATACTTAAAACTTTTTTTTTTACTTAAACCTGCTTTAAACCTCACAACTTTATCCCGGATTTGTCTTGTGTGTTTCTTGAGCTTAATGATGCTGTTTCTTCACTAGATATTTGTGGTTGTAACATGACAAAATGTGGAAAAGTTCAAGGGTTATGAATGCTTTTGCAAGCCACTGTATATGTACAATAACAGTGGATTTGTGTGTGTGTGTGTGTGTGTGTGTGTGTGTGGGTGGGTGGGTGGGGTGGGGGTTCCATGGATAAACCTAAAAATAAATGCAAACAGCTAGCCAAATATCATGTTATGAACAACTCTGCACTCCTTGTTGAAACTCAACTGTACACAAGATACTAGTAGTGTGAATCAGAGAATCTGAGCTACACTGTACAGATATGGTAAGAGGTGGTGATGGAGTGCTGAACAAGCATCATGTGTGTGTGCATACATGTAAGTACACTGCCTTTCAGACAGCTGCAGTATGTGTGTAACAGTATGAGAACAAGTTATTATTAGGTCAAGCTAATGTGACACAGTTTTCCTCTCTGAGAAAGTGAAGTTCACCGAGTCAGAGCTGAGGCAAATCTAGTATGATTTCATCCTCTTTCTGAAAACAGCATTACATTCCTACAGATTATGACTGTTATGAGTAACACACTGTTCCTTATGATACCTTAGAAATATACTGATAGGTACGGCATATATAAAATGTGTGCTTCATTTTGAAGAGCAGACAAAGCAAAGTCCAATCATGGTGATATCATTCAACATCAGGGACACTTTCAATGATCATGTTAAAAGTCAAAGTAAAAACAATAATGGTTTCAAATAATAATTAACAATTTTAAAATAACTGAAACCTGTATAAAACATTTCTATATTAAGGAAGGTATATACAGACGTTACCCAACTTACATTCATTCGTTTTATGTTGGGGTTTTTTTTTTTTCTTCAAAAAAAAGGTCAAATTTTGAGTTTAGCGTGCTCTCTGTAGTACGAGATGTACCTACGTAGTACGCTGACGTAATGACGCTGCATCCATTGTTTACAAACGACAGACTGAACATGCCCCTAATTCTTCCCAGTTCAGTGTGTGTTACCCTTGTGTTAAGATGTCGGCTCAGTGATCTTTGTGTTTTCACTATTTTGCGGATTTTTGTAACCCTAAGCAAATATGGTTGGTCAGAAGCGCAAGCCTACTAGTATGGTTGAAAGTTTTCTGGCATATGCCGGAATTTCCGGTTTTTCCAAGACTGAATTAACTGTCTGCTTGGATCGGCGCAATCTACCATGCAGACTCTGTTAAGAAAAGAGTTGCAAAATGAATGAAAACCCGAATCCAGAAAAAAGAGAACTCTCCGCTCTGCTGGTGATTCACATCAGTGCAGGCTGAGTACTAAACAAGTATTCAATGGCGCCCTTGCTCACTTGAAAGACCGGAAGTCCGGATAATCCACGCTTTGTCTCAAGCACAAGCAATTAAACTACTTTCAGTGGAGCGCCTCACATATTGTAAGCGTTGTTTGTCTGTTTTAAGCTTAATGTAAAGTGACTCGGCTCAGCTTCATGTAAAGTGACTCGGCTCAATGCAAATTTGCAGCGTATTTAAAATGGTGTGAACTTTAATGAAAGAAGAGGAATCCTGCATGTCAGAAATAGATAAGGATGTTAAGAATAAGTTTAAGTGGGAATGGCTAGAAAAGATTTTGAAATTTGAGGTGAAAATCGGCAAACAGACTCAGAATGTATCGGGACCTTTGGCGAGTTTCATAAAAAAAAATTTCACATTGCCGGCAAGGTCTTCCATCTACTCGTGATATTGGGAATCAGAAAAAGCGACAAGCCATCTCGTTAGAAATGAAGATGGCTATGATCAAGAAAATTGATGCTGGAGAAAAACACGTGAATGTTGCACGTTTCCTTCAAATGGCTCCGTCGACCATCGGAACCATTTACAAGCAGAAAGATCGCATCACAGAGAATGTTAAAGGTTATATTTGATACTGTATTTGATATTTGATGAGTGAATTTGATTAAAATTTATCTATTTTAAATTATTTTGCTTGAATTTAATTTATTTGAAATTAATGTTGATATTATTTGATATATTTGATATTATTTTACAATGTTATGTTTATAATAATTGATTTTGTGGTGTTTTATGAGATACGGTGATGGCATTTATGGATGTGTAGTACAGTATGAACGTCATACGTCACTGGAACATACATTAACAACTTACGTTTTTTTTTCACCTTACGTTTGGCTGTCCGGAACCTAATTAAAACGTAAGTTGGGGAGCGTCTGTAATTAGCTGGTCTTTTTTATTCTGAAAACTAGTTTCATAGAAAAATAGTAGGGCAGTAGTGGCCTGGTGGTAATGGTGCTGGATCACTGATCCTAGGGTTGAGGGTTCCAGTCCACTCTCCACAAGGTTGTCTCTCTCACACACACACACACACACACACACACACACACACTAGTGCAGCTAACTGGGTTATCAAAGGTCGGCCATGTCTCTCACTGTCTATGGTGAGAGGTTCATGTAAAAGAACCATTGCTGACTTTCGACAAGAGTAGCTGAATAGCCGTCAGCGTGTCTCTGCCCCTTGCTAAAAGGTTGTGTAACGAAGAGGGTCCGACATAAAAACCTATGCCAAATCAAACATGCGATGACTCGCTGTAGTGACCCCTGAGAAAAAGGGACCAGCCGAAAGAAAAAGAAGAAAGCTACTTCTAGATTACAATAATTTCAACAATGTGGCATGAGAACACAAGTATGATGGTCGATGAAAATGGGCCTCTGTACATATCCCATTAAAATCCATCCATTTCCACAAATAATAGTACAGGGATCCCTCACTTTTCACGGTTAATTGGGACCCCTCGACTACATATGTGTATGTCTTCTTTTCCTTTTGGCTGGTCCCAATAAATACATATTCAATGCTATAAATGCTTGTAATAACAATTAAACATAAAAATAATGCATAGGATGTAAATAAAATATAAATACACACACATACAAACGCACGCACTCAGATGCACACCTCACATAAAAATGTACGTAAGTTTTGATCGGAGGTTTTGGGTTGTTTTTTGTTTTGTGTTAGTTTAGGATTTTTTACAGAATAATTGGCCTTGTTTTGCAGCATTTTCCTTAACTTTATCCACTATTCCATCATTTCCTTAGTTTTTTAAATTCGATGAATATTAAAAAAAAAAAAAAAAAAAACACGTTGCACTGAAGCCGCATGAATTGAAGCGCGAAGTTTAAATTCGATGAATATTAAAAAAAAAAAAAAAAACCACGTTGCACTGAAGCCGCATGAATTGAAGCGCGAAGTAGTGAGGAATCCCTGTATTTTACAACATTAACAGTGTCTAGACTGCTATTTTTTTAATTGAAAAAATGCTATCGAAGAAATTTCTAAGTGACCCCAAACTTTTCAGCAGTAGTGTGTATATTGTGCATCGTGCATGTATGGCACATGTACACACCCCACCCCCACTCCAGGGGTGAATGGGAAGGTGTTATAAGAATATGGATTACCTTGTGACCTTAAAACACGGTCGAGGTAATCCATATTCCCATAACACCTCCCCATTCACCCCTGGGGTGGGGGTGTGTACGTGTGCCATACACCAAATTTGGTGGTGATCCTATGTCATTTCCTTCCAAAATTATCTCGATAACAAGCCTTGATAAGTTGACGAAAGAATAACAAACTTGGGGGGGGGGGGGTCAAGGTGTATTATTAAAAATATTGATTTTTGAAAGGTCTGTTCACATAGAATTATGTAAATTTTACTTGAACTGTCTAATATCAAAATGAAACTGTCTTGTTTATGAAATTCTGTGAAGGGTCTAATTACTTCATATCTTTATGGATTGTTTGTGATTTTAATTACAGGAAGGAAACTATTTATCTATTTTCATCTCAACAGGAAGGGTAGCAAATCTGTCTTTTTTTCAGCGTGGTCAGTTTCTTTCAATTCATTGGTTTATCCTTTTTGTCCATGTATTCCCTTTGCACTCGCCCCGTCCGTGACATGCAATGGTAGCCACCCGCCTCTTTGCGAACTGCAGTGCATGCGCATTTGGGGATGGTCTACCACACTTGGAGGGAAAGCGTTATCCGCCCCCTCATACAAATGATCTCACAGATGCCCCTGATTGGCTTGTGATCGCTGTGAGTGACAGGGAAGTAAGCGTATGTTGTCCCTCCCGTGAAATTAGCTCCAATGGACTCATAGAAATGGACGGCTGTGGCATTAACCCGGATTCAAACTTGCGATCTCCAGGTTAATAAACTTTGTCGATGCGCCACTCAGGAGAACCAGGTTTATCCTTGTAACTTGTAGATTTGTTTATTTTTTTCTCTCTCTTTAATTGCGATTTCATTTTGAATGTGACTGTTTTTTGTGGGGGGGGTTTTTGTTTGTTTGTTTTTTTTTTCTTTTAGTGAACAGGGTTAATTTCCTGTTTTGTGGATGAACTTTTCCTGAGCTTTCACTGGAATTACTTATACTGTTGTATCAGCATTTTTGCTCTTCTGGTTTGGCCAGCTGATTGACAATGAGTTTTTGGTTTAGCTTCACTTCCCCTCACTTATCATATTTTCATGGGTAGTTTTAATTAAAAGGAAATAAATCTTGCACAGTGATTCTGACTCGGAATACACAAAGTACACTGTGGACTATAAGATGTTCTAATGTCCCAAATATAAACCTCTTCATGAACCTTTATAAATACAAAAAATAAATAAATCATACATATTATATAAAATAAATAACACACACACACACACACACACACACACACACACACACACACACACACACACACAGCATTATGTCTGTAAATATTAGATACGTTATCTTCCTTTTTCATGCTCTTAAAATTCTTCCTTATTAAAAATAGAGACGGAGGACAGCAGACCTAAGCTTTTGTCAAGTTTACCACCATTCCCTTAGTCTTGCCTCACCACGCTAGCTGTACTACTATGTACTGAACTGTTCCATTTTGGTCCGAGTTATCAATCATGGCTCTATATTGCTACCCCTGTCTATAACCGACCACCAGTAGGCTTGGTTTTCACATACATTTCTGCAGGTAAAACGAGTCACGCCTTACTAGGTACACAGCATGAACATGAAAGATGGTAGGACTGTCCTTCCTGCAGCTTCTGTTCTGTTGACCAGCAGGTCTCATACTCATTTCCATAAACACACAAACTCTTAGCTGACTGTCAAGTAGTCAGTGACTCAAGGTGTTGAGGTAGGTTTCACCCCCCATCACCCTAAGCAGAAAAGATTGCATGGTGCTAATGGCACTGGAAATGTTCAAGAACATGTCCCTTATCCTTACACCACTGCTGGACATGGCCAAACTGGGAGTAGGTCCTCTGCAGTAGATTGATAACGGAATAAGTGTGTATGAATGAATCATGCGTTTTACATGTAAAATGCGGTTCAATTTACGAAAAATCCAGGTTAAGAAAAAGGCTCTGGAACGGATTAATTTCGTAAGGTGAGGTACCACTGTGTGTGTGTGTGTGTGTGTGTGTATATATATATATATATATATATATATATATATATATACACACACACACACATATATATATATATATATATATATATATATATATATATATATATATATATATATATATATACATATATATATACACACACACACATATATATATATATATATATATATATATATATATATATATATATATATATATATACATACACATATATATGAGAGAGAGATTTCCTTTCAGCTTTTTCCCCTTTATTTTTTTTCAGGGGTTGCCACAGGGAATGATTTGCACGTTTGATTTGGCATAGGTTTTTATGTCGGATGCCCTTCCTGACACAACCCTTTTGCAAGGGACAGAAACACACTGACGGCTTTGCAGCCTACTCTTGTTGAAAGTCAGCAATGGTTCTTTTACATGCCTCCCACCATAAACAGTGAGAGACATGGCTAGCCTTTGATAATCCAGTTATCTGCACTGGGGGGGACAGTGACGACCTTGTGGAGAGTGGGACTCGAACCCCCAATCTTAGAATCAGCGATCCAGCACCCTATACCACCAGGTCACCACTGCCCTGATTATTTATATTTATATATATATATATATATATATATATATATATATATATATATATATATGCATACATACACCCATATATCTATATCTATATATATCTATATATATATTAACCTATTGGTTTACAGTACATACCTTTCTGGTTGTGATGCATCAGTGTATGTGGATGGATGGATGGGGACAGAGAGATGGAGGAAGGGTTATTGCTTTGAGGGGGTGTGGTGGTTTTACCCTTCTCTGGCTCTCATTGATATATATATATTTTTTTGTCACATGTTTGACAATATTCTATTACAAGAGATCAATGAAAAATTACATCTTGAAAAGTTTTTCATTTCCTGGCGATTTTAAAGGCAGAAAACTTGTACCTCATGCAAATATCTCTCCAGAACCATCTGGAAAAACCACCTCGAGTAAATTTAAGAAATTTTATGCAGAATTTGAGCATGCATTCATCATTCTTCACTGAAAATTCAAACTGTGCAGTTAGAGGAAACATGTTCACTAAAGACAGCTGTTGTGGCTGAATGGGTAAATTCTCCAAAGCCATATTCTAAAAATCCAAGGGAATGCATTCCTAGAAGAGCGGGAGATATTATAAGAAATAAGAAGAGGGTAAAGGTGTTGTATGTCAGAGCAGTGAAAAATATGATGGAAATACACGGCTCAGGTAAACGTACATGGTACAGGTTCTAAAGTTTAGAATGTACAATTCTGTAGTAGGGGCAGTGGTGGCCTAGTGGTATAGGTGCTGGATCAATGATCCTAAGGTCGGGGGTTGAAACCCCACTCACCACAGGTTGTCACTGTCCCAACCCCCAGTGCAGATAACTGGGTTATCAAAGGCCAGCCATGCCTCTCTCTATCTCACAGTCTCACAGGGTGAGGTTCATGTAAAAGAGCCATTACTGACTTTCTACCTGAGTAGGCTGCAAAGCCGTCAGCGTGTTTCCGCCCTGCGATGGCCTGGCAAGCTGTCCAGGGTGTACTTTGCCTTCGCCCGGAGCTGGCTGGGATGGGCACCAGCCTCCCCGTGACCCTGATTAGGATTAAGCGGTTACAGAAAACGAACTGATGAATTCTGTAGCGACTGCTTGCGGTTACTGATCATCGGGTTACAACTTCTATTCCATGGTCAGGTCCTACAGGAAGGCCATGAATCACCCTGTGGTCTGACCATAAGCAAGCTGGTTTGAGCACAGAGAAGCGGTATGTGACTTCAAAAGATTCCTCATTTTTCTTCTTCCCTATTGTATTATTTCTCTTCTTATGTACAAAAGTGGTCAGTTGATATTACAGAACAGCATGGAACACAGAGACTGAAGCTCAGGAAGGCCGAACAAGGAAAATGCAGGTGAAAGGTGGAAATTCTGGGGGATTGCAAAAGTCAGGCTGGAGTCATCCATGCATGCGCGTATGTGTGTGTGTGTGTGTGTGTGTGTATGCACTCATGTGTGTGTGTGTGTGTATGCACTCATGTGTGTGTGTGTATGCACTCATGTGTGTGTGTGTATGCACTCATGTGTGTGTGTGTGTATGCACTCATGTGTGTGTGTGTGTATGCACTCATGTGTGTGTGTGTGTGTATGCACTCATGTGTGTGTGTGTGTATGCACTCATGTGTGTGTGTGTGTGTATGCACTCATGTGTGTGTGTGTGCGTGTATGCACTCATGTGTGTGTGTGTGTGTGTATGCACTCATGTGTGTGTGTGTGTGTATGCACTCATGTGTGTGTGTGTGTGTATGCACTCATGTGTGTGTGTGTGTGTGTATGCACTCATGTGTGTGTGTGTGTGTATGCACTCGTGTGTGTGTGTGTGTGTATGCACTCGTGTGTGTGTGTGTGTGTGTATGCACTCATGTGTGTGTGTGTGTGTGTGTGTGTGTATGCACTCATGTGTGTGTGTGTATGCACTCATGTGTGTGTATGCACTCATGTGTGTGTATGCACTCATGCACGTGTGTGTATGCACTCATGCACGTGTGTGTGTGTATATGCACTCATGCACGTGTGTGTGTATATGCACTCATGCACGTGTGTGTGTGTATATGCACTCATGCACGTGTGTGTGTATATGTACTCATGCACGTGTGTGTGTGTATGCACTCATGCACGTGTGTGTGTGTGTATGCACTCATGCACGTGTGTGTGTGTGTATACACTCATGCACGTGTGTGTGTGTGTGTGTGTGTGTGTGTGTGTGTGTGTGTGTGAGTGTGAGGAAATACCCCGTGCCGCAAGCCACATCCAGCACCATCTTACAGCCCTGGTTTTTCAGCAGCGACACCAGCCAGCTGCGGTATTCCTCGGTGCGCTTCTTCGTGTCTCCGATGTACATCTGCCATACTTTGGCGGCTCTGCCGTCCGCGTACTGATCCGGCAGGCCGACGGCGGCCACGCCGAGAGAGCGCGTGCGGTAAACACTGTCCACCATCCTGCCTCTACACTACGTTAACAACACGTGTGATATTTACGCAATAAATCACACAAGGCACTGATTTTTTTTTTTCTTCCCCACCCCCAACCTCTGTCTCTGGACTTGAAGCGGACATAAAACCTGCACGATCCAGCTGTTATTATTTATATAAGGAAGTGAACTACAGGAAGAACTTTGAACCAATCAAATACCGGTATTCTCTCCACCTACCTCTTTATTGGTCATATCCGCAGTGACGTTTGCAAGCGACGCTGGCTCCGCCTTATTTGAGATTTAATTTTAATTTTTTTTTTTTTTAGGCATTCTCAGGTTTCATTCTTTCAGGCGACCTCTTGTAGTTATTACGTCAAGGAAATGCCCTGACAAACATCCACAAGTAATTCATTTACAATGAACGTTTAACCAAGAATGTAGATACAGTATAGGCAAATTATAGTCCAGGGGTGGCCAACCTGTCAGAGACCAAGAGCCACACTTTAGATAGTGCTACCACAAAGAGCCACATCATACATGAACATCTCCCATCACTCTCTCTCTCACTCACACACACACACACACACACACACACACACACACACCTCTGCTCAGCCAGATTTATTGTAAATTCACACACCAACATGATCAAATACATGGGCAGTGGTGTTCTAGTGGTGAAGGCACAGGATCGCTGATCCTAAGGTTTGGGCTTCGAGTCCCCACAAGGTTGTCACTGTCCCCCCAGTGCAGCTAACTGGGTTATCAAAGGCCAGCCATGTCTCTCACTGTCTATGGTGAGAGGCATGTAAAAGAACCATTGCTGACTTTTGTAAAGAGTAGGCTGCAAAGCCATCAGCGTGCTTCTATGACCTGGAGAGGGATGGGCTCCTCCAGGCCAAATCAGACCAAGTCTTACACCGACATCAGTCTTCAGTATTGGTTTACTTGGTTTACCACGAAGAAGAAGGTCAGAGTGCAATTATGATTCAATAGCCGTCTTCAGTTCATCAGTTTATTTTCTGTAACCGCTTAATCCTAATTAGGGTTGCGGGGAAGCTCGTGCCCATCCCAGCTGACTCCGGGTGAAGGCGGGGGGTCATGATGACCTTGTGGAGAGTGGGCCTTGTACCCCCAACCTTAGGATTAGTGATCCAGCACCTACTGGATACCACTAGGCCACCACTACCCTTTCAATAAGATAAGATAAGATACAGCTTTATTAATCTCACAATGGAGAAATTCACTGTTACAGGCTCTTGAGGTACCATCAGTAGGGGGTGCAAAAATAGATACAAGTACAAACATACACACGTACATATATATTATATAAGTAAATAAATAAATAGATACATAAATAGTATAAATTAATAAACGATAAAAGAAAAGAATGGAGCAACTTTATAGACTGGCCTATATTAAAGTGTAATGTATCTGAGTGCAGAGTAGATGGGTTGATATGGTTCACAGTCAGTGGGGTAGATGTGGTTGATTAAAGTGCACGGGATTTTTATTGCACACAAAGTGGCGTTGTACAGTCTGACAGCGGCGGGAATGAACGACCTGCGGTAGCGCTCCTTCCTGCACTGAGGATGTCTCAGTCGTCCACTGAAGGAGCTGCTCAGCTCCTCTACAGTCTGCTGCAGTGGGTGAGAGCTGTTGAACAGGATGGATGTGAGCTTTGCTACCATCCTCCTCTCACTCACCTCCTCCACAGAGTCCAGTGGGCAGCCTAGGACAGAGCTGGCCCTCCTGACCAGCTTGTTCAGTCTCTTCCTGTCCCGCTCTGTGCTGCCTGGGGCCCAGCAGATGGCAGCGTAGAGGATTGCAGAGGCTACCACAGAGTCATAAAAAGTCCTGAGCAGAGGTCTGCATATGCCGAAGGACCTGAGTCTCCTCAGAAGGTGGAGGCGACTCTGGCCCTTCTTGTACAGGGCGTTGGTGTTGTGGGACCAGTCCAGTTTATTGTTAAGGTGAACACCCAGGTACTTGAAACTGTCCACTGTCTCAATGTCCTGTCCCTGGATGTTCACTAGTAAGTGTGTGTGTGTGTGTGTGTGTGTGTGTGTGTTCGAGTGCTTCTCCTGAAGTCGACCACCATCTCCTTCGTCTTCCTAGTGTTCAAGCACAGGTGGTTGCGCTCACACCAGTCCATGAAGTCAACGATGACCGACCGGTACTCCAGCTCGTTCCCCTCTGACACACGGCCCACAATGGCGGAGTCGTCCGAGAACTTCTGGAGGTGGCAGCTGTTTGTGTTATATATGAAGTCCGAGGTATAGATGTTGAAAAGGAAGGGTGAGAGGACGGTGCCCTGCGGTGCCCCCGTGCTGCAGACTACCACCTTTGACTTCCAGGCACGCAGCCGCACGCACTGTGGACGGTTAGTAAGGTAGTCAATAATCCAGGCAGCAAGATGCCCGTCCACTCCCACGTCCTCCAGCTTCCCCCGCAGGCGCGCTGGCCTGATGGTGTTGAAGGCGCTGGAGAAGTCAAAGAACATGACCCTCACAGCGCTGCCGGGCGATCTCCAGGTGGGTGAGTGCCCGCTGCAGAAGGTAGATGACGGCGTCTTCTACTCCGATGTTGGGCCTGTAGGCAAACTGCAGCGGCTCTAGGGTGGGGCTCACCATAGAGCGGAGGTGTTCAAGGACGAGCCTTTCCATGGTCTTAATGAGGTGGGAGGTCAGGCGACAGGTCTGTAGTGGGCTGGTTCCTTCGCTTGTGCTGTTTTGGGAACCGGAACCACACAGGAGGTCTTCCATAGGACAGGAACCTTCTCCAGGCTGAGGCTCAGGTTGTACAGGTAGCATAGTACCACACAGAGCTGGTCTGCGCAGGTCCTCAGCAGCCTGGGACTGATGCCATCAGGTCCTTCAGATTTCCTCTGATTTAGTCGCCTCAGCTGTCTCCTCACCTGGTCTGATGTGAGGGAGAGGGGGCTGGGGTGGGCTGCAGAGGGAGGGGATGTGTCTGTCGGGCTGTAGCAGTCAAGTGAAGTTGGCCTGGGGAGGGGAGGTGTCAGCTGGTGTGGAGACGTGTGAAGAGGGGAGGGGAACGGGGAGGGGTGCAGAGGGGGAGGGGGGAGAATCAAACCTGTTGAAGTAACAGTTTAGTTCATCCGCCCAGCGCTGGTCACCATCAGCTGTCCCTCTGACACTCTGCCCAAACCCAGACATGGTCTTTAGTCCTCTCCAGACGTCCCGCACGTTGTTCTGAGCCAGCTTCTCCTCCAGCTTCTTCCCATAGTCCTTCTTTGCCTTCCTGATCCTCCACTGGAGCTCACGCTGGACCTTCTTCTGCTCCTCTCTGTCCCCCGAGATGAAAGCCCTCTTTTTCTGGTTCAGGAGGACTTTAAGCTCAGGGGTGACCCATGGGTGGTTGTTGGAGAAGCACCGTACCCTCCGTGTTGGCACAGTGCTGTCCACGCAGAAGTTCATGTAGTCGGTGATGCAGTGTGTGAGGCCGTCGATGTCATCACCAAAGGAGTCACAGAGCATGCTCCAGGCCGTCTTAATGTACAATATTCTGTGTTCAACAGTGTGGTGGGACAGTTGGACGTCTGATACCACGCGTTATAGTTTGTCGTTTGCAGGAGACAACATTTCAACAACGTCACTGAGGGATTTTATAACGAACTCTCCTTCATTGTATGGCGTTTTGGCCCGTGTAATGTTCCAAGCCAGTTGATACGATGCAAGCGTTACGGTCTCTGAGCACTTCGTAAATTTTTTGAAAAACTATATCTGCTTTTCTGGCGGACTTTTCAAAGTGGACAACTTGTACTTGTGACGTTCATTCCCTTTTGGAAATTCCTGGTCAAAGTTAGCATGCTGTGAGCTGAAGTGGTGCTGAAGATTTGATGTTTTGAAATGCGCCAATGACGCCTGACAGAAAAGCACAAGCACAATGGCTTTCCATTACATTCAAGAACAACAAAAACCCCTCCCACTCTGTTAAAAATGTCCTGTGTTCGTCCTCATATTCTCATTTTGCTGTGCATTTTTTCCTGCCATTTTAAGAGCAAATTTGACACAAATCAATATGAACATAAGAGCCGCATGAAATTAGGCAAAGCGCCACATGCGGCTCCGAAGCCCCGGGTTGGCAGCACCTGTTCTAGGGTATAATTGCCCCCATAGCAAGAAGTGGTGGCTTAGTGGTTAAGGCAATGGGTTACTGATCCAAAGGTCAGCAGTTCAATCCCCATTGTCACAACTGTTGGGCCCTTGAACAAGGCCCTTATCCTTCAATTGCCCAGTTGTATTAAAATGGTAATTGTTAGTAGCTCTGGATAAAAGTGTCTACCAAATACTGTAGGTGTAAGTTATAAGTGAAGCCAGGTGTGAATGTCCCGGAATCAAGTCCTGGGCTCGGGTGATTTTAGGCGGAGTTTGCGTATTCTCACTGTGCATGTGTGGGTTTTCTTCCAGGTGTTCCAGTTTCCTTCAACAGTCCAGATATGCACATCAAGCTCATTGGTTGTTCTAAATTGCCCCAAGGTGTGAATGTGATTGTGAATGGTTGTGTGTGATTGCCATGTAATCTGGTGCGCTGCTCAGGGTGTACTCCACTGGGCAAGGTTTTAAGTGTGCCTCTGCCAATCCAGCAGTATTAATGTGTATGAGTAAAAAAAATTAACTGGGAAGGGAACCGCTTTATGCTGTGGAAACAAGGGATCAACTCCTGCCTGATGAGTCAGTAGGTTTGGGTGCAAAAGCTCAGTGGGCCTTAGCGTAATACAATTTTTCTAATGAATAGAAAAAAAAACCAATGATTTATTTAGTTGATTTCTTTTTTTTTTTCAAATTTGTTAGTTAAAATTGTTAATGGCTTTTTGAAAATATGAACTCTGTAAGGAAAGAATAAGAATAGTCTGTCACAGGAAAACAATCACCAACAAGGAGGTGTGGTGAGGTGTGGTACAAATAATGCAAATGATCTAATAATAAGGAAAATGTGCAGAACATTATGAAAATTATTGCTTAATCTATGGCCTCAGGACAAGTGTATTAAGTGGTGAACTGTCTTCTGATCGAGAATATTTGTTTGTGTATGAATAGATCTCATGGCATTTATTTTATACACTTTTTAGATCCTCAGGTGGAGCTTCCTGAGCAGGAACAGAAATTCGAAGTCGGCTGCCCTCTATTTTATTGTTCAGGCTTTTATTTTTAGTAATTATTTTTGTAATTATTAGCATTTATGAGTGTCATATTAGCATTTATGAGTGTCTGAGGACAAAATCTTGACCATACCTGTACACAGATTTTTTTTTTTTTTCAAAAAAAACTTGGTGGAAACCCTGGTCTACCTGAGTCTCTCAATAATAGATGGATGGATGGATGGATGGATGGATATGAAGAAATTAGTCTAGTTCTTTTGTACCCTGGACTTTAGGCTTATGAAGCTTTAGCTCAAGTGTTCTTCTTCTTCTTTTCCTTTCGGCTGTTCCCTTCAGGGGTCGCCACAGCGAATCATCTGCCTCCATCTCACCCTATCTTCTGCATCTTCTTCTCTTACACCAACTACCTCCATGTCCTCCTTCAACACATCCATGAATCATCTCTTTGGTCTTCCTCTAGGCCTTCTACCTGGTAGTTCCAACCTCAGCATCCTACTACCAATATACTCACTATCCATCCTCTGTACATGTCCAAACCATCTCAATCTAAAAGCTTGAGATCAAGTAATTATACAAAATGTGCAATACTGGGTCAGTTTCAACAACAAATAATAAATACAGTATATCAAAAAATAATTGTTGATGTTCAGGTCATAACCTGAGTACCCTTGTAATGTACCATTGGTGTACTGTATGAGCATTATAAAAATAATTTTGATTACTTTCTTGATAAAGAATATCATTAGCTGATAGAGGTGGGCATTGTTTTTTTCCACATGGTTGACATCAAATGGAAATTTGGCAGTTTTGATGTAAGGCCACCACCACCACCACCACCAAGTAGAAACGCCAACTAATTTATCTCCCCACCAGTTTTAAGATCATGAATTACTTGAATTACTTTGACTGGGTTTAAAACAGGGGTTTCCAACCAGGGGTGCTCACATTCCCTGGGGTGCGAGACATCATTCCAGGGGGTGCGAGAATCAGGGCTGTAACTTTTGAAATAAATAAATATCTAAATATCTTTTGATAAAACTTTTGTCTGATTCCACATCCTTTATCTTTGAACAAAGTATAAAATGTAGGGGGGTGTGAGGTCAGAGCAAAATCTTTTTAGGGGTGCAAGAGTACAAAAAGTTTGGGAATCACTTGTTTATAATGAACCAATTGCTGTAAAAAAGAAAAAAAAAGAAAAGAAAGGAAAAAAATTCACTCAACTTTTAATCTTACAATGTTAACATGGATTTAATGCCAAGTTTCAATGGAAAAATGTGTCTCAATGTGCTGACCTTAAAGAAATATTAACAAACCAGTACTTCGAAACAGTGTTGGAAACCATCCAGGCAGTCTATCTATTAATCAAAGGGCAAAATCCAGCAAAGAAATAACAAATACATCAAGGTCATAGACACGAGCCAGTTCAAGGTCCAATGCCCAAGATATAAGATTACATGTATTCATTTCCATTAAAGTAAATTGGTCACCAAAAATATATCTATACATATATCTGTTGTTTGAGTTGGTAAATCGCAAAGGATACACTGAGTGTTTTTCTAAGACTAAACACATCCACAGGAGCAATATTATTAATTACCTAAATGAGTTTTTTTCCATAGATGAAAAGGAGACACACACCAGAGTCCTTTACCATTTGTGGAAGGTGGACCTGACCTCAAGGGGTGGGTTATGTTAAGTCTGGTTTGAAAGTTAAAGTGTGGTTCAGAGCTGATTCCAGGACAAAGTAAAATGATTTACTCAGACTCAGGGGGTCAAACCTAAGGCCCGTGGACCAAATCTAGCCCGCCGACTAATTTTATTTTTATTTATAGTTTGCATCAACCATCACTATGAAATGTATTCATCACCATGAGGTTACCATGAAATGTAATTCATCATCTATCCACTGCAGCAAGCTATTTCAAATAACCAGGTGGTCATTCATAATTCGAAAAAGGAGGTGTGTTATCAGAAAAGAAAAGTGGGGGGGGGGGGGAAGGTTTTGTGATGTGGCCCGAAGTGAAAATGAGTTTGTCATCCCTGGCATAAAAGCAATAGGCTTGTTGGAAACCTTCTGAAATGAGGGACCACGTCTTTCACATTTGACCCATGTAGCTGGAGTAGACTGAACCGATGATTCTATTCTTTTCCTTCTAGAGGGTTGATAATAATTGGATTTTTGGAAAACATCCACCACCACCCCACCACACCCCACCACACCCCACCCCACCTCACCTGCAACCACTCTTCATCAAGGGGACTGAGGTGAAGAGGGCTGACATCTGTAGGTTCTTAGGACTGCAAATAACATCGGATCTGAGCTGGACTTTAAACACTATGGCCATAGTGAAAAAAGCCCAGCAGGGACTCTATTTCATCAGGATTCTCAGAAAAGGATGGGCATAGATATGTATATATATATAGTATATGGGTATGTATGTATGTATGTATGTGTATATAGGTACATATATATATATATATGTGTGTGTATGTACATATGTATGTATGCATATATATATATATATATATATATATATATATATATATATATATATATATAAACTGAACTGGGAAGAAGGAGGGGTACGTTCAGTCTGTCGTTTGTAAACAATGGACGCAGCGTCATTACGTCAGCGTACTATGTAGGTACGTCTAAACTCAAAATTTGACTTTTTTTTCACTTCTTCTTCTTCTTCTTCTTCTTCTCCTTTTCCTTTTGGCTTTTCCCTTCAGGGGTCGCCACAGCGAATCATCTGCCTCCATCTCACCCTATCCTTTGCATCTTCTTCTCTTACACCAACGACCTTCATGTCCTCCTTCACCACATCCATGAATCGTCTCTTTGGTCTTCCTCTAGGCCTTCTGCCTGGTAGTTCCAGCCTCAGCATCCTATTACCAATATACCCACTATCCCTCCTCTGTACATGTCCAAACCATGTCAATCTAGCCTCTCTGACTTTGTCTCCAAAACGTCTTACACGGGCTGTCCCTCTGATGTGCTCATTCCTGATCCTATCCATCCTCGTTACTCCCAAAGTGAACCTCAACATTTTCATCTCTGCTACCTCCAGCTCTGCCTCCTGTCTTTTCCCCAGGGCCACTGTTTCTAACCCATACAACATCGTTGGCCTCAACACTGTCTTGTACACTTTTCCTTTCATTCTTGCCGATACCTTCCTATCACACATCACACCGGAATGGTTTCTCCAACCATTCCAACCTGCCTGCACACGTTTCTTGACCTCTTTTCCACACTCTCCATTGCTCTGGATTGTTGAGCCTAAGTACTTAAAATCCTACTTTTTTTTTTTTTTTTTTTGAACAGTATATGTATATACATATGGATGGATAATACATACAAAACAACATAACTGAGTGCAATATAATTTACATTGTTGTGTCTAATGTCTTTGTTGTTGCTTAATATTTTACTAAATTAAGTACTGTCTACTGGGCCGGTGTTAGGCCCTTTCTATGCATCAGACTTAGGTCCTTATTCTTTCGAAGTACTGTATATGTTTTTTGCCTGTTCTGGGCCTCTCTGTTTTTCTTTCTTTTCCTAAACTGAGTCTTTGTTCGACCACACAAGAATTTCCTGTGTGTAAAAGCATAAATGGCAATAAGGAGACTTTGACTTGACTTGTATTTAACTAGATCACGACCTCACAGAGGAAAATGAAACATGTTACAACTCTAATGAAAATGATTTAAATGAAAATCAAACTTCTGCATGTACATTCATTTACACATCAAGTGAAGGAATTAAAGGGGCTGGGGTGATGTAGTTGTTAACTTGTCTGCCTTACAGAAAGAATGTCCTGGGTTTGATTCCCAGGCTCAATGAGGGTGCTTATGTGTAGATTCTGCATATTTGCTTCAGGCTTGCACCTGCTTGTCAAATTTGTGCTCCAATAACAGACAAATTGTGTATATATACTGTATACAATTTTTCATTGGTAGTAGGATGCTGAGGTTGGAACTACCAGGCAGAAGGCCTAGAGGAGGACCAAAGAGACGATTCATGGACGTAGTGAAGGAGGACATGAAGGCAGTTGTTGTAAGAGAAGAAGATGCAGAGGATAGGGTGAGATGGAGGCAGATGATTTGCTATGGCGACCCCTGAAGAGAAAAGCCGAAAGGAAAAGAAGAAGACTGTATACAATTTTTCATGATCAATCAATCAATCTATCTATTTATCTATCTATCATCAGTTGAAAATCGCCCTGACAATGGCCTGTCTCTCACTGTCTATGGTGTGAGGCATGTAAAAGAACCATTGCTGACTTTCAACAAGAGTAGGCTGCAAAGCCTTGTGATGGCCTGCTTGAGCTGTCCAGGGTGTACTCTGCCCTCACCCGGAGTCGTCTGGGCTGGGCGCCAACTCTAATTTATATTAAGTGGTTACAGCAAATGACCAGATGAACTAAACAGATCAAGGCAGTACCACTTGCCCACTTGTCATAACTACAGGAGTTTAATAGCTGTAAAGTCTGTTATGGTGTGGCGCCACCTTGTGGACAAAAAAATCTAAACGCTTGCACACTGCACTCTTAAGCCAATAAAAAGCCTCAAATAAAAAGCCTATTGTCAGGTGGTATGGTGGTCAGGTGCAGCAAGAAGGTCCTGGGTTTGAGTCGTGGCCTGGGCAAGGGTTAAAGGGGAAATAAAGCACATCGAGATGTAACATTGTCTCGCTTCATTTAGTCCTCAATATCACATTTTTGCAGCTGATCAGTTGAAAATCGCACTGATAATAATGTAAATCCAATTTGAAATTCACTGTGTTTTTGTGAATTAGCAGGCATGCTTTGTCCATAAGGTGGCGCCATACCATAACAGATTTCACAGCTATAAAAATACTGTAGTAATTACAAGTGGGCAGGGGCAGTGGCGGTCTAGTGGTATAGGGCGCTGGATTGCTGATCCTAAGGTTGGGGGTTCGAGTCTCCAGAAGGTTGTCACTGTCCCCCCCAGTGCAGCTAACTGGGTTATGAAAGGCGGGCCATGTCGCTCATTGTCTATGGTGAGAGGCATGTAAAAGAACCATTGCTGACTTTCGTAAAGAGAAGGCTGGAAAGCCATCAGCGTGTTTCTGCCCCTTGCTAAAAGGGTTGTGTCAGAAAATCTGCATCTGACGTAAAAACCTCTGCCAAATCAAAACATGTCCTGTGGTAACCCCTGATAAAGGGAAAAAAGCCAAAAGGAAATCTCTGTCATTGCAAGTGGTACTGCCTTGTTATGTTTAGTTCATCCGTTCATTTGCTGTAACCGCTTAATCCGAATTAAAAGTTGGCGTCCAGCCCAGACGACTCTGAGCGAGGGCAGAGTACACCCTGGACAGCTCAAGTAGGCCATCACAAGGCTTTGCAGCCTACTCTTGTTGAAAGTCAGCAATGGTTCTTTTACATGCCTCACACCATAGACAGTGAGAGACAGGGCAGGCCTTTAATAATCTAGTTAGCTACACTGGGGGGGGGGTTGTAGTGACAACTCGTGAGGGGTGGGGCTTGATCCCCCAACCTTAGGATCAGTGATACAGCAGCTTTGTTATGTTTAGTTTATTCCAAATTTTCTCAATCCCTGAATTCAGATTTAAATTATCTGAGAACTGGAAACACCCCATCACCACATACACATGGGCACACACACACACACACACACACACACACACACAAACTACACTATCAATGCTCTAGTATTGTTTATCAACTTGCCATTGCTTTTTGCATGGTGTGAATTGCCTTTTGTTTGGTGCCTGTGCGGTGTGAACTGCCTTATGTATTGCAATCAGTATTGTCTTTAGTGTTTCCTGCACCATCGTGTCTCTTACATTAAGCTATTGTGTTTCCACTGCTTAGCAGCACCAGATAAAGAAAAAACTTTCGTTGAATTCTGGTGGCATGGTGGTGTAGAACTGGGCACTTTTGCCTCATATCAAGGTTTTGGGTTCAATCCAGACCTTTCTGTTTGGAGTATGCATGTTTTCGTACGTTTACATGGGCTTCCCCTCACAGGACAAACATGTGGACTACAGCAATTGACTATTTTAACTTGCCCATAGTTGTAAATATGAGTGAATGCTTATGCTTATGCTTAGTGGCTGTGTTTGTTCTGCAGTAGACCACTGACCTGTTCAGGGTGTACCCCACCTCTTACCCCAGTCAACTGTGATTGGCCCCCACAACCCTGACGGATGGACGGATGGTGGTATGCATAATAAGGAGCATGGGTTACTAATCTGAAGGTCAGTGGTTCAATCCCCAATATCTGCACGGTTGGACCTTCAGAAAGGTCCTTAACACTCAATTGTATTCAGTTGTATAAGAAATGATAATTGTAAGTCACTCTGGATGAGAGTGTTTACCAAATACAGTAAAAAATGTAAATAATGAATAGCTGGATAAACTGAATTCTGATTGCACAGATCAATGATTATGGTTCACTATCTGTATCCAGTGGTAATTGCATAATAAAAATAGCCTGACTTCTGTGAATAGTTTGACTTACTGTGTATAAAGACGCATTGTCTTGCAGTCACTAAGGTAAATATCTCTCTACCTGAAAATTCTTTACTGTGATGGAATTTCTCACAGTGTATCTGAAGAAATGTTCTTGTGTCTTAGCCTTGGAAGATTTCAAACAACTTTGTGTCCTTCCGTTTCATACAATACTCATATGCCATGAGAAGCTGCAGCTCCTGCCATTGTTCTGTCTATAGTCGTAAACAACGTTATGGCCTGCTGCCATGTCTTTCCAAGGTCTCTGAGCTCCTGACCAGGGGTGTCCAACAGTTTCCTCTTGTAAAAGTCGGTTCTCGCAAAATTCAGGAAACAATTGGTGTCACAGAGGGGCTTTTGTCAGAAAACAGGTTCTCCTGCAATGTAAAGGAAAGACGAAAGCTGGTGCAAGGAGGGTCCAGCTGTTTTCCCCTCATCCTGTGTTACTATATGGGAAAGGGTGTTTGGTGTTGGTGTTTCTGTGTGCCAAGGTGGATGTTTTGAGTGAGCATTTCCATAGACATGGTGTGTCATGAATTACTCCCAAGGGAGGCCCGAAGAGCTAATTTAAACCATGTTTTCTTTGTTTATTAATGAATTTGCCAGAGCTCTTGTTCACATTGGCATATTTTAGGCTGCATTGAGGTCATCATGAGAAAACAGTGCTTAAGTTAAATGTGATGGCCAAAATTACTACTATGGCCTATTTTTGACACCATATTGAAAGGTTTCAATATTACTGTGTGCAGGTAAGATATTTCCTGCCAAACAGCTGTTGTAGTACTTTGTACAACCATCATTGCTATGCCTAAGCTGAGCACAGCAAGCTGAATGAATGTCTATTACCCAGTTGCACTAACCCCCATCATCTCCAAATGTTTTGAGACTCATCTTCTCTCACATTAAGACTGCCATCCATGCTGATTTCGATCCACATCAGTTTATATACAGAGCAAACAGGTCAGCAGAGGATGCCATCAATACAGCCTTCCACACAGTCCTCATACACTTGGACAGCAGTTATTCCTATGTGAGTATGATGTTTGTAGACCTCAGCTCCACTTTTAAGTCTGATGACAAAACTGGTTCTGAAGTTGGGCAATCTGGCCGAGGGAGCACAGTGTGCACCTGGATACTGAACTTCCTTAGCAAATGACCACAGAGTGTCAGGAAAGGAGACCACATCTCCTCCACAATCATCCTGAACACCGGAACACCACAGGGGTGTATTCTTAGCCACCTCCTCTTCACACAACACTGACAACCCCCCCCCCCCTTAACACCAGCAACACCATTGTACAATTCGCCAACAACACCACCATCATAGGTCTGAGAACAGACAATGAAGAGTCAGCCTACAGGAAGGAGGGCTGGCATCTGCTGTTATGGTGTGACAACAATAATCTGGAATTTAACACATCCGAGATCAAGGGGATGATAAAGGACTTCGGGAAATTCAAACAAACTGAACACTCTGCCCTCTGCATTGAGGGAGAGGAGGTAGATCGGGTGGAGTGCTTCAAGTTTTTTTGGAGTCCACATCTCTGATGACTTTACCTGGACCACAAACATCTCCCAGCAGGTGGGGAAAGCACAACAAAGGATGTACTTTCTCAGGAAGCTTCAAGAAGTCCGTCCACTCCAACCCTTACTGACAAAGTTTGACCACTCCTCCGTAGAGAGCCTCCTGACCTACTGCTGTACAGTGTGGCTCAGCAACTGTGCTGCAGAGGATAGGAAGGTCTTACAGTGGTTGGTGAGAATGGCAAAGTGGGTGATTGGAATTACACTACCCCCCCTCAGGGACATTTACATTAACTGACTTCAGAGTAGCGTCAGTGGAATTATCAGGGACCCAACATACTCTGGACACCCCTTTTTCATAGCATACACTGACTGAAGCCATGTTACACAATGCACCGCTCACCAGACTGTTACAGGGCCAACACACAGTCATACCTAGAGGCAATTTAAAACAGCCAATTAGTCTAATATGCATGTCTTTGGACCATGAGAGAAAACAGGAGTACCTGGAGGATATCCATGCGAAACCTTGCTGAGTCCAAAACCTTTTTTTCTGGACGGCGGGAATGTCACCCTTGAATGTGACAATGGGACTTAAGAACGTAAAGAACAAAGAAACCTTGAGAGGAATCAGATTCAAAATGATAACTTATTTTCCTCTCTGCAACATCATATCGTTTGATTATGAGTCATTATTCTACAGTTGCCACCACAATGCTACGATTGTGTTCACACCAAATTCAATTTTATTATTTCTTGAGGATGTTTGATGTGCACCAATACATTACAATACTTAAGAGTTAAAAATGACAATGGCATTTTTAAAATTCAAAATTCCTTTGTTAATACAAGCAAGAAACTCTGTAACCACTTTCACTGATTATTTGTAGCATTGCCCTCATAACAGAGAGACAGCAGTTTCAGTAATATGTCAGGACCAATTTCCTGTTTTGACATCGTATATTACATAAAGTCGGATTAAAATATAAATATTTTAAAGCCAGTCTACAAAATAAATTTACATACCCACAGATAGAGAACTACATTAAAATAATTCTGTCAGCATAATACATTTTTGTAAAATATTTGTCAATTCAAAAGCTAGGATAACCACTCTGCTGCTGAAATGCTTGTTTTGGTTGATAAAACTCCATGCACATTTGGTTGCCACTTGCAACATTTGTTAACTATATTTCGTACTGATATACAGTAGTGTTATCACATTAGATTGTCCACATGTCTTGTTTTGTGTGGTATCCCTCAGGGATCAATTTTGGTCCAAGAGAAAAAAAAAAGGATTCAAGGTCTGACACACCCTCAGACAACACTCAATCATTCACCCTCCCTCCTAGGAGCAATTAAGAAGTCTTTGCACTGTGGGAGGACACTGGAGTACCCAGAGGAAACTTTACACTGAAAGTCTCATATTGACCCCAAAATCCGTTCTTTCCCCTCCATTATTATTATTATTACAGCACATATCAATGCCGGACAAATTAGCAAGCCACATCAACTTTCTATTCTTACTTTTCTACTTTGTCTTCTGTTTTAATTTATATAAGCACATTTTTTAGCATTTTTTATGTCTCATTCTGATCTCACATCGTTGTACAAGAGCCACTTTTGACCTTTTTCAGACCGAAACAGGTTTCACTCCACAGTAAACAAAATCTTTCTGATTTAGTTTCGACATTAAGCATAAAAATGCCCTTATTTTGCAATCGGAGTTCTTAGCGGTGTGTATATATATTCTTTGGGTAGAAGTGAAAATGGATTTCTCAATTGGCCACATCTGGACGACGTGTGCAGTTATCCAAGCTGCATGCCACTGGTATTTACATTATAATCTCTGGCACTTCATTGCACTAGGAAAGTGTCAGGAAAGTAAACATTTAGAGTGCAAATGCAATGAAGGTTTTCTTCCAGCTGTAGACTGCAAGTGATAAGACTGATCCAGGGGAACTCGGACAGATTACACAATGATCCTTATAGATCTTTATTATAAAATACATTGTTCATTTCAAAAACAAGTGGATTTGTATTTCTATTGAACATGGTATAAAGCAGAGTATATAAACACAAGAGCATGTACAGTATGTATTGTGTGTAAGACAAAAGGCTTTAAATAGATATTACATAACATACTGCGCTCTTAAATAAAACAATGTTGACATGCAACTCTTCATTCTCTTTGGCTGATTAATTGAAAGTCAAAAAATAATTTCACAGAACTGCACAATTATCTGTTCTCAAATCTTTATTTGTCGGTGTGGGTGTCGGATAAAATTCACATTAAAAATAAGACATAAGACTTTTTACAACATGCTGGAGTGTGCACAATAGCGAATAAAAAAAAAAATTAAAGAAATGTGAATGGCTTCACTTGACTTTTGTCTGCAAATCCTTCATAAGCCAGAAGTACCTCTGACTAAATTTATATCTTATTTCTGCAGTCAGTCTGTTTTTGTGTTTTTGTGTGTGTGTGTGTGTGTGTGTGTGTGTGTGTGTGCATAAAAACACAAGGCACCATTCTACAGTACCTGATCGTAAAGGGTTACAAGAAAGAAACATCCCAGGTAAATGTTTTTCATTTTATCATCTTAAAAGATATGGTTTGAACACAAAGCTTCAAACAGAGAAGCTAATAAGGCACTGAGAAGCATAATTACTGCAAAGCATCTGGGTAAGTTTCATTACAGAATAGATATTAATTAGCAGAACATCCAATAACAGTAACACTCGGACTTTACATAACATAATATTGTGTAATAGTGTTATTATGGTCCCGCAACTACATTTCCAACATTCCTGTCTGGTATCAAGACGACACTTAAACAGCCTCATTTTAACCTCGCTCTACTGGCATAATGGTTATGGCCACTGGTGTCATTTTGCGCGCCGGAAAAATAAACACAGATTACAAGGCTACAAGGTTGTACCCTGAACAAAATGGCGGTTACATTTACACAGTTCCCCTGTGTTTACATACAAAATGCACCACACTCTTTAGCAAGACAGAATCACCAAATATCTGGGCAAGAACTTCGAGGTTCTGTTTTTTTTGTTCAGGATGTTTGCAGGGACTTCATGAAAGAAAGAAAAGAAAAAAAAAAATTATGCTTCACCAATACTTCTGAAAACAGATACAGGAAAAAAAACGTTTAAACATTGATAAAGAATCCAAACAAGCCTAAGTGTATGTGCAAACCTACAATCTCACAAGAACCTTTTACACATCAACAGAATACTGACTGTTAACAGATTCGGCATATGGGCAACAATTAATAGGCTGCAAGCAAGTGCACTTGTAACACAATGAGGCAGTGTACCAAAACACAAATCATGAGACTAATTCTGAATATTAGCAAACAATCTTAGAATAGGAAGTGGAATTAAAACTGATTGACCAAGGGATGTGCACATCATAATTAAATCTAGGACAGGATACCCAGCCAGGAAGCCGTTTTTCCTTGCCCTGGTGGTGACGCAAGAAGTCTGTGTACGATCTACTCCCCAGTCGAGGGAATTACAAGTAGGATATCCACATTTTGTCTCGCACATTCTTAGGTCTAAGGTATAGAGACTGCTGTCAATCAGAAATGTTAGATGTGTAAGTCTATATTCTCAACTCAAGTGCAGATATGGGACAGGGAGAAGCTTACGAAATGATTTATGTAGCCTTGTTATGTTTCTTCATGACCAAAAAAAAAAAAAAAAAACTTATTTGTCACCTTCAAGTGAATGCTAGTCAATAATATCTATCATGCATACAGTTTCTCAGGTTGATGTAAAAGTTTTAAACCATTTTTGCCATTGTTCGAGTGTGTTTTAACTCTTTCCTTCATAACATGTTATGCCGGGCTGTGTTCCACGATGTATTACACAATCTATGATATACAGTACTGTGTATACATTTATTTAGAGCTACATGAAACGTACATTATGTGGTTTGAATAGTAACTCGCAAAAGGAAGGTCTGTTGGGTTTTTACACCCGAGCCTAGTGGCTCATCAGGCCGGTGCTTATCCCCGGTTTCCGTAGCGTGAAGCGACCAGGAGTTCAACTCCTCCTGGATGGGACGCTAGTCCATCGCAGGTTACCTTCCCAGTATATATTTTTTACTGGTACCCATTTATACTGCTGGATGAACAGAGGCACACTTGTGGTTGAGACCTTGCCCAGGGGTCTTAGCACAGTGGGGGTCTCAGTGGGATTTGAACTCACAACCTCCCGATCATGAGCCCAGCACTCTAAACCAGTATACCACCGGCCCCACGAATAGTAACTCGAGCTAACATCTTTTTTTATTGAAACATGTAATACATTGTGCTTCCTCCTTGATTATGAGGGAAAGAGTTCAGATGATAATTAAGTCACTGTCAGTGCTTGTTTTAAACTCGTCTAGACGAAGCATATAAATATTTGTTCTATCTAATAAAAATAAACACTAATTTAATTCAAGACAGACCAACAAACTTCAGAACTTGTTTGAATTTGTTTTTTTTTTTTGGGGGGGGGTTTCCAAAATGAACTCCTGACTTCACTTCTATGCTTTATGTGATGCACCACAAATTAATAAATAGTACACATAAAAAAAAAAAAAAAAATTACATTATGCATCACCATTAATGGTGGTTTCTTCACTTTTCCCATTGTTTTATACAGGACTACAATTAGCGAAAATTCAGTTCTTCGAACACACCTCAGACGATGCCCATCTCAGCCGACTCTGGGTGAGGTGGGCATACACCCTGGACAGCTCGCCAGGCCATCACAGCACCACAGAACTAGTATAAATTAATTTATTCGATCCATACTCGCTGGATGATTTCAACCGCTTGTTCTCATTGGCTAATTTACAAATATAATATCCCCACATATACCATCAGGTCATGTCAGGACAGAAAAAAGTAATGCATCATGCCAAACTTATTGCTAATGGTAGCAAGCAGGAAAAGCAACACATTTTGAAATGATTTGTGTAATAATTTTTCCCCCTCCAACCAAAGCATTGTGCTCAGCCTGCTATGAGGAGGTCGAGTGGAAGAGGGCACCATAAGCAATATGTGACATCTGGAGGTACAGTGAGCTAGGCTAACCAGCTGTTTTGTTAAGTATCTCATAGGAAGAACATGCAATTAAGAAGAATTTGAATAAAACAATGAAAATACATTCTTTCCCACAATCCAGGGAGTGAGAAGAGAATAAGAGCTATTCCAGTCACTCACATTGGATATGACTGATAGTCAGTTTGGCATTCAGCACCAGGTTATGCGTGGACATCTGAGTCAAGTTTGTAGAATGACTGATTATTACTTATTTAGGATTACAGGTTCTTGAAGCCAACAACTGGCTAAAAGAAACCATACAGTACAAAAAAAAAAAATACAAATAAGTTATATCTATGGAAAACACATAGTACAGTGATCCCTCGCTGCTTCATGCTTCAGTTTCTGCGGCTTCAGTGCATCGTGGGTTTTTCAAAAATATTCATCAAAAAAAAAAAGGAAATTAAGGAAAAATAGGGGAAAAGTTAAGGAAAATGCCACAAAACAAGGCCAATTATGCAAAAAAAAAAAACAAAACAAAAAACAAACCCCCCAACAAAACTACTTACGTTTTTATGTGAGGTGCGCATCTGTGTGTGTGTGTGTGTACGTATTTATATTTTTTGCATTATTTTTGAATGTTTGTTATTATAAGCATTTATAGCGTTGAATATGTATTTATTGATATTATATACACATATACATGTATGTATAGGTCAGTCAGGGGGGGGGGGTCGATCCGACTTCGCGGAAATCGGTGGGTTTGTGTGTGTGTGTGTGTGTGTGTGTGTGTGGGGGGTCTCGGTCCCGATTAACGGTGGAATGTGAGGGATCCCTGTATAACATGAGCACAATTGTCAGAAAAGGCTGAGACTAAAAACTTGCCGGACAGCAGACAATACAGAACCAAAACCATCAAATTGTCAATCAAATCCAATTCGACAATAATAATAATAACAAGAATAATAATAAAAGTGATAAAGAAAAGTAATAAGAAATGGTGTTAGAAAGAAGTCAGGTTGATACAGATGGGACTCGGGTTGATTTTAAATGGCCAGCAAAAATCATGACTGACCTTCAGTACAGTGCTATCCCGTAATGGTTGAGATGGAATCGAACTACTGCAATATGCTGCCTGTACACAAGAATCTAATAATGACTTACTGTTTTTACACACTGGTTCGTGAAAAAAAAAAAAAAATAGAAAGAAGTAAAAATATCAGGGACCTAAAAAGACACATCAAAACTTAATACGCGTCAAAGGAAGCATGTGCAGCTATGCCTCTCAACTTGCGTAAGCATAAACTGGTAACTATTTCAGGAAATGAGATGATGGAAACACTAAAATCTATAAAATGGTTCAAAACATCATGCTAGTGGAATGTGTTAGTCCTTCAGTTACATTTGTTTATATAAAACCACCAATATGGTGAATAAAAATAAGAACCATTGGCAATTCTTAAAGAACCTTAGTGTTCAAATCATGTGAACCAGTTTGCAACGGATTCTCCTTATCATTATATATAAACTCACACACAATTTAATAAATTATCACTATTAGTTAAAAACTAGAAATAAAACCACAGACTGAGTGATCAAGCAGTCTTGGTTTCAATCTTGAAAAAAAAAAAAAAAAATCTGTCCATCGAGTTCAAGTTTAAATCGATTGATATCTTGGGTCATGCACCATGAATTGAGTGCTATGGAATGAAACAATTCTTTGTTTTTTTCCCCCCCAAGACCTACAGTGTCTACTCAGTGTAATACTGACTGAGTTTCACAGACTCCATCAACAAATGTTCTGCAGCATTAATGTTGTGAAATGGGTTACAAAAAAGTATGCTTCTTTGATCATGCTGGACTCACAGCTGTCTTCAAGTTTCCATAATTAAAAAAAAAAAAAAAAAAAAAAAAAAAAAAAATGCACAGCTGGATCAATGCTTCAGGTGTCAGTGTTGTTTTCTTTGGAATACTCCTCTACCAGCTGCTCATAGGAATGCAAGTGATCGGATCTGTCGGTGAACACAGATTCCCCCGATTCAGACCTCTCCTCCTCTTTAGAATCGGTCTCGGAATCTCCGTTTTCATCCGAGGTTGAGAGCTTGACCTTGACGGCTTCATCCATGTCGTCATCCACCAGGCTGTGGTTCAGAAGGTTCTCCTCATCAATAAAGGTGATATTGGCAGGTTGATACTCATTGGTGTCCCAGATGTGACGGCCAGGACCACGTACCCTGGGTACAAGTTTCCCGTGTTCCTCTGCTGCCTCTTTATCTAACTGATTTTCATACATTCTCTCCATGTCTGCATCCAACTCACCATCAACCTGCATCTCATTTAGGAGTGGACCCTCTTCTGAGCCAAGTAGGAAGTTTTTAGACTTTGAGAAGACTTCTGTGACACGTTCACTGAAGCTATAGCGGCGTTTCTGGCGAGGCGATTGCTCGAGGTTAAGAATCGTATTTCCGTTAATGGAAACGGCGTCGTTGCAGCTCTTGGAGCGATTGAATTCCCCCTGCCTTTTAGTGCTAATGCTACTGGCATGCTGATCTCTTTTCTTTGTACCAATCTGTTTGATGAGGTCGTTATATCCCTCTTGCTTTTTGGACAAGAAGCTAAAGATGTTGACGTCTTTGCCTGTCGGTGATAACGGCAAGACCTTGTGGGCCTCCTTGTAGTGCTGCAACTCATCCAGTGATAGGTTGCGCCGCTTTCGCCGTTTCTTCAAAGCTTTGTGAGCCTCGATGACCATTCGCACTTTCCAGTTAAAGAACAGGGAGAGCCAGGCCAAACCCAGGTATATCCACATCTCAACAAAGTAGCGATACAGAGTGGGGTAGTTTGCATTTGGGTTAACACCTAAAACACAGAAATGGAGTATACATATAAAAACACCAGAAATGGAACATCTCAGCAGCAGTAGACACTCATATACAATATTTGCTTCAGGTATTCAACTTGGTGTACTTGAATGTATTGTTGGTTAGTCAAGTGCATGCACAGTCTTTACAAACAGTTGCTCTGAAGAATTTCCCCTTCAACAGATAATTATCCATTACACTAAAATTAAACAACACGACATTCACCTGCTACAAGATCACCAAATCCAATAGTTGTCAAAGTGACGAAGGAAAAGTATAAGCCCTCTACATAGCTCCAACCCTCCTGAGACATGAAAACAAATGGGGGAATCACCAAATGAACCATTACACCCCATATCAGGAAGATGGCTGTGCAGGTGAATTGTGCCTTCCTCTGAATGGGGAGGAGGAGGAGTGGGGAGGGGGGTGTTTAGAGAGAAGGGTCGAGAGAGAGTGAGACAGAGAGAGAGAGAGAGAGAAGAATTACAATGTGCATCAAAGACAAATTAGGGTTTGACATTAAAAACAACCGTCTGTTATAAAGAAGAGACTTTGCACCAATGGCTTACCAATGAAACACCTCGCTTGGTAAGATATTGTCCAAGGTGCTTTGCTCTTCCGCCAAAAAACTTGCCGAGTTCGCTGATCCAGGTTAGACAAAGTGGCACACCGAACAGTCCATAAAAAATGCAAAAAACCCTCCCTGCTGGAGTTTTTGGGGCAATATTTCCATAACCTAATAGAATAAACACAGAAAGTTAAAGGAAATTGGTCACCTCAAACGTTTCTGATTGCGAAGCCCAACACACCATGCTTTATTTGACATTGGCAGCACTTACAAGAGTGAAATACCTGTGCTGACTTCCAGAGGTCACACAGAAATCACACATTGCACACAGCATGTCAACACACGTAACAACACCCACCCAGCCAAGGTCAGGGCCCCTTCCATATATGGTCAATGGTGCATGTGTTTTGATTTGATGAACACTCAATTAAAATATTGTCTATGTGGATGTGTTAAGGCACTCGAGTCAAGTTGATAATTTTTTTTTCCCCCAATTTAATCACCAATTGCCTCCGGCTAAGTTTACTTTAATTTTAGAACCTTTCAATTATAATGCCCTATCTGCTAAAACTGAGCTCATGTGTTATTTACATGCAACTGGGGGAAAAAAGGGGGTAAAGAAACCTGTTTAGTAGTTTGTTTCCCTGGCCATGTAAAGGCTCCAGTTCTCATCATAGCCTGATGTTTAATTTGCATGGAAATAGACTGAGCTATAAAGTGGTAGCTAAAATTATAATATAGCTGAATAAAGAATGTGTGTGTGTTACATATTCCTTCCTTCCTTTCGGCTTTTTCCCCTTCACTTGGGAGTCGCCACAGCGAATCATCTGATTCGCACATTTGATTTGGCAGAGGTTTTTACGTCGGATGCCCTTCCTGTCACAACCCTTTTTAGCAAGGGACAGAAACATGCTGATGACTTTGCAGCCTACTCTTTACGAAAGTCAACAATGGTTCTTTTACATGCCTCTCAGCATAGACAGTGACAGACATGGCCTGCCTTTGATAACACAGTTAGCTGCACTGGGGGGGTTTAGTGACAACCTTGTGGAGAGTGGGACTCGAACCCCCAACCTTTGGATCAGCGATCCAGCACCCTATACCATATATTTATTATCTATATTATAGAATATATATATCCTATATATATTCTATATATATTCTTCTATAATCGCCTGAAGAGAGAGGATGGTTTCACCACCCCTCGAAACAGATCTGTAGTGATAAATGGAGTATATATATATATATATATATATATATATATATATATATATATATATATATACATACACACACATACATACACACACACACACACACACAATATATACATACATACACACACACATACACACAGGGATCCCCCACTTTCCGTGGTTAATTGGGACCAAGATCCCCCCACAGCCGCAGAATTCCATGAAGTAGGATCAACCCCCCCCCCGACTGGTGTGTATTAGGGCCTCGATTGCGACCCCTCCCGTGAATGAAGATAATCCGCGAGTTCTGTACCCGGAAGTAAAACCCCATGTATCATATTACATGCGCGAATGAGCAACCGGAAGTAAAATACTATGTATCTATTGCATACGCTAAAATATGCTTCTTAAACACATTCTATAGACAGTCTTACTCATTATTACAGTATTAATGTAGTAAAATATAGTAATGATTAAGAAAAACTTTCTAATTTTGTACTGTGATATTTATTAATAAAATATATGAACATTATACAGCATACTTTATATCTATCTATCTACAGTACATCTAACATACAGTATGTATAATATATTATCCAGTTAAGCTCTATAATGCCACTCTCTTCTGAAGAAATAAGACTTTCTCCTGAAGAAACGACAGTTTCCTCTGAAGTGCCTGAAGATAATCAGCTGAACTGTTGTAAAGCTGTAGTATTTAAGTCTTTTTCAATTATTATCCCAGTACAAT
>CM045732.1:62283495-62298495 GCA_024760905.1 Plotosus lineatus
ATTGAGCACCCCTGGTTTAATGCATAAAAAATGTTGTTTATACCGCCACTGCCACTTGACAGATGATACAAAGAATACAATCTGCGCCGACACTCTGAATCCCGTCACAAAGACGAGTCTGATCGCTTGCAAGGCCAAATGCAAGTAGACAAACTCTCAAAGCTAAAAAGTGGACCGTTAGCTCAGGAGAATATGCCAGGCTTGGCTGAACCAGTTATCTGTTCGGGCAGCTTTCAGGTTGCTCAACTGATAGCAGACCGCAGTTTTTTATTTATTTATTTTTATTTCCTGACTTTTTTTCTGCAACGGTTCCAGAAAGGGTTACTAATATTTGACTTACTGGAAAACAATAAATGTTTACGTTTAGGTAGCCCTGCAATCATTACACTTTTTCTGTTACAAACTGACCTCGGCCCCCCCATCAGAGAAGGGAAAAGTTATGTGGCCCTCGCATCAAAACGGTTGGGGACCCCTGATTTAAATAGTCCACCAGTCAAGTAAATACCTCAGTATGCTGCCTCGTTTCACGTTTTGGATTATTAGAAATATAAATGTGATAAATATCTGAAATATCTGCCCATCGTGTTTATACCCTCTGCAAATAATAATAAAAAAAATATTACTCAAGTTCCTGCTGTGGAATGCGGTTCTCTGATTTCTTGAGTATAACCAAGTGACTCCATGTGATGCTCTTGAAAAACTTAAGTTCAGTAAACTTCCTTTTTTCCATTTACGTTAGCATTTCCACTTCCACTGTACACCAAAAGACCAAGTTGTCCAGCTTCCAACACATCAGCTTCAAGCTCGTGTTTACTTTCTGCCCAATACATCCCATTCGTTGGTAGGTGCCACCATCACAAGATCAGCGATGTAATTTTATTGTTATATTTCAGATAAGATATCATTTATTGTCAATTCTGTATGAACAATGGCGATATATACACAACACAGATATGTATACATTTTACAATGGTACCATTTTATTGTTATGACTGATGGGTATCCATGCTCAACAATTAAGACGTATTTTCAGTAACACTGTAATGAAGGAGTATTGTAAAATTAGATTATAGTGCATAATTATTATAAAAGAGGACCTTGAACAGCACTCTCTTTCTCAAATTCAAATGACAAGTCAGTGAGCAGG
This sequence comes from Plotosus lineatus, assembly GCA_024760905.1. Taxonomy (NCBI): domain Eukaryota; kingdom Metazoa; phylum Chordata; class Actinopteri; order Siluriformes; family Plotosidae; genus Plotosus; species Plotosus lineatus. The sequence goes on from CM045732.1 coordinate 62,284,643, forward strand.
TAGTCTTTTCTCAATAATAATTTTCCACAGGCTTTAGACTGAAGGCAAAATGTCTTCACATATGACCTTTAATTCAGTGCAGTAGCGTTCAATCTGCTGTAGATGTAGTTCCAGAGATCCAAAAACATTTGGCTTTGTAAATCAGCATCCAACATGCTCTAACACTCCAATATCATTCGTTCGGTTGATACGTGTTGAGGTTCAGCTTCATGCAGGCGTTTAGGCTTCCATCTATTAAACGTGACCGCAGGTTGGTCTTGATGTTTTTCACGTGTGAGAAGGACTGCTCGTGTGCGCATGTGGAGCCAAATATGGTCAATACGGCACGACTCACACGCTATAGTATTTAGTATATGACAGGAAGCGCGTTCCAAGTTTTGGCAATAAGCTGATCTGCGGGTTGAAGTTGATCCATGTCTGTCCATTTGTGTTTTGCTTGCTTGCCAGCTCTGATTGGCTTCATGCAAATGAAAGGATCAAAAATGAGGAAAATTGACCTCTTAACCCAAAAACAACTCGCGCAAGCTGTTGCATATAATCCAATAAAATTAGAGTTTCAAGGCATCGGACCAGCCCACACACTGGAGTACAGAAAGGATTAGCTCTCTGCTGCGCGCCACAGCGACAAGTGGCGTTGAAAATAGATTTATAGATTAAAATGCGTGAGATTTATTTGTCTGTTTTTGTTTTATTGGATGTCTTTTTCTGTATTTTTATTTAAAGGACAGCGAAATTATGTATTAGTTATTCTGTTAATAAAGGCCACCTGATTTATCCGAGAGCCAGATGCAGTCATCAAAAGAGCCACATCTGGCTCGCGAGCCATAGGTTCCCGACCTCTGCTCTAAGGGCTACTTATTTTATCTGTTAAAGAAATCAGAATCAGACTTTATGCTTTATGAGAATCAGCATTTGGTATCAGTTACAATTTCTAAGAATCAGTGCTACATGGAAAATAAAACCTGTTGAGAGTTTTCAGCACATGAAAACTGAAAGTTCCATTTTGATGACTCAAATGATGAACCATCTGGAAAGCAAAAGCACAGCACATGAGTCTCTTAAAATCTCTGTAATTAGGGAACTTTTGGAGCAACCTTCTGCAAATTTGGTTCCTTTGAAAAAATCCTACCTGCCATAAAAAAAGAAAGATAGTCATTGCAGACTACTGGCAAGTAACTTCCTCTACCTTAAAAACCGGAGGACTCTCACTATCTTTTCTGACAGTGTTATTCATTTTTAATTTAACCCTATGAATGACTTATTGAACCAAACCACAGCTTTTAGAAGGCATGTGACCCGGCAGAAGTGAGAATTTGGTGCAGTCATCGAACGCCTTCAAAATTAGTACAGTGTTCCAAGTCTTTCTAAAGGTCATGGCTAAGAACAATACAAATGTTTGCCAATTCTGTTACACAGAACACGTTTGAGTGATTTTAGCCTCTTGTATTACACCAACTGCCAAGCGAATTTTACCATACTTATCAATATCATAATTGCACTGCCAAGACAATGGCACATAGCAAAAAAAGTGGGAAGAAAAAAAAAAAAAAAACAAAGGTTATGAACAGGTCAACCAGGCATCCTTTTGGGTCACTGCTCATTCTGATAGAGACATGGAGGCAGCAACTATGTGTGAAAGCTGTAATGATGTCCCAGACCTGCTCCGCTAGTAGCTGCTAATTAACTTGAGCTGAAGTGGAAGTTGGCAATAAATACTGTCATGTCACTCTGAATTCTTTCCCACACTTCAAATCATGTTCAGTTTAATTCATTGCTACTTACTCGATATTCTATACTGTAATCAGTTGCATGTCAATAACGTACCTAGCATTTGGTTCTACACTTATAATTCTAACATGCATTCTAGTATTGCCTACAAATTCGGATTTTCTAGAGTTGAAAGTTTGTTAGGTATGAGAAAGTATCAGTGAGGGAATACAAAACACACACATACTGTGTGGCTTTTCATTTGTAAAACATTAAAAAAACCAAAACTGCTAAGGACGCTTGCTTAAAGTTTACATGTTCTCCCCTTGCTTATGTGGGTTACCTCCCACAATCCAAACACATGGACTTTAGGCTAATTGACTGTTACAAATTGCCCCTAGGTGTAAGTGTGAATGGTTTTGTATGTGTGTTTTCCCCTGAGATGGACAGGCAAGATGTTCAGGGTTCACCTTGCCGTCACCCACAGTTGGCGGAGATGGGTGCTAATCCTAGTAGGGAAATTAACTAATTAATTAGTGTCAAATATGGCTGGATCACCTTCAAAAGCAACTCATGGTGCTGCACTAAAATTATGATGAATTCCATATAAATAAAAAACAATGAAAAAATCTGAAATAATAAATGTGTTCCATTATACTGTGTCGACAGGAACAACTCGGTGTTTCAAATTTCAAAAGGTTAATGAAACTGAATAGTGCGACAGTAGTTACACTGATATCTGACATGCTGCGTTCACTTCTAATACATAATCGGTGCTTAATTCTTAAGTAATCCCAAACTGATTGTATTTCACAGAGGGGTTAAATCAGGGGTCGGGAACCTTTTTGACTAAGAGAGCCAAAAAAACAAACAAACAAACAAACAAAAAAACATTTTAAAATGAATTTATTTTAAAAGACACGGTTATAATGAACTTATTTATTAATAAGAAAAGTACTTCTTACTATTAATGCGACTTCTGGTGCTGCATGGTTTTTGCTAGTGGTTTTGTACTCTGGTTGATATGTGGTGAGGTGCAGCTTCATGCAGGCGTTTAGGCTTCCATCTGTTAAACGTGACCGCTGCTTGATGTTTTTCAGGTGTGAGAAGGACTGCTCGCGTGCGCATGTGGAGCCAAACATGGTCAATACGACAGAACTCACACGCTGCAGTGTTTATGTGACAGGAAGCGCGTCAAAAAGTTTTGGCAATCAGCTGGTCTGCGAGTTGAAGTTTTTCCATGTCTGTCCATTTGTGTTTGCTCGCCAGCTGTGGTTGGCTTCATGCAAATGAGCTGACCAAAAACGAGGGAAATGTACCACTTTACTCAAAAACAACACACACAGTCTGTGGCTGTTGTTATAATTTAATAAAATTAGAGTTTCAAGGTATCGGGCCCGGCCACATACTGGCGTACAGAAGGATTAGCTCTCCGCTGCACGCCACAGTGGCGTGACATTGTAAATAGATGTATAGATTTAAATGTGCGAGATTTATTCATCCGTTTTTGTTTTATTTGATGACTTTTTTTGTATTTTTATTTAAATGACAGTGAAACTCTGTATTCGTTATTCTGTTAAGAAAGGACACCTGATTTATCTGAGAGCCAGATACAGTCATTAAAAGAGCCATAGGTTCCCAACATCTGGGTTAAATGAATGGGAACGCTATGTAATGGAGATTTATCTTTTCAGTGTGGGATGTTTTCTGTATGCCACTAATGAAAAAGCAATAATGTTGATGTATGGTTCAGTGGTTAAAGCTCTGGGCTACTGATTACAATGTTAGGGGTCCATCAGTCAGTTCCACCAAGCTGCTTCGGTTGGGGCTCTGAGTAAGACCTGTAAATTTTCTAGATTTGAGGTTCATTTGCTGGAGTGACTGGATTTCCATCTTAGAATCAAAACCAGCATTTGGGTAAACTTCAAACTGGTTTTAACCTTTGCCACCACAACCAAGAACGAAAATCAACAGCTATATCTGTTGCTATCGGGTTGTCGTCCTTCGAGGTCGAAGATGACCATGACTTCATATCAGATCAATGATCTGCGGTATGGGTGAAGTCATGACTTGCACTTGACTTGGACATAAGTGAGGGCGAGTTGCGCAAGTCATTAGTCTCACTCTCTCGTCCCAGTCTATCAGAGTCCAGCAGCACGACATAGTCGAGACGGCAGATGGCCAGCAGTGTCCTGTGTGTGTGTGTCTCACTGTGCCCTGATTGCGCTCCATGATGCTTTGCTGGGTCCACCTTCTTGTCCGCTGAATCAATTTGGTTATTTCTTCTGCACGATCAGCTGAATCCAGTCTTCACACACATGGGTAGACAGGCCCTACTCTTACCGACTGTCATGTGACAGTGACTGTCGTATAATGCCAGCATCATAAATAACTCAGGCCAATAAATATCTTCAAATCTAAGCTGACAATTCAGTGAATAATGGGTGGCATATGAATAAATATTTCCTTATGATGCCATAATCAGCAGTAATAACTGCCCTGGCTTAAAACTTTCAAGATAACCAACTTGATAACCTGGAGACAAACCGGTGACTCATTTCATAAAAGTACATTTGAATCGATAAGTAGAGGGATGTGCCTGCAACTAGAGCTTTTAACAATTAACATTTTGGCAAAGTATACAAATGTAATTTCAAAACAAATTTCAAAAAGCAACGAACAACAGCTACTATGATCAAGAATGCTGTGCTCAGAAATTCATGAAAACTTTCCTGGATTAATTACGGTAATACACTATTCACCTAGACGTCCTGTCAAATGTCACTAGAGACAATTAACCCCAGGAAATGCATCTCAGGATGACGGTTTCATCATTATCATTGTCGAAGTTTAATGATTGCAAATTGCTGTGATTTACAATATTGAATATGCATGGATGGGTAGGGGTTTATACCTGCATATCTTTTTATTTTAGTTCCTAGGAGTCGGAACACATCATTCACGAAACCGAAAACAATGCTGTACAAGTGCTATCTTCCTTTTTAGTTTTATCTCCACTAAAAGCTGCTGTGCTCTTATTTAAACTCTGTGCATGCTCTTACATAATCATGCTCCGGTGCCAGTACTTTCCTGACGCACTCACACTATGATGTGGACTACATCACTGTGGAACAGCAATGCAGCCAACCACAAGCAAACAGCACGACCTCAGTCGTCGAAACACATCGGAATATTTTTCGCAGCATCATGCTACCATCGCCAGTCACAATTAGAGGTTTCCTGCACAATCCTTGAAACCTCTATGGGAATTTCACCAGCTGCTGAACTACCGCTGCTTAACCACCAGCTTCGATTGGCTTCTTTAAAACACACCACAAGCACAGCATTTAACATCCCATTTACAGAAAATGAAATATGGTGATCGGAAGACTTCAGGCAGCCCAAGTAAAGACTGGAAGAGTAATAATTTAGTCTCTGGATTAAGATAAATAGTCAATGTTTAGTCTGTGAGTAATTGTTTTGCTGTTAATGATGAAGCCAAAATGCTCATTTCCTCATTTGTGCTGTGCCTATCAATTCAGTTTTTCCAAGGTTAACAACAAAGAACTCAAATTCAAGTTTGTTACTTTCTGCACTTTCCCCACTTTCTTTGTTATGCTACGAGACTTCACCAAAGTACAACTGTCCAAATAATTTTTTGGCCTGGTTAAAAACCTTACATTACATTTATGAAGTTCAGGGACAGAGCTCGGAAAAAAAAAGGGAGACAGGGAATCAGTGGAGCAGAAACCAATGGCGCAAGTACGGTAACTGCTTAGCAATCAACGTTCGATTACAAGAAAAAAATTTTCACTTAAAATAAAACACACAGAACCCTGAACACACCACAATACACCTTCAGGTTTACTTCTCACGTCATGCTAGAGCACAACCAGTTATTAAAAAATGCTTATTTACTTTTATCTTAAACTTGTGTAAAGAAACTGGTGTATCACAAAAAAAGCAGTTTAAGATTTAGACACAGTAACTATCAGGTTTCGGACTGTCATGTGTTATGACACAATGAAACAACAATGTTATCAAGTCAATTTGTAATCAGTTACCAGCTGTTAAAGTCGGTGTTAAATTTTAACCTGGAATATAAAACTTTTTGAAATTCTCAAATCCTTGGGCATAATTCACACACACACACACACACACACACACACACACACAATTCAATAAAATATCCAATTTAAAGAAAAAAAGTTAAAAATAATTCATACAATGTATTCCAGTACAACATTTATTTACACATATTATACAGAGGACTTTCTCCACAAGTGTAACCAGTTCAATTGTATGCAAAATTAAATGCAACTATAAAACGTTAGAAAGCAGAACGTGACCTTCATTAATACATTAAAAACTGCAATCATTAATTGCACAAGAACAAGAAGGAGTACTTTAGATTCTGCTTGTGGGAGGTCCCACGCTTGTATCATCCCTCTCTTTGACATGACATCACAAAGCGTGCAGGTCATGCCACACACTTGTGGATTGTAAAAAAAAAAAAAAAAAAAAAAAAAAAAAGGGGGGCAAAGACACACAGATGTGTGAATGTCTTCATCAGGCTGAGTGCCCATTACATGGAACATTCTACAATAAGACATTTGGTACTATGCTATTACAAATAAAAACAACTTTTAGGTAGTAAGAAACCTTTGCCTCCTGTGTTGATTACTTTCGGACAACAGCATGCCCTTAATTGTTCTTACACAACTTTATTTGTATTTGAAATGCATGCAAAGGAAAATAAGGATTCAGTTCAAAGCAGCCTGTGGCTTTCAGAATTATGGCATATTGGCCACACTATAATTTTACCTTCAATTTCTCAGATTGGTTTTTATTTTATTTGCAATTTGGTCATTTAGTATGACGTTAAAGTCAAAGTGAAGTTGCATTGAAAAAGTGAAAGTTCATTAACAAGGATAATCTGTAATGCAGTGGCTTTACTGATAAACAGTGTGTGACAAAACCACAATGACAAACTCAAACCGTTATCAGACAGGCAGAATCCATGTCTGGGGGGACTGAAACAAGACAGCCAAAACATTTAACTACTGCTTTAAAATGTAGTCTGTCTTCCTTTCGGCTTTTTCTCTTTTACTCGGGAGTCGCCACAGTGAATCATCTGATTCGCACGTTTGATTTGGCAGAGGTTTTTACGTCGGATGCCCTTCCTGTCACAACCCTTTTAGCAAGGGACAGAAACATGCTGACGGCTTTGCAGCTACTCTTTACGAAAGTCAGCAATGGTTCTTTTACATGCCTCTCACCATAGACAGTGACAGGCATGGCCCGCCTTTGATAACCCAGTTAGCTGCACTGGGGGGGACAGTGACAACCTTGTGGGGACTCGAACCCCCAACCTTAGGATCAGCGATCCTGTGCCCTAACCACTAGGCCACCACTGCCCCACTGCTTTAAATTGTAGTACAGGAAAAAAAAAAAAAAAAAAAGATTGCACACAGTAAGACAATTTCAGGCAGATTTCTAAGGGACAGAGTAGTAATAATCTAAATCCTGCAAGAACTGACATTACAATGGTCAGGCAGTAACAAACCCCCACAAACCCACGTCAAAACACACACACACACACACACACACACACACTTAAAGTGTCCAGTATCACTACAATCATAGCCTACCCTCCTACCATTACCTCAGTGAAAATATGAGAAGTCAGCCACTGAGTCAGCCAAACAAAAGGCTGAGTGTGCAACAAGCTCCGTTTTCATGTACGGAGAAATTAAACCATCCAAATCTAACTGCTACATCATGCTTTGTGAAGACTAGTTTCAGTAATAACGCGTACATATTCGCATAAATATTACTGAAGAGTTCCATTTTCAGTTTTCCATAACAACCCCTATATGGCATCTTTTATCATCACAAGGAGCTTCTTAGTGAAGGCCTTTCAAATGACCTTAAACAGTGAGGCTTACAGGAGGCACGTCTGGTCATGTTTGAGATCCAATTATGTCAGTGATTTACATTGATTCTGTTCCTGGCAGGTAATTATATCAATCTCAAGAAGAAAGAGTTCCCTGAAGCATAAACATACACGTTTCAAAATGTTCCCAGGAAAGTTTTTTTCGCCCCCTCCGGGATTTTCCTTTTTTTGGTGGGGGGGATTCTCATCCTCATAAACCTGTAATTAACTGAAAAGTCCAAGACAAACTCAGGACCAGTGCTAGTCAAATCTCAGTCCAAAAAGAGGTCGGAGTTTAAGGCAAGTTGGAGTCAAAATTAAGGAAAAGAAAAAAAAGACTACAGGGGTCTGAAGCTCCCACCGGTAATGAATGTGTATTTTAAACTTGATCTATATCGTCCTTAAACCAAAAACAAAACTTATGTTAAACAAATGAAGTCCAATTGGCTCATTAATTATACACAGATTTTTGGCGTGCACCAATCCCAGGCGAGGTACCTGTTTGTCAGACAAACCTGCATACTAAATTTAATCAAAATCCGATAAAGCATTTTCAAGTTATCACCCAGAAACCAAACTGTTGTGGTAAATCAGTGAAGTCCAGTTGGCTCATTGATTAGATTTTGATGTGCCTGCATCTGTAAGACAAGTGCACATAAGTTTTATAAAAATCTGAGCAAGCATTCTGAAGTGATCGTACAGAGAGGTGTGATGAACGAACAGACGGATGGACGGGCACCACCTACTCCAATAGCCTCCCCCACTATGTTGGGGTGGGGTAGATCAAATCCAAAGTCAAGATGAGTCAGAATGAAGAAATCCTCTTCTCTCTTATTCATAGAGCTCGAAGTAAGACAATTAATTTAAAATATTGACAGCCTCTATAATTAATCAATATCATCACATTTACTGTCTGCATAGAAATACAAAACCAAAAATAACATTCTACTAACTCTTAACCTCTTTACCTTTAGTCTTTACTTGCTTCCAGTTTTTTGTTTTAATGCTTGCCAAATCATTTCATGTTTACTCTGAGAAGTGTTCTCTAAACCTCTGCCTACTTGTCAGTTATAATTTTTGTTTGCTTATGCTCGAGTCTGAGTGGTGGTCTGTGAGCCTTTCTTTTGTGTTTCTGTTTGGTTTCTAAAAACTCAAAATGTACAAGCATTAGAACATATCGCTGTACATATACATACATACATGCACGCATACGCACACACAACTGAAATAAGGCAGCTGGATTGAGTGAAGACCAACCACAGTATTTATCAAGCCCAATAGCCAATACCAATGAGTCCAAGACAACAAATCTACAGTAGTGAACTCGAGCCATGATAAAAGATCTGATTTCAAGTAAACAAGTGAGACGGAAGGCCCTTCACAATGGTTTTCAATTGATACTTGATAAAATTAAAAAATAAATAAAATGTGTCAGGTTATCAAACTAAATTTGTAGAAATTGTTGAAATCTGTTCAGACAAACTTTGCATTCTGCATGTTCTAGAACAATATTACACACCCACGTTTACTAAATATGTAATGAATGTGGGACCATGTAAAAATTGGCTTGGCTGTGTATTCTAGGTTCCTAAAAACCCAAAGTTGACAGAGTATTGAAAAGTGAATTTGAAACGTTAACAAAATCCTAGCTATAAATTATTGTGACGCGTGTAGTGATACTGGTGATAATGTATGTATTTGTGTTGTATTCTCATTATTCTTATGAAAAGTTGTGTGCAAGTCTAACATCAAATAAAACATCTCTCCCACATTTACGAGTAAATAATGTTTAACAGGTACTCAAAATAGAGATGACCGTTTCATTGTTCGCTCCTAAAATATCATCCAGTATATTAGGTATCTTATGAATGACAAATTAAATGTAGCAGACAAATGAAAGACACGACTTACAGCAAAGACTCCACTTGACAAATTAGCAAGACATGGTGATGACGGAGGTATTAGCATGAAAGCTAAAGCTTTACAACCTGTTAATGTTTCAGCAAAGTGTAAAGAGGACTAAAAGGGGACTAAAGTTCTTTCAGTCGAGACACACCGACATGTCAGTGAATGAACTCTAAATTTGAAACGTCAATAATCATAATATACATCTCTGGAACTAATAAAGATCAGATTGATCATAAAATTTGATACACAAATAATTCATGATGGATTTTTCACTATGACATTTTCTTTTAAAGAAGCAGTGGTGGCTCAGTGGTGAAGACTGGGTTACTGACAAAGAAGGTTGAAAACAAGCCATGCAGCAGCGATCTGGGTCATTTGCAGAGGTCGAATAGCATTCAAAGATAGACCTGCCAAGAGTGAGTTGAGGTAACCTAGTCTTTAGATAACAAGGGATCGAACAAGTACCTGAGTGGCTTTAAAGAAATGGACGAATCCTTTGGATATTGAAGAGGAGTAATTGAAATGATCGGGAAAGATTAGTGATACAAGAAGAGGACAGCCACTTATCTATGGTTACTCCGAGGCTTCGTGAAGTGCCTGAAGGAGAAAACACAGCATTGTCCTAGGAGATTGCAAGATTTTGATGTGGGGATTAGTCAGCTGGGATGAACAGCAATTCAATCTTGCTGGGATTAAGCTCCAGCTGATGAGCTGCCATCCATTAAGAGATACTTGCCAGGCATGCAGATCCAGGCAGAAACATCAGTATCTGAATGAACAAGTTGAGTGTTATCTGCATAGCAGTGGTATAAGAACCCATGTGAAGATATGACATCACCAAGGTACCTAGTATAAAGAGAGAACAGAAGTGGACCACGAACTGAGCCCTGGGGAACACCAGTGGAAAATCAGCATAGAGAGGATGTGGATCCCTACCATGTAACCTCATATGAGTGATTTTCCAGGTAGGAAGCAAACCACTGCCATGATACACCACAATCTCCTAGACTCCTGAGGGTGGAGAAGAGAGAGTCTTGTGGTTGACTGTGTTAAATGCTGCTGAAAGGTCAAGCAGGATGAAGACTGAGGACATCTTGGCTGATCTTGCAGCATGTAGCTTCTCTATAACAGCTAAGAGCGCTTTCTCTGTGGAATGTGCTGCTTTCAAGCCAAATCGAATAGAGTCGAGTAAGTTATTCTGCAGAAGACAGAAAGGCATTTGGTTATAAACAATGCATTCAAAATTTTCAGAGAGGAAAGAAAGAAGTGACCTGGACTGTAGTTGCTGATGTCTGATGGATTCAGACAGAGTTTCTTTAAGGTGGGTAAAACCCTGGCTCTTCTGAACGTTGTTGGTACCTGACCAGATGATAGAGTTATTGATGATGGTGGATGTAAATGGAAGAAGGTCCTGAGATAGTCTGGAGTGTTGTGTAAGGAATTGGATCCAGTGAGCAGGTGGTAGGATTGCATGATGAAATGCATTGCTGGATGTCTTTATTTGTGAGATTGGAAAACTGTGCAAAGGAAGGGGAAGTGGAATCTATGCTGTGTGGTGTAAGATTTGGGGTCGGAGTGAATCTCACAGATTTGTTTAATCTTCACATCAAAGTAGTCAGCAAAGTCAGCTGTCAGGGAGGACGGACCAGATGGACTGAGTAATAACGAAAAGACGTCGGGAAGTTTGGGTGGGTCTTGTGCAGCAGTGTCCAACTTTTTCTTGTAGATGGCTGACATAACAGAAGTCACATCAGATGAAAATATGGGTAGAAGAGCACGGTAGGAAGAGAGATCTGATTCAAGTTGATTTCTTCCACTTTTCCTCAGCTGCTCCGAGTTGTCTACGATTGCTTCGGAGTACCTCAAAGAGCCAAGGAACAGAACAAAAAGGCGTATGTAGATAAAAAGCAGAAGAGAACCATCCAAGCAGAGAGTGAAGAGAGGAAAGTGCCAGTAGTAGATTCGAGTGTTTGGTAAGAAAAGGAGACTGGGTTAGGAAGATAAGATAGGGTACAGGAACCAACAGTCAAAGGAGATACAGTGGGGAGGTTTTGTTGAGTGGGGGGGAAGAAAATTGAGAGCTAGTGTTAGATACAATAGGTAAGATGATAGTGGTGGTCAGAGATATGTAGTTGAGTCAGTCTTGGTCGTCTGAGAGTTCATTCATATGAGGCAGCAGATAGTGTTTTACTTCTGAGTGTGTTAAACCGCTTCCAAATGTGCATGCGCAGCAGTTCGAATATGCATGCCTTGCAGCTCCCTGGTTGGCGGTGGTCATGTCATAGGGAAAACAATATCCAATGAATGGGGATTGGATACTACGAAAATTAGGGAGAAAATGGGGGGGTAATAAAAATAAAAAATATATAATACGGCAATCACAGACATCATGCCCCAGTGTAAAGCCGGAGTTAGCCACATACCAAACCTTCTTTTCACTCACATTATTGTTCTTCATTTTTCTAACACTTTTGTAAACTATTATTATTGGGCATTTTTCTACTCTAACGCACACTGATGTGATCACACTTCTCTCAAACATCAATGTCTGGGTCAATTATGAAACAACAGAAAATGGTTGCAAAGGTCTTTGGCACAGTTTCAGCATTTGTAATTCTTCTGTCACCAATGTTGGGCCCTTGAGCAAGGCTCTTAACCCTCAATCAGTTGTGTATCTGTCTTCCTTTCGGCTTTTTCCCTTTTACTCGGGAGTCGCCACAGCAAATCATCTGATTCGCACATTTTAATTTGGCAGAGGTTTTTACGTCGGATGCCCTTCCTGTCACAACCCTTTTAGCAAGGGACAGAAACACGCTAACGACTTTGCTGCCTACTCTTTACGAAAGTCAGCAATGGTTCTTTTACATGCCTCTCACCATAGACAGTGAGAGACATGGCCCGCCTTTGATAACCCAGTTAGAAGCACTGGGGGCCTCAATCAGTTGTCTAAAAAAAAAAAAAAAAAAAAAAAAGATAATTGTAAGCCGTCTGCCAAATGCTGTAAATGTAAAACTTCATTATCATATCTTTGCAAAGTTAATGATCTTCAGAGGAATTTGTACATTGATGGCATCTATAGCTGATTTGCTTTGTTGTTATGCATAAGCCTAGCATAAAAAAGATAATCTATAACTACAGTCCAGCAGTGTGTGCTGACCTCTGAAACTCACGACAAGAAAAACTTAACAGTTGTTTTGAGCATCTGTTTACTGCACATTTGAGAAAACTTGAAATCTTATGACACATTCCTCTTTATTTCAGAAAAAGACCAAGTTGCGTCACTGCAAGGGCTGTGTACATTCATACGTCCCCGTGCAATGACCCCATAAAGCAGTGGTCACCAACCTTGTTCCTTTCCAACGAAGATCTAACTCAACTTTTAGATCCTTAGCTAATCAAGAAAATCTACATGTGGGAGGTAGCTCTCCGTGAACAGTGCTAGTAACGCTGTTGCAAAACTTTAACAGAACTCCGATGTTCTGCTTAATCAAGGGATAATACAATGGTACCTCACTTTACAAAAGTCTCTCAAAACGAAAAATGCAGGTTATGAAACGCTTTTTCCGAAAATTTGTGTCTCTGTATCTGAAACAAGTTCACGTTACGAAAGCGCCATCTTAAAAATTCAAAAGCGCCATTCAAACATTCAAACAATGCACAAGCTGCTTTCCCATCAATGACGTTCAAACATCCCGCCCCGCAAGCCTCCCATTGGCTAGGAGGGATGACGCAGTTACCTCCCATTGGCTATCTCCCAACATCTCGCCCCGCTGGCCTCCCATTGGCTAGGAGGGATGACACAGCTCCCTCCCATTGCCTATTGTCTGTCTGTCTTCCTTTCGGCTTTTTCCCTTTTACTCGGGAGTCGCCACAGCGAATCATCTGATTCGCACGTTTGATTTGGCAGAGGTATTTACGTTGGATGCCCTTCCTGTCACAACCCTTTTAACAAGGAACAGAAACACGCTGACGACTTTGCAGCTACTCTTTATGAAAGTCAGCAATGGTTCTTTTACATGCCTCTCACCATAGACAGTGAGGGACCTGGCCCGCCTTTGATAACCCAGTTAGCCACACTGGAGGGGGACAGTGACAACCTTGTGGAGAGTGGGACTCGAACCCCCAACCTTTTGGATCAGCGATCCAGCACCCTATACCACTAGACCACCACTGCCCCCCCCCCCCCTTTGGCTATCATGGAGCTGAATCTACTATGATGCTTTTCGTGTAAAGGACAGAGTTACTGTTTTTTAATGCTTTATTTCTTGACTCAGGCTTTTAACCTTCCAGAAACATTTGTAAG
>CM045732.1:62303495-62370995 GCA_024760905.1 Plotosus lineatus
GACTTTTTCTTCTGTGATAACACGGTGGTGCAAAAGTGGTTCAGGAAGCATGCAGAATCATTTTCACATGTTTTGGCACTACAGAGTCTTGACTTTAACCTTATTGAAAGTTTTGGAGATGTGCTGGACAAGACTTTATGGAGTGGTTAAATTTTTTCTTTCCTCAATTCAAAACATCATTGATAAATTCAAGATTCAAGATTCAAGATTTTTAATTGCCATTGTGCTTTTACACACATAGGAATTCTTTGTGCGGTTGTTCAAAGAGTCAAGTTACAAAACAGAAAGGAAGGCTCAAATCAACAAAACCACAAAAACTCCTATAAAATAAATACATAAAAATTCTATCTTTAAAAGGTCCTTACATAGACCCAGTAAACAATATAATAATAATAAAAGTAATAAAAATAATAATAATAATGATGATGATGATACGATAAATAATCAGTAGATACAACAGCAATAAATTAAATTGCACTAAATTATGTTATATTAAATTATAATTATATTATATTTATATTGCACTATGCCCATTATTTTGTTTGGGGGAAAAAATGAACAATTCTCTGGGTAAACAAAATGGCTACAACTTCAAAGTTAGATCTTCCACATTCTCAGAGCAAGGTTTGGAGATAATCTACAGTCAGTACACCAGGTTTATTTAACGAGATCCGCCATTTTCCACTGCGTGCCTTGTTGCTATCCGGTGCGTCCTCCCTGAAGACCATGTATTCGGCTGGTGTAATCGCCTCGTCAGGTGTACTCTCCTTGAGCCATGTTTCACAGAAACACAGCATGGAGCAGTCCTGTAGATCCCTCTGTGTTGCAATCTGAGCATGAAGCTTGTCCATCTTGTTTCACAGAGACTGAACATTTCCGAGCAGTATGACTGGGAGTGCTAACCTTCCACTGCTAACCAAGTGCCGGAGTTGTCGTTCAGCCCCTCCCCGCCTGCCGCCTGTCACCTAGGCTTATTGTTATCCGGGGTGCAGCTAGCATTGAGCTGCCGTAGCATGTTAGCTCAGGATAGAAGTTGAGCGTGCTCAGTTGTAAATGTCCGAAAGGACTGCGCTCTCATAGCTGTAGTAGGGTCGCCCGGTCATAGACGAGCATCGTTTCAAAACATGAACAAACAAAACAACATACAAAACAACAAATTAAACAAATCAAAACAAAGAAACAACATGACTCTGAGAAGTCTGCGACGTCGCTCTCAAGGGAGCACCATCTTGAATTACATTACAGATAACTGAATCCAAAATTGGATAGAAATAAATGTCATGTTGTTGAAACAATTGCATGGCATTTACATACTGTAAGCAAAGCTGAAGGCCTGACAACAACACACACACACACACACACACACACACACACACACACACACACACACATATATATATATATGGTTGGTTGTCCTTTATAGTGAGAAGACCATTGCACAGGGGCAATCCCACTCTCTTGGCCTAGGGAGTCTTGATCCAGTGGCACGGGGAACTGTTACAACGGGAGACTGCCAGGCTGCAGTGGATGACCAGGACTTCTATCAGTGCCATGTCCAGTTCTAGGCACTCCACGACGCTTGCTGCCACCGCCTTCACAACCGTTGGATCTCAGGTAATGATTTCTTCCGATTGTTCTGCCGGGAGTCAGTCTTTGCATGCAGTAGGGCTGGCACAGCCCAAATTTAACTCACTGAGGGTTTAAGACCCATCAGCTACCTTCACCTGGTTCAGCCGACTCGCCAAAGCCGTTGTCCGGGGGTGGCCGCTGTTGCATGCGACAGCTTCGTGGAGCCACAGGTGAAAGCTGAGTGCCAGGTGAGGACCAGTAACAGGATCAGGGGCTGCCCTGAGAAGGGCATAGGCCAAAAGGTACTGCCTCTCCCTGACACCCCAAACCCCCATATATATATATATATATATATATATATATATATATATATATATATATATATATATATATATATATATATATATATACACACACACACACAGTTCTCAAACCTTACACAGAATAGTGTGAAAAGAAAAAAAAAAACAAAACAAAGATTGAGTGACAGGTCTGTGGGTAGAACTGTCTTGTTTAAAATTAAAATGTACAGTTTGGTTAGGGCTGCTAGGAAGGATATTGGAACTCATGCTTTAAAAGTGTAGCATCTCAGCACACAGTAAACAGTAAACCTAGACTTAAATGGACTACAAAGGATAAATGGGTAGAGGTTGGGTTCATCCTGAACAGGTCGGCATTCTATAGCCAGTCTAATGCAGCCACAAGTAACCATTCACTCTCACATTCACAAACACAAAAAGATCCTTGTCAGTCGTTGTTCAATTAGAGTTAGTCCACTAACTTGAGTTACCGTTAGCAAGGACTGTCATTACATCACTTTCACGAGCACTTGCAAATCATGTTAGAATTCTATAAGCATGCAATTTCTGCTTATAATAATTTATGAGCATATGAAGAGGTCTTGGAGGTACAGGGATCCCTCGCTACTTCGCGCTTCAATTCATGCGGCTTCAGTGCATTGCGTTTTTTATATATTTTTGAAATATTCATCGAATTAAAGTACAGTGTAAGGAAATCATGGAAGAATGGGGGAAAAAGTTAAGGGAAATGCCACAAAAATAAGGCCAATTATGCAAAAAAAAAAAAAAAAAAAAAAAAAAAAAAACCCTAAACCAGCGCAAAACAAAAAACAATCCAAAATCTCCCATCAAAACTAGTTACATTGTTGTGAGGTGTGCTTCTGCATGCTCGCCCATCTGTATGTGTGTGTTTTTGATTGATTTTTGATTGCTTAATGCAAAAGGAAGGTCTGTTGGATTTTTACACCCGAGCCTAGCAGCTCATCAGGCCGGTGCTTATTCCCTGTTTCCGTAGCATGAAGCAATCAGGAGTTCAACTCCTCCTGGATGGGACGCTAGTCCATCGCAGGTGACCTTCCCAGTATATTTTTACTGATACCCGTTTATACTGCTGGGTGAACAGAGGCACACTTGTGGTTGAGACCTTGCCCAGGGGTCTTAGCACAGTGAGGGTCTCAGTGGGATTTGAACTCACAACCTCCCGATCATGAGCCCAACACGCTAACCACTACACCACCGGCTCCACTATGTGTGTGTACTGTGTACTTACATTTTATTTACATCTTATGTGTTATTTTTGAATGTTTAATTGTTATTATAAGAATTTATAGCATTAAATATGTATTTATTGATATTATATACACCTATACATATACGTATACATCAGTCGGGGGGGGGGGGGGGGGTGTCCTACTTCACAGATCTCGATGGTCGCATGGGGATCGCTGTTGCAATTAACCGTGGAAAATGAGGCGGAATCCCTGTATATCTATAAATTGCCTGACAGGAAATCAACCTGAATGTAAACAGGCATTCTGATTCAGATGGCAGGTTTCCAAAGTATTTTTCTCTGATGTGATACACTTGTGAGAATGGCTTTTACTATTAGTTCAGTTCAGTTCATTTTCTGTAACCGCTTCATCCGAATTAGGGTCGCGGTGAGGCTGGTGCCCATCCCAGCCAATGCCGGGTGAGGGCAGAGTACACCCTGGACAGCTCACCAGGCCATCGCAGGGCGGAAACACGCCGACGGCTTTGCAGCCCTCTCTTGTCGAAAGTCAGCAATGGTTCTTTTACATGCCTCACTCCATAGACAGTGAGAGACATGGCCGGCCTTTGATAACCCAGTTAGCTGCACTGGGGGGGGGGACAGTGACAACCTTGTGGAGAGTGGGACTCGAACCCCCAACCTTTGGATTAGCGATCCAGCACCTTATACCACTGGACTAGCACTGCCCCCTGCTTTAACTATTATGATTTCCATCAAGGCTGCCTCTATTTAAAATTTTTTTTATTTTCAGTTATTCGTTCATTTATAGTAAACACTTAATCCTGATCTGCATGGAGGGCCTGGTGAGGTGGAACACAAATGCACCCATGCAGATATGGACGCACATGCACACATGCACAGAAACTCCATTCAGTGACCGGAGCTCAGGATTGAACCGACAGTCTTAGAGTTGTAAGGTGACAGTGCTATCCACTGCATTTTTTTAATATTCATTCATTGTGCATCAAAAATAAGTATGAAAAATTATAACTTTATTTTTAATTGGCTTTCGAGCATAGATGTAATATACATTTCACAATCACCCTGAGGGACTACCGTTGTACATTCTATCATTTTTTTTTTATTGTTGTGGAGACATTTGGGTATGAAACAGCAGACATAATTTGCCTAGCAAAACAGAAATAGGCCACAGTGTGTGAGAATACAGCGAACATCCATTAGCATTTATTTTTGTTTGTACCAAGTTTATACATTCCATTGTCTGCAATATATGTATGATATTCTAAATGAAAAGCTTCAGTTTACTGTACCCTTAAAATAATAATTTGATATACACCTGGAAAACAAAGAGTAGCTGCAAAGCCGTCAGCGTGTTTCTGCCTGGCAAGCTGTCCAGGGTGTACTCTGCCCTTGCCCGGAGTTGGCTGGGATGGGCACCAGCCTCCCCGCAACCCTAATTAGGATTAAGCAGTTACAGAAAATGAACTGAACTGAACCTGGAAAACAAATGAGCATACTAGGTGTTCAATTTAGTAGTACAGTACTATCTGCCTTTCAAACACGTATGAAATCACAACCAGAACAATAACTGTCTAATTTTTTGCCTGAAAATAGTGACACAAAAGTATATCACATAACGAACCCATGCCAACTTGAATAACCTGTTATTATCCAAGGCTTTCGTGGTAATTTTACTATCAATTGCAAAAGAACACTGAACACGCTTGGTGGGAGATCTCTGAAGAATTTCCATTGTCATTACTTTCCAGTTGGTTTGACTTGTGTAGGACCTTCGGTTGTATAGGTTACATCTGGGAACACCATGTATGAATCCGGAATGAAATTGTGTTTACGTGAACTATCCATTCACCCACAACCACGGAAAATCTACCCACTTAGCCTCAACCACAGAAACCGACATGGCTGTGGTGACGTGAGTAGTTGATATAACCGCGCAGAGAAGCTTTTTTTCTGGAACTAGACAGAAAAAAAAACAGTCTAGCTTGCATATGATATATTAGATGAATATTTTCTTATTTAAAATACCATACAAAACACCTTCTTTTTAAACTTCATAGTAATTTTAGGAGCACTTTATTATCTCTTACGCATGTATTTGTATTATATTGATTAATGATGAGCTTTTAAATTGGAAAGGGCTGTAGAGTGCGTGCACATACACACACACACCCACACACACACACACACACACACACACACACTCACACACACACACACACACACACACATTTATATATATATATAATAGTTGTGTTCAAAATAATTGCAGTTAGACGTACAGAGTTGTGGCAACTACAGTGGGATAAAGTTGATGAGCCACACAATGAAGTTATGGGAAAGAATAGTGGAAGTGAGACTAAGAGAAGAGGTTGCTATTTGTAAACAACAGTTTGGTTTCATGCCAAGAAAGAGCACCACAGATGCAGTGTTTGCTTTGAGGATGTTAATGAAGAAGTACAGAGAATGTCAGAGGGAGCTGCATTGTGCCTCTGTGGATCTGGAGAAAGCATATGACAGGGTGCCGAGAGAGGAACTGTGGTATTGCATGAGGAAGTCTGGAGTGGCAGAGAAGTATGTTAGAGTGGTTCAGGACATGTATGAGAGATGTAAGACAGTGGTGAGGTGTTCTGTCCGCATGACAGAAGAATTCAAGGTGGAGGTGGGACTGCATCAAAGGTCAACTCTGAGCCTCTTTTTGTTTGCTATGGTGATGGATAGGCTGACAGATGAGGTGAGACAAGAGTCTCCATGGACTATGATGTTTGCAGATGACATTGTGATCTGTAGTGAGAGCAGAGAACAAGTCGAGGAAAATCTAGAGAGGGGAGGTATGCCCTGTGAAAAGGAGAGGAATGAAGGTTAGCCTCAGTAAGACAGAATACATGTGTGTGAACAACAAGGACCCATGAGGCATGGTGAGGTTACAGGGAGCAGAGATAAAGAAGGTGGAGGATTCTGAATTCAAGCCACCGTACACTGTGAAGACAGTGAAGCCCGGTGGTGTAAGCATCATGATATGGCCTATTTCTCATCCTATCATGTCCCACCTATTTTTCAAATGTGAGAGATCGCGGATCAGTTTGAATACAGCAGAATACTTGAGATCATGCTACCTTGTGCTGAAGAGGAAATGTCCTTGAAATTCGTGTTCCAACAAGACAATGACCCCAAACACACCAGTGAACAGGCAACATTTCGCTTCCAGACAAGATTGAAGTTATGGAGTGACCGGCTCAATCCCCAGACCTTAATCCAATAGAAAACTTGTGGAGTGACATAAAAAATGCAGTTTCTGAGGCAAAACCATCAAATACAGAAGAACATTGGAATGTAGTCCAATCATCCTGGGCAGGAAAACCTGCTCACAGGTGCCAGAAGTTAGTTGATTCCATGTAACCCAGATGTGCAGCAGTTCTCAGAAACAGTGTTTATACAACAAAATATTAGTTCAGTGATTCAAAGGAAAAATTTTTTTACATTTTTTTGAAAACTTTTTCAGTTTATACAGTGAATGTTTGAGTTTATAAAGAAGAAAGCAGACACTGCTATTTTTTAACAGTCTATTATTAAATTTATTTAAAAGAATAACAGAAATTTGATATTTTTCTTCATGTTTTTTAATTTGGAATAGAATGTCTCGGGTTCGCAATGCATTTGTGTGTATGGAAATAAAAGCTATTATAAGGATTTTGAGATTTATTCACTTTTTTAAACTCACTGGTATTATTTTGAACACAACTGTGTGTGTGTATGTGTGTGTGTGTGTGTGTGTGTAGATGTATAGAAAAATACACAATGTGTAGCACCACAGTTTATGGAGTTTGTAATAATACATCTTCTCTTTTACACATACCATAGGGCAGTGGTGGCCTGGTGGTAAAGGGTGCTGGATCACTGATCCTAAGGTAGGGGGTTCAAGTCCCACTCTCCACAAGGTTGTCACTGTCCCCCCAGTGCAGCAACTGGGTTATCAAAGGCCGGCCATGTCTGTCACTGTCTATGCTGAGAGGTTCATGTAAAAGAACCATTGCTGACTTTCATAAAGAGTAGCTGCAAAGCTGTCAGCGTGTTTCTGTCCCTTGCTAGAGGGTTGTGTCAGGAAGGGCATCCGACGTAAAAACCTATAACAAATCAAACTTGTGAATCGTTCGCTGTGGCGACCCCTGAAAAAAAGTGAAAAAGCCAAAAGGAAATCTCTCTCTTTTACAAATAGCAGAGTGTAATTTTAAAATGTAGACAACCTGCAAATTTGTTCATAAAATTTGCACAGCACTTAATGTACTAATATTACACATGCCTTCTTGTTAACTTTCCTGACTCATCTGTAATGTTAAAACTATTGCCACAGTAACTATGTTGAAATGAACACATGCTTGTTGATGTGACCATGGCAAGTGTACTCAAATTGACAAAGATAAGGAGCTCAGAATGGTTGAAATACGGTTTAAAATGTGATGAGAGGTCATAGGGGTAATATATATTTCTGCAGAAGTGTATTAACCTCATGTCAGTATGATAATGTTACTTGTGAATAGGAGAAAAAAACCGGTTGTATCTTTTGTAAAGTAGCCTGAAGTGGAAAGCACATTTAACCCCAAGCAATTTTTTTTTCACCAGCTGCCAAAAACACAGTTTTGCTTACAAAGTATGTTGACAAGGTGTTTATCTCGTCACCTTGAATCATTGTTATCTGATATATGCCCACACAAGCGTGCAGACCAGACCTGAAAATATTCTTATAGCCTGGGACTATAATTAAATCTCATCTTCATAAACGCTTGCTTACTAAGTATTGTCCTTTGGTGATACAGTACAAAGAATATAATGTGAAACCATTGAATATTTCTGACAATAATACCCAGGGCAAGATAGATTATATAAAATAAAATAAAATGAAATCGCATAAAGTCATAAAAAGCAGGAAAGATGGATTTCTGCTCTGCTCAAGGCAAATTGTACCCAGACACTGACAGTATAATTACAGTTTTATTTGACCATCAAATAATAGCAGGTTTTAAGGCACTCCTTTTCTAATCTACATACCTGGAGGTAAAAGGAGGTCAGCATGTTCTGTACCTTGCGGAGTCCTCTCCTTACCAGAAGGCTGTGTTCATGTCATCTCCTTTCAACTGTAGCCAAATCTGTGTTTGTATTGTTCAATTTTTTTCAATTTATAAAAGAGCATGAATATGAAGTAAAAGTAAAAGCAGGATACACCCTGAACAGCTCGCCATATTACCGCAGGGCCGACACATACAACCATTCTTACCCATATTCATACTTAAGGGGCTGTTTGGATCAGTCATGGCATACCGTGTATGTCTTTGGACTGTGGGAGGAAACCCACCCATGCAAACTCCTACACAGTAGCTGTGTGAGCCTGCAACCCAGAGTTTTCTTGCTGTGTTATGGATGAGTTAGCCACTAAGCCATCGTGCTGCCCAAACTTTTTAGTGTCATAAAGGCTACCCACAAACTATTGAAAAATTAATATTCCTAAATGACACGTCACTGGTTTCCATTAACTGATATTCAGCATTTTCACTCCTTTTTTTTTTTTTTTAACGGTCAGACAGAGTTCGGAATGCTTGGATATTTGGCACCTTACAAATCCAACACCTAAAACACCACCTATTTTGGAGGAAATATTTTCAGGCTGATAAGAGCATAAATATAATGATGACATCACCAACAGAGGGAAAGTAGCTTTTAAACCAGGGCAATGACGTAGAGAAAAAATAGACTGCGCACAGGCCCCTTTCATGTGGTAATTCGGATTCAACTTTTGGTCAGGGCAAAACATTGCTTTGGGTGCTATTTCACTTGAAAGTTGACATCCTTTGGCATCTTTACAATTGTACGTTATGACACATAGCAACATCGAATTTAATGCGAATATGTTAGGTTTAGCTTTTTTGCTGTCCATATGGTTAATTCTTGTTGCGCTGTTGGCTGTCAAAACCGTGCAGGCGGTCGCAAAGAAGTAACTTTTCACCGGTAAGTGTGTTTCGGTTTAACCTTCATTAGGCGGTAGGCTTGAACCTTAAGAAAGATTACTTACCCTGAAATTTATAAATGAATACGTTTTATTATTAGCCCCAGTGTAACAAGCATGTATGTAACTGTTCTGTTATTGTGTATATCTGTAATCAATACAAAATGTATCATGTTGCTACTGCTCATTTATATGATGTAATATTACATGTGTATCTTAACTATAGGTGTTTGTGGTTATAAATGTGTAGTGCCGTTTTGTATATTTTCATCTCTCAAGTTCTGGGGACAGGCTGCAGGTTCTGATTCCCCTTGGGAGCTCTTTGTTCTAACATTAAGCGAATAAAACTAACGTACATGCCTCAGATGATTGATTTCTGAACCTGAGAGCGATACTTGTGTGGAATATACAGTGGTACTTCACTTTACGAAATTAATCCGTTCCAGCGCTTTTTTCGTAACCTGCATTTTTCGTAAATTGAACCGCATTTTACATGTAAAACGCGTGATTCGTTCCAAGGCTCCCAATACCACCCCATAAACCCTTTAGAAATTATAAAAGCATGCCTTTTAAGACTTCCTTCTGCTTCAATATTGTACCGATGGTAGACGGGTTTGGCCGTATTCCTTTGCGATATCACTCGAGCCCGTTTCTTCTTCTCACTCGCACCGGAAATCACACGCGTGTGTGTGTGTGTGTGTGTGTGTGTGTGTGTGTGTGTGTGTGTGTGCGCGCTCATGTGTTCACCATGTCTTCTTAGCAGAGTTAGAATCTTACAAATATTCATGTAAGGTTAAAAGCCTGAGTCAAGAAATAAAGCATGAAACAACAGTAACTCTGTCCTTTACACGAAAAGCATCAGGGTAGATGCAGCTCCATAATAGTCAATGGGAGGGAGCTGCGTCATCCCTCATAGCCAATGGGAGGCCAGCAGGGCAGGATGTTGGGAGATAGCCAATAAGCGGGAGCTGCGTCATCCCTTATAGCCAATGGGAGGCCAGTGCGGCAGGATGTTTGAACGTCATTGATGGGAGAGCAGCTCCTGCATTGTTTGAATGTTTGAATGTCACATTTTCATGTTTGAATGAAGCGTTTGAATTTTTAAGATGGTGCTTTCGTAACGTGAACTTGTTATGTATCTAAAGACAAAAATTTTAGGAAAATGCATTTCGTAACCTGCATTTTTCGTTTTGTGAGACTTTCATAAAGTGAGATACCACTGTATTGATAACATTTCCGAGATTTTTCATACTCTTGTACAAAAAGTGTCCTAAAAATTCCTTGTAATTTGTGGAATATATCAATTGAAATCCCTGCTACAGTATACTAAGGCAAGAGAGGTGGGCGTGGCAGTTGACACGTTTGGCATGGGAAATATTATTAAGGTCTGTCCCTCTTATTAAGTGTCGATGTATCTTCCAAACCTTCCTGGGCATTCTGCAAATATTTAGATTATGTTCATGTCTTTAGGAAGGGCAGTGGTGGTCTAGGGGTATAGGGTGCTGGATCGCTGATCTTAAGGTTAGGGGTTCAAGTCCCACTCTCCACAAGGTTGTCACTTTGCTCATTTAATCAACTGATCTAAGACTTCTTCCACAGAGACTGACCAATTAACTACCTGAAGACTCAAATCAGTTGATTAAATGAGCAAAGTCAGGTGTGCTGCTGCTTGGTTGAAACAAAAACCTGCAGCCATTTGTGGAATGAGTTTTACATCCCTGTTTTAAACCAATCATGTGCACCCAGTTTAGTTTAAAAAATGTACTTTCTTACTATTTTCGTACAACTTTATTGCTATTGTACTTTCAGACAATTGTATGGGAGTGTTTTAACCCTCAGTGATCAATCTCACCCACCCTCACATCTTTATATTTTTCATGTTTAAAATATAGATATAGACAAATATGCCCTAGTATTCTTCAACATACTGTATAATTAAATAAGTGTTTTACAGAATAATTTTAATATTTAGTTTGTCACCTACATAATGTGTTTCAGGCCCTCAGATCCACTACCCATACTTTTTTAAAGTGTGTTTTATTTTAGTACTTGAGTACAAGTCTAATAGCTTTACATCATATTTCAATCTTGTCAAAGAAAACTGTGTTATTATAACTTGGTAAGAACCTGTGATATACATGAGTGGTTAAGAAACATCCTTGTATTTCAGGATAAAAATTCTAACCTTTGTCATTGTGTCTGCACCTTAAAGGGGGACACTTTTATGCCTTCTGTATCAACAACCATTTTAGAGAAGTTAAGTTAAGCCACATAATTGGACAATAATAACCATCATTATATACTCAAGGATTTATCAGCATTACTCGTGCTTTAGGGAACAAAATATATTCTTGAAATATTCATGTAAAGTAAGTAGGCCCTAAATATGTTCAACACTGGACCATTTAAAGCAGTGGTCCCCAAACTTTTTATCACCTCGGACCGGTCAACGCTTGACAATTTTACCGCGGCCTGAGGGGGGGGGGGGGGGGGGTTGTAGCTTGTTTATATTGCAAATATAATACTCCGCCCTTGCCCAGAGTCAGCTGAGATGTGCGTCAGCCTCCCTAATCAGGATTAAGCGTTATATTTTTAATCAAGCTCAAACTCTTCTTTAAAAAAAAACCACACAGGTGATGGTGCACCAGCTGGGAGAATGAAGGCTCAGGCTCAGTCTCACCCGAAATCCCTGCTATTGTTTGAAACATGTCCAATTAATATATTATTATATATAATAATTATAGAATTGTATACAGCCACTGGGGGCAGTGGCGGTCTAGTAGTATAGGGTGCTGGCTCGCTGATCCAAAAGGTTGGGGGTTCGAGTCGCACTCTCCACAAGGTTGTTACTGTCCCCCCCCAGTGCAGCTAACTGGGTTATCAAAGGCGGGCCATGTCTCTCACTGTCTATGGTGAGCGGCATGTAAAAGAACCATTGCTGACTTTTGTAAAGAGTAGCTGCAAAGTCGTCAGCGTGTTTCTGTCCCTTGCTAAAAAGGGTTGTGACAGGAAGGGCAGCCGACGTAAAAACCTCTGCCAAATCAAACGTGCGAATCAGATGATTCGCTGTGGCGACTCCTGAGTAAAAGGGAAAAAGCCGAAAGGAAGACAGACATAGAATCGTATACAGCCACTGATTGCTTCATTAGGGCCACGTATCGACACATGCTTATTCATGTAGTTATCCAAACAGCCAATCATGTGTCAGAGATTTTAAAATAATTATATCCTGCAGATACAGATAATGTGCTTCAGATAATGTTTTCATCTAAAATCAGATTAAGGAAAATGTGATTGAAATGACTTTACCTGTGCACACTTTATTGTCGAGGATAGTTTGAGTACTTCGGATTCTGCTGCTCTCGTGGAATTTCAGGTTCTTTAGATATGACATCATGAAACAAACCGACAAGCAAACAATCAAATAAACGAAAATCCCATACACTCAGCTGCAGTTTTGTGCACTTAAGAGACAAGACACAGAAAGGCTGTAGTGGTTATAAATAACAACTCTTTACATCTGTGGTAAGCATTGTAGACACACCTAGCCTAGCCTTGAGGTTTATAGGCTACGATAACAGAAACATACATTGGATTTCACTTCTGTCAGCCAAAACCAGAAATACTGTACGAAGCTTTGTTTTGAGCTTGTAAAATTCTTAAAAGAGTTTATTTGATGAAAGGCAAACTCAGTACTAGTCTATATGATGTCTTGACAATGTTTTTGTGGGAGTGTCATAAAAAGCTAATTAAAATATGCAGAAATGCAAATACAGCTGTAATACTGGATTTCAGAATTCATTCATTCCCCAAGTGCAGTTAACTGGGTTAGCAAAGGCGAGCCATGTCTCTCACTGTCTATGGTGGAGGTTCATGTAAAAGAACCATTGCTGACTTTCGTAAAGAGGAGCTGCAATGTCGTCAGCATATCTCTGTCCCTTGCTAAAGGGTTGTGTCAGGAAGGGCATCCGACGTAAAAACCTACGCCAAATCAAACGTGCGAATTATTCGCTGTGGCGACCCCTGATAAAGGGAAAACGCCGGCAGGAAATCTCACTCTCATCACAGAATTCATTCATTCATTTATTCATTTTCTAAGCCACATATTACTACTTGGGGTCATGGGGAGGCTGGCCCCCATCTCAGCTGACTCTGGATTACCCTTTCAGGGTACACCCTGGACAGCTCAGCAGGCCATCGCAGAGGATATCAGAATTGGAATCAGAATATTTTATTGAATCCCGGAGAAAATCGTATGCACACAGTTGCTCCATTCAAATTAAAGACTAAAGATAAATAGTCTAAAATGAAAAAAAATTACAAATGTCTATATAAACAAATCAACAAAATGAACACTGTCTCTGATTAATATGTACAGTATTATCAACATGATAAATAATAGAATGTAAGTGTAAGGCAAAATTTAAATGTATAACACTCAACGTTGTTGTTATATAAATGAGTTGTATGGTCTCATGTCCACGGAATGAGTTCCTGTATCAGTGATGCTTTTAGGTGGTATCAACCTCTTACCGAACTCTTACCGAACGTTCCTGTCACTGATGAGCAGGCTGAGTAGCAGTTGGGAGGTATTACCAGAAGCAGCTTTATGACACCACCGTCAGGGGGTCCAGCTTCATCCCCACATGAAGATACGGTACTGGCCTTGCGGATCAGTTTGTTAAGTGTGTTGGTATCTGCAACCCTCAGCAACAGCATAAACATGTACAGACTCGTACAACATCCAAAATTATCATAATGCAAAGATATAAGTTAAGATTGTCAAGCCCCTTTCCTCTCTGTGCTTCTTTTGTCTCACTCAGGGTAGGCCACCAAAGCTGGCTTCTTAAAGGAAAACACCCGAAAGGACAGAGCTTTGATCGCGGAGGCCACAATTATCTTCTGCAAAGTGTATGTTACATTTTTCTCTCGCATTTATTTAAAATGATATCTAGCCCTTTACAGTACATGACTCATAAGCACTGCTTAAATGTGGAAGGTTATGATGGGATGTTCTGTGAAATGTGTAGACCATTTAGCTGTGCTCTACAGGGGGACAGACTCTGTCCTGTTGTCCCTCTGTGTCATTGTCACCATGATCCGCCAGTGGCCTACATGACCTGAACACTCTGTGATTTTGCCACAGAGAAGGTTGCTACTACCCTGGGACATCAGCACTCACTCATTCTGCAGATCTCTTATCTCTGAGAAGCTGTGCATCAGTTTTTAATGCTTTAAGAATTAAAAAATGGCCGAATGAAAAGGAAGATAGTTTGGACAACTTTTTCCAGCGGAGACATTCTTATATTTTCATCTGACGACTGTATTTACGAGCACACGATTGTGTTATGATTCTTTGTTTGGGGGGCACACAGAGTTCACCCGGATGAATTTCCTCTGTAATGTGTAAAATATCGAAGAATAAACTACATAAAAAATTGATTTAATTTGCTTTTTATGTTCCCTTGTAGTATATACTAAAATAATGATCTGCCTCACACTCAGTGAATTTTATTAAACTGCAACATCCACCCAGCCTTTATTGATTGTTTATTATTGAACATATTCTTCATTCTGTTCATTTTCTGTAACCGCTTAATCCTAATTAGGGTCACGGGGAGGCTGGCACCCATCCCAGCCGACTCTGGGTGAGGGCAGAGTACACCCTGGACAACTCGCCAGGCCATCGCAGGGGGCGGAAACAGGCTGACGGCTTTGCAGCTACTCGTGTCGAAAGTCAGCAATGGTTCTTTTACATGAACCTCGCACCATAGACAATGAGAGACATGGCTGGCCTTTGATAACCCAGTTAGCTGCACTGGGAGGGGGGGACAGTGAAAACCTTATGGAGAGTGGGACTTGAACCCACAACCTTTGGATCAGCGATCCAGCGCCCTATGCCACTCGGCCACCACTGTCCTCATATGCTTCGTCTTATGTCAAATAATACCAATTATCATGAATGATTTTATGACAATTGTTGTACCATTCATTATATTAAGAAAATGATACATGTCAAATGACACTTTTAATAAAGCCAGAGCACGTCTGTCTTATTGTGGCTATAACAGATGGATATAATATTTGTTATGGATATAAAGAGATTTTCTTCAACCCTTTGTATTATAAAATATTGAAAGGAATATGGTTTTATCTATAATAAGTGTTATTTTGAATATAACAGTTGTTATGGATACAAGCACATTCTCTTCTGTACATGGCCTTCATAAAAACAAAAGAATTGTTGTAGTATCAATAACAAATATTATTGTGGATATAATGCTTGTTTTGGATATAACCATGTTTGACGGCTTGATGATCCACTGTCCCTCATAATACAAGGAAGGCATGCATCAAGTATTTTTGCTGTACTGGCACCCAGATGATGTTGAACAGCTGAGTCACTGTCTACTATTTCACTTTGGACTTTAAAGATTATAGACTTACACTGTTTTTGTTGCTGTATTTGTTGCAGGAACCTGTTGATTTTACTCTTAGATTGGGATCTACTGTGAGAATATCTATGTGTTTTCTTAGGCTCAGGCATTTCTGTGTGGAGTTTGCATATTCTATCAGTGCCAATGTAGGTTTCTTCTGGATACTGTATTCCAGTTTCCTCCTACAGTTCAAAGACATGCACGTTAGGTTAACTGGCTGTTCCAAATCACCCTTAGGTGTGACTGCGAGTACGAATAGTTATGTGGGTGTTGACCTTCAATGGTCTGGTGAGCTGTTCAGGTGCCCCTGTCTTTGTCTAGATAGGCTCCAGTGTCAGTCGAGATTGCCTCCAACCAACTCGAGACCTTCGTAGTACTGAGCAGTTTGGCAAATGTATGTGATGTAGACACTCTGGATAAAAGGGAACTGCTCCTGGAAATGATGCCATGACATGTACCATAGTGCCTGACCATTCATTTATTCATTCATTTTCTGAACCACTTAAGCTGGTTGAGGGCAGAGTACTCTCTGGACAGCTTGCCAGACCATCGCAGGTTAGAAACACACTGATGGCAATGCAGTCTACTCTTTTCAAAAGTCAGCAATAGTTCCTTTATATGATTCGCACCACAGACAATGAGAGAGATGGCTGGTGTACTGGGGGGTGTGGGGGGGGGGGGGGGGGTGCCTGACCATCATACCTGAGTACCCCACTGCAGACAACACTTTCCTTTTATATTAACCTCCTTTACACTGGGGGAAAAAAATCCACTAAATTTTGGAGTATGCCCATAGGGGTCTGCCCATTCTGTCACAAAACATTAGTGAGGTTATGCTCCGATGCACAGTGAGGCGGTTTGCTCTGAAAGTATTCAGGAACTGTTTGTTTAGTGGGGTTACGATCAGGGCTCTGCGAAGGCCACATAAAAGTTTTCCACGCCAAAATTTGGAAGACCGTCTCTCCATAGAGTTCACTTCAGGCATTTTGGAACATGTTCGGGCCTATTAATTTCAAAGAATGGAATGTGTAATACTATATCATCCCAAAACATCGCAAATCTCTACATTTTGGAATAAACCACAGGGTCAGTGGTCCACAAAATGTTGGCCATGCATTTATTCATTCATTCCTTCATTTACCAAATCACTGAATCCTTCTAGGTGGACGCTGGAACCTATCTCAGCCGACTAAAGATGAAGGCAGGGTATACAGTGAACACGTTGCCAGTCCATCACAGAGCCAATACCATTTACTCTCACAAGTGGGGCCTAATGTTCATGTCTTTCAGATTCTTTGAGGAAACCCGAGTACCCAGATGAAATCCACTGTGCATTGTAAACTCCACACAGAAACGTCCTCACCGAGTCTAGGATCTGAACCCAGGACCTGCTTATTGTAAGGCAGATGTGCTAACCACTGCGCTACAGTGCTGACTACTTCTGGCCTTGCAGTGTAGCTCAAATATCACAACAGCTTGCTTGCAATAGTAACAAAATACTGTTATCTCACAAGACAAATTATCATGATAACTTGTAGTTATGAGTCAGGGTTCAATTAAAGTGCTCTCATTTATTTTGTAAATTGTAGATAGAGAGATTGATAGATACATTTCAGAACATTTGCAAGAATGTGAGACAAAAAAAAAAAAAAGCAAGTTGAACTGGTTCCTCAAAAATTTGAACATTGCTGCAAGCAAATTGAGTGTACTGCAATCCAACAGGAGGGAAGGCTACTCTTCTTTTCGGCTTTTTCCTCGTTCTTGGGAGTTGCCACAGCGAATCATTTGATTTGCACGCTTGATTTGGCATAGATTTTTATGTCAGATGCCCTTCCTGTCACAACCCTTTTAGTAAGGGACAGAAACACGCTGATGGCTTTGCAGCCTACTCTTGACGAAAGTCAGCAATGGTTCTTTTACATGCCTCACACCATAGACAGTGAGAGACATGGCCCGCATTTGATAACCCAGTTAGCTGCACTGGGGGGACAGTGACAACCCTGTGGGGACTCGAACCCCCAAACTTGGGAGCAGTGATCCTGTACCCTATCCACTAGACCACCACTGCCCTAGGAGGGAAGGTTACATACTTGTTAATAATACTGTATCACCAGTGATATCAGTCTGTGAACTACCTGAGTATCTTTGGGGAATCACTTTATGGTGGGTGTACTGCTTTGGGACCGCAGGGAAACGTTTTATGGGTTTTTTGTTGTTGTTGTTTGTTTGTTTGTTT
This sequence comes from Plotosus lineatus, assembly GCA_024760905.1. NCBI lineage: Eukaryota > Metazoa > Chordata > Actinopteri > Siluriformes > Plotosidae > Plotosus > Plotosus lineatus. The sequence goes on from CM045732.1 coordinate 62,321,284, forward strand.
TAATCCCTGGTGTATGTAAATATTATAGACAATTATATGTGACAATAAATTAAATCTTAAACGAGGCAATGAAATTATTGATCGATAAATGTGCTGATTGGTTAGTTGCTAAACAGTAGCACTATTGTATAACTTTATGGATCACAAAACATCTCTAACGTTTCAGACTCATTGTACTTGTTTCTGGGTTCCTTGTTTTCTGAAGTATAGGAAACTTTATTTTGGATTTTGAGCATTTTGTCCTGAATTTAGTTGCATCCAATTCTCACTTATCAGGTACTGCCTTCCCTCGCACACAACCACCACTGACCAAGAAGAAGCGAAAACATACACATGCCGCCTCCATGACATGCAATGCTAGCCACCTGTTTCTGTTTGAACTGAGGCACATGTGTATTTGGGGGTGGTCTAACACACTCGGAGGGAAAGCATTATCCATCCCTCATACAAATGAGCTCACAGATGCCTATCGCTGTGAGTGACAGGGAAGTGCCATCCCTCCCTCCCATGAGAGCTCAGCCAATTAGTTCAGATGGACTCCCAGCATTGAACCAAATTTGAACTTGCAATCTCTGGGTTAATAGTCATGCACCTTGTCAATGCACCATTCAGGAGCCCGAGAATAGGAAACTTATATACTGTTCTATCACCATAGTTTTTTTTCTTCCCCCTCCTATAGAAGCTTTGGAAAAGTATCACAGCTGTGCTATTTTTTTTTTTTTTAATTTAAGCTACTACTCTCATACCTATGTGTCTTTGAATTATGTTGATGGGATTATTTATTTCATTTTCTGAACTACTTTTTCCTTTATCAGCGCTTCAGGGAAGCTGGAGCCCATCCCAGCTGACTCTGGGTGAAGGTGGGGTACACCTTGAACAGCTCGACAGATCACTGCAGGGCAGTGGAGAGAGTGACTGCAAAGTTGTAGTGGGTGAGAGTGTTGCCAAACAGCATAAGATGGTGGTGTGCAGGGTGACGCTGATGATGAGGAAGGTGAAAAAGGCAAAGGCAGAGCAGAAGACAAAGTGGTGGAAGCTGAAAAAGGAAGAGTGTCATGTTGTCTTCAAGGAGGACTTGAAACAGGCTTTGGGAAGTCAGGAAGTGCTTCCAGATGACTGGACAACCACAGCCAATGTGATCAGGGGGACAGGTAGGAGAGTACTTAGTGTGTCCTCTGGAAGGAAAGTAGATAAGGAGACTTGGTGGTGGAATGAGGAAGTGCAGGAGTGTGTACAAAAGAAGAGGTTAGCCAAGAAGAAGTGGGACACAGAGAGGACTGAAGAGAGTAAACAGGATTACAGGGAGACGTGGTGTCAAAAGCCAAACAGAAGGTGTATGATGACTTGTATGATAGGTTGGACAGTAAGGAGGGAGAAAATGATTTATACAGGTTGGCACAGCAGAGAAATAGAGATGGGAAAGATGTGCAGCAAGTTATTAAGGATTTATATATATTATAAGTGATTAAGGACAGAGAGGGAAATGTATTGACTGATGACAGAAGTGTGCTGGGAAGATGGAAAGAGTACTTTGAAGGGCTGATGAATGAGGAAAATGAGAGAGAAAAAAGAGTAGAAGGGGTGACCGTTGAGGACCAGGAAGTAGCAAAGATTAGTAAGGGTGGAGTGAGGAGGGCATTGAAAAGGATGAAGAGTGGAAAGGCAGTTGGTCCTGATGACATACCGGTGGAGGTATGGAAGTGTCTAGGGGAGGTAGCAGTAGATTTTCTGACAAGAATATTCAATAAGGTCTTAGAGAGTGAGAGGATGCCAGAGGAATGGAGGAGAAGTGTGCTTGTGCCCATTTTTAAGAATAAAGGGAGATGTGCAGAGTTGTGGCACCTACAGAGGGATAAAGATGATGAGCCATACGATGAAGTTATGGGAAAGAATAGTGGAAGCTAGACTAAGGGCAGAGGTCAGCATTTGTGAACAACAGTTTGGTTTCATGCCAAGAAAGAGCACCACAGATGCAGTGTTTGCTTTGAGGATGTTAATAGAGAAGTACAGAGAAGGTCAGAAGGAGCTGCATTGTGCCTTTGTGGATCTGGAGAAAGCATATGACAGGGTGCGGAGAGAAGAATTGTGGTATTGTATGAGGAAGTCTGGAGTGGCAGAGAAGTATGTTAGAGTGGTATAGGACATGTATGAGAGATGTAAGACAGTGGTGAGGTGTGCTGTCGGTGTGACAGAAGAGTTCAAGGTGGAGGAGGGACTGCATCAAAGGTCAGCTCTCAGCCCCTTCTTGTTTGCTATGGTGATGGACAGGCTGACAGACGAGGTTAGACACGAATCTCCATGGACTATGATGTTTGCCGATGACATTGTGATCTGTAGTGAGAGCAGAGAACAAGTGGAGGAAAATCTAGAGAGGTGGAGGTATGCCCTGGAAAGGAGAGGAATGAAGGTTAGCCTCAGTAAGACAGAATACATGTGCGTGAACGAGAAGGACCCAAGAGGAATGTTGAGGTTACAGGGGGCAGAGATAAGAAAGGTGGAGGATTTTAAGTACTCAGGCTCCACAATCCAGAGCAATGGAGAGTATGGAAAAGAGGTGAAGAAGCGTGTGCAGGCAGGTTGGAATGGATGGAGAAAAGTGTCCGGTGTGATGTGTGATAGGAGAGTATCTGCAAGAATGAAAGCCAAAGTGTACAAGATGGTGATGAGGCCAGCGATGTTGTATGGTTTAGAAACAGTGGCCCTGGGGAAAGGACAGGAGGCAGAGCTGGAGGTATCAGAGATGAAAATGTTGAGGTTCTCTTTGGGAGTAACAAGGATGGATAGGATCAGGAATGAGTACATCAGCGGGACAGCACATGTAAGATGTTTTGGAGACAAAGTCAGAGAGGCTAGATTGAGATGGTTTGGACATGTACAGAGGAGGGATAGTGAATATATTGGTAGTAGGATGCTGAGGTTGGAACTACCAGGCAGAAGGCCCAGAAGAAGACCAAACAGAAGATTTCCGGAAGTGGCGAAGGAGGACATGAAGGTCGTTGGAGGCAGATCATTTTCTGTTGCGACCCCTGAAGGGAACAGCCGAAGGGAAAAAAAGAAGAATGAGTAGTTTCTTTATTGTAAATTGAACTATATTTCTTTTTTTGTTGTTAATGTTAATAAAGATATAGTGTTATGCAGAGGTGAACTAATAACAATTTTATAGACAAATAATACTATTTATAGTCGCTGGCGGGGTGGTGGGGGGCATGAAATGTTTTTTTCTTTCTAGAGGGGGCGCCACAGAAAATAATTGGGAAGCACTGCTGTAAATGCAACATGCATCAATCCTTTTGCAACCAATGTCTTACCAATAGTTGTCACCACTGTGGCAGCAAACACGGATGAAATGGTGAATTTCCAGAATCCTTCAGCTGTATGGTTATTTTTCAGACTCATTCTATGACGACACATGCCCTGAATGGGGCTGGATTGTTTTTTTCTTCCTGGGGGGGCACCACAGAAAATGCAGCCATGAAGGGGGGCACAAGCCAGTGTTCATCCTCACGTCAGTCCCAAGCCTGGATAAATCCAGAGGGTTGCGTCAGGAAGGGGATCCGACATAAAACCAATGCCACATATAACATGCGAGTCAAGAATAAGAATTCCATAGTTCCATAATTTCCTTAACTTTTTCACTAAATTTTCACTTAATTTACTTATTTTTTATTTTTCGGTGAATAAGCTTCAGAAACTGAAGCACTGTGTTGGCATTTTTCATTATCAGTATAGCGGGCAGTGCTAAGGTGCTGGATTACCGATCCCAAGGTTTGGGGTACAAGCCACACTATCACTGGATGTCACTGTTGTACCCCCAATGCAGCTAACTGGGTTATCAAAGGCCGGCCATGTCTCTCACTGTCTATGATGAGTGGCATGTAAAAGAAACGTTTTTGATTGTTATCAAGAGTAGGCTGTGTATTTCTGAATGGTGATGGCCTGGCAAGCTGTCCAAGTTGTACTCTGCCATTGCCCAGAGTCAGCTGAGATTGGTACCCACAACCCTACTTAAGATTAAGCAGTAGAGAAAATGAATGAATGAAATATCGGTATACACTCGGGTGTGTTTAAAATGCTTGAAATTAATGCTGACCAGGTTTTCATTGTGAGCCATATGGTAGAAACAGACTACATGGACAAAAATCAGCGTGGATTTAGAACTTGCTCAAAGTACAAATATTTACACCATATGCAGCATACTGATATAATAGGTAAGATAAACCCTAACCACTACCCACCGGCCCCACTCATATAGTGATATAAATGAAGCTTTTATTTGTAAAAATTACATGATAATGAAACGAGAGTTCATTGGTCATTTCCCTCTCGTGCTTTTGGTGGATTCAATCACTTGTAAAAACAATTGTTTCTGATCTTGATTGTGTGCCAGAGATTGATTGAAAGACTGCTTGAGAGGAACTGTTCTTTCTGCCAAATCATTTGTCACAAGGGAAGGTAGAATAGCTAGATTTTTTTCACATGCTCTATTAATCCCATAAGGGATTGATTATTTCTTCTGCATTTACCCCATCCAAAGTGAGTACACACACATTGAAACAGTGAGCACACACAATTGGAGTGGTGGGCTGCCACACACATCGAGGGGTGCCTGGAGAGCAGTTGGGGGTTAGGTGCCTTGATCAAGGGCACATCAGCCATTTATGTGTTTCGAGAATCGAACCAGCAACCTTTCTGTCCCAAAGCTGTTTCTCTAACCTTTAGCTGCCCTTTAGCCCTTTGAGCCTCTTGAGCCCCTTTGTATGATTGTTGTTTCCAACTGTTGTGGCTCCTTTTCAAGAAAAGTTTGATCCAATTCCAAGATCTCATTACTGTATATAATCTTGCACCAGACTTGACATCATTTGTGGATGCTGAACTTTGGCTGCGTTGAACGAGTAGGAAATATCGAGCTAAGTTTAAATTTAGCCCTGTGATGGCCTGACAAGCTGTTCAGGGTGTACGCTGCCCTCGCCCAGAGTTGGATGAGATGAGCGCCAGCCTCCCCGCGACCCTAATTAGGATTAAGCGGTTCAGAAAATAATTGAATGAATGAAGTTTAAATGTAAAGTTTAAAATTTAATAATTCTCATCTTGTTAAGACACCCTCATATACACACAGTATCCCATAAAGAAAAAACAAGTTATTACAAAAAATTTGCAATTATATTGTAAAAAAAATGAACAAAAAAAGAAAGAAATCTCACATATAAGTTAATAAAAAAATAAATCTGGATAGTTTTTTAAAATAAATAATACAGTCGTTCCCCAACTTACGTTTTTGTTCAGTTCCGGATGGCCGATCGTAAGTTGAAAAAAAAACGTAAGTTGTTACTATATGTTCCAGTGACATATGATGCTCATACTGTACTATAACATCCATAAATACCATTACCGTATCTCATAAAACACCCATAAATCAATTATTATAAACATAACATTGTAAAATAATGTCAAATATATCAAATAATGTCTGTTTTCCTTTCGGCTTTTTCCCTTTTACTCGGGAGTCGCCACAGCGAATCATCTGATTCGCACGTTTGATTTGGCAGAGGTTTTTACGTCGGATGCCCTTCCTGTCACAACCCTTTTTAGCAAGGGACAGAAACACGCTGACGACTTTGCAGCTACTCTTTACGAAAGTCAGCAATGGTTCTTTTACATGAACCTCTCACCATAGACAGTGAGAGACATGGCCCGCCTTTGATAATCCAGTTAGCTGCACTGGGGGGGACTGTGACAACCTTGTGGAGAGTGGGACTCGAACCCCCAACCTTTGGATCAGCGATCCAGCGCCCTATACCACTAGACCACCACTGCCCCAAAATATATCAATAATATCAATATTAATTTCAAATAAATTAAATTCAAGCAAAATAATTTTAAATAGATAAATTTTAATCAAATTCACATATCAAATGTCAAATACAGTATCAAATATAACCTTTAACATTCTGTGATGCGATCTTTCTGCTTGTAAATAGTTCCGATGGTCGACGGAGCCATTTGGAAGAAGCGTGCAACAATCACGTGTTTTTCACCAGCATCAATTTTCTTGATAATAGCCATCTTTGTTTGTAATGAGATGGCTTGCTGCTTTTTCTGATTACCAATATCACTAGTAGGCTTACGCTTCTGACCATATTTGCTTAGGGTTACAAAAGTCTGCAAAACAGTGTATTGTAAACACAAAGATCACAGAGATGATGTCGATGTCTTTACACAAGGGTAACACGCAGTGAACTGGGAAGAAGGAGGGGCACATTCAGTCTGTCGTTTGTAAACAATGGACGCAGCGTCATTACATCATTGCGTCATTACGTCAGCATACTATGTAGGTGCATCTTGTACTACAGAGAGCACACTAAACTCAAAGTTTGACATAAATAAAAACAAACCCGTAAAATCGAAAAATACGTAAAATGAATGAACGTAAGTAGGGGAGCATCTGTATATATATATATATATATATATATATATATATATATATATATATATATATATATATATATATATACATACACATATTAGTTTAAACACAATTCAAAAACCATACATTTTCACTGGTACTGATCAAGATCCAAAGTTTCCATGAACAGTGTCCGGAGGACGACAAGGTTTTGTGCAAGACACACAAAACCTTTTGTTTTCCGAACATGACGAGCAAAATTATTTCAATACGTACTACCGTTTTTGTTTTGTCTTTTCTTCCAAAAGTGTTCTGATTTATCTGAATATTTGAGTGGATTTTTTTTACAGAATAGTTCTGTGTGAGATGAAGGAACAGTGATGAATGTATTGCTTATTGTCCTTGGTGTGACTATTGTTTCTGCATCTTTTAGGTTGTCGTGCAACATTTTTTGAGTGACTGTTGGCTACGAACCAATTATATTGACAGAGATCTGTAATGACAGGCTATGGTTCATTAACTTTACACACACTCAGACACACACGCCATATCTTATTTTGTTGCGGGTATTCACACACACACAAACACACATGCATATATATATATATATATATATATATATATATATATATATATATATATATATATATATATATATATATATACAGACGCTCCTCAACTTGCGTTTATCTGTTTTACATTTTTTTCAATTTTACGTTTTTTTTTTTTAAGTCAAATTTTGAGTATAGCTGTACCTACGTAGTACGCTGACGTAATGACACTGCATCCATTGTTTACAAACGACATACTGAACGTACGCCTCCTTCTTCCCAGTTCAGATATATATATATATATATATATATATATATATATATATATATATATATATATATATATATATATATATATATATATATATATATATCAGTTATATAGTGTGTTACCCTTGTGTTAAGACGTCGTCTCTGTGATCTTTGTGTTTACACTGTTTTGCGGACTTTTGTAACCCTAAGCAAATATGGTTGGTGATTCATTTCAGTGCAGGCTGTGTTCTAAACGAGTTCAATGACACCTTTGCGCACTTGAAAGACCGGACGTCCGTATAACCCACAGCAATTACACTACTTTCGCAAATACACTTTCGGTATTGAGCGCCTCACATATTGTAAGCGTTGATTGGCTGTTTTAAGCTTCATGTAAAGTGACTCGGTATAAATAAGTAACTTATTTGAAATTAATGTTGATATTATTTGATATATTTGATATTATTTTACAATGTTATGTTTATAATAATTGATTTCGGGGTGTTTTATCAGATACGGTAATGGTATTTATGGATGTATAGTACAGTATGAGCATCATACGTCACACGTCATACGTCACTGTAACAACTTACGTTCACTTTCAACTTACGTTCGGCCGTCCGGAACTGAATAAAAACGTAAGTCGGGGAGCTTCTGTATATAGATATCATACCCCCCGACCAATTTTGTTTTTAAAACATATCATTGTTTATTTACAAAACGAGAAGAATGCAGCCATGAGGCGGGGGGGGCACTAACCAGTGTCTCTCCCCCTTATGCCGGTCCCAAGCCCGGATAAATGCAGAGGGTTGCGACAGGAAGGGCATCCGGCGTAAAACTTCTGCCACATTTAAAAATGCAAATGATCAAAACAAAATTCATACCGGATCGGTCGAGGCCCGGGTTAACAACGACCGCCATCAGTGCTGTCAACCAACAGGGTGCTGATGGAAATTGGACTACTGTTGGTCGAAGACGTCGAAGAAGGAGAGGCGGGAGGCGTGTCCGTAGGCAGAGAGAGAAGAGGAAATGCGTGAGCCTCGGACTGAGAGTAGGGACTTTGAATGTTGGAACTATGCAAGGAAAAGATAGGGAGCTGGCTGACATGATGCAGAGGAGGAAGGTGGACATACTGTGTGTTCAGGAGTCAAGGTGGAAAGGTAGAAAGGCTAAAAGCTTAGGAGCAGGGTTTAAACTGTTTTATAATGGTGTGGATGGGAAGAGAAATGGAGTAGGAGTCATCTTGAAGGAGGGGTTTGTCAGGAATGTTCTAGAAGTGAAAAGAGTGTCAGACAGAGTGATGAGTCTCAAGTTAGAAATTGAAGGCGTGATAGTCAATGTTGTTAGTGCTTATGCCCCACAGGCAGGATGTAAGCTAGAAGAGAAGGAGAGATTCTGGAGTGAGTTAGATGAAGTGATTCAGAGTACCCCCAGAGGTGAAAGAGTGGTCATTGGAGCAGACTTCAATGGACATGTTGGTGCAGGCAACAGAGGGGACGAGGAAGTGATGGGCAGGTTTGGTATCCAGGACAGGAACACAGAAGGACAGATGTTGATCGATTTTGCAAAAAGGATGGAAATGGCTGTGGTGAATACTTTCTTCCAGAAGAAACAGAAGCATAGGGTGACTTATGAAAGCGGAGGTAAGAGCACACAGGTAGACTACATCTTGTGTAGGCGATGTAATTTGAAGGAAGTCAGTGACTGCAAAGTAGTAGTGGGTGAGAGTGTTGCCAAACAGCATAGGATGGTGGTGTGCAGGATGACACTGATGGTGAGAAAGGTGAAAAGGCAAAGGTAGAGCAGAAGACAAAGTGGTGGAAGCTGAAAAAGGAAGAGTGTCGTGTTGTCTTCAAGGAGGAGTTGAAACAGGCTTTGGGTAGTCAGGAAGTGCTTCCAGAGGACTGGACAACCACAGCCAATGTGATCAGGGAGACCGGTAGGAGAGTATTTGGTGTGTCCTCTGGAAGGAAAGTAGATAAGGAAACTTGGTGGTGGAATGAGGAAGTGCAGGAGTGTGTACAAAAGAAGAGGTTAGCCAAGAAGAAGTGGGACATTGAGAGGACCGAAGAGAGTAAACAGGAGTACAGGGAGACACAGCGTAAGGCGAAGGTAGCAGTGTCAAAGGCCAAACAGAGGGCGTATGATGACTTGTATGATAGGTTGAACAGTAAGGAGGGAGAAAATGATCTATACAGGTTAGCACAGCAGAGAAATAGAGATGGGAAAGACGTGCAGCAAGTTAGAGTGATAAAGGACAGAGAGGGAAATGTATTGACTGATGACAGAAGTGTGCTGGGAAGATGGAAAGAGTACTTTGAAGAGCTGATGAATGAGGAAAATGACAGAGAGAGAAAAGAGTAGAAGGGGTGAGCGTTGAGGAGCAGGAAGTAGCAAAGATTAGTAAGGGAGAAGTGAGGAGGGCATTGAAGAGGATGAAGAGTGGAAAGGCAGTTGGCCCTGATGACATACCAGTTGAGGTATGGAAGTGTCTAGGGAGGTAGCAGTAGATTTTCTGACAAGAATATTCAACAAGGTCTTAGAAAGTGAGCAGATGCCAGAGGAATGGAGGAGAAGTGTGCTTGTGCCCATTTTTAAGAACAAGGGCGATGTACAGAGTTGTGGCAACTACAGAGGGATAAAGTTGATGAGCCATACAATGAAGCTATGGGAAAGAATAGTGGAAGCAAGACTAAGGGCAGAGGTCAGCATTTGTGAACAACAGTTTGGTTTCATGCCAAGAAAGAGCACCACAGATGCAGTGTTTGCTTTGAGGATGTTAATAGAGAAGTACAGAGAAGGTCAGAAGGAGCTGCATTGTGCCTTTGTGGATCTGGAGAAAGCATATGACAGGGTGCCGAGAGAAGAACTGTGGTATTGTATGAGGAAGTCTGGAGTGACAGAGAAGTATGTTAGAGTGGTGCAGGACATGTATGATAGATGTAAGACAGTGGTGAGGTGTGCTGTCGGTGTGACAGAAGAGTTCAAGGTGGAGGTGGGACTACATCAAGGGTCAGCTCTCAGCCCCTTCTTGTTTGCTATGGTGATGGACAGGCTAACAGATGAGGTTAGACAAGAATCTCCATGGACTATGATGTTTGCAGATGACATTGTGATCTGTAGTGAGAGCAGAGACCAAGTGGAGGAAAATCTAGAGAGGTGGAGGTATGCCCTGGAAAGGAGGGGATTGAAGGTTAGTCTTAGTAAGACAGAATACATGTGTGTGAACGACAAGGACCCAAGAGGAACTTTGAGGTTACAGGGGCAGAGATAAAGAAGGTGGAGGATTTTAAGTACTTAGGCTCAACAATCCAGAGCAATGGAGAGTGTGGAAAAGAGGTGAAGAAGCGCGTGCAGGCAGGTTGGAATGGATGGAGAAAAGTGTCCGGTGTGATGTGTGATAGGAGAGTATCGGCAAGAATGAAGGGAAAAGTGTACAAGACGGTGATGAGGCCAGCAATGTTGTATGGTTTAGAGACAGTGGCCCTGGGGAAAAGACAGGAGTCAGAGTTGGAGGTAGCAGAGATGAAAATGTTGAGGTTCTCTTTGGGAGTAACGAGGATGGATAGGATCAGAAATGAGTACATCAGAGGGACAGCACATGTTAGATGTTTTGGAGACAAAGTCAGAGAGGCTAGATTGAGATGGTTTGGACATGTACAGAGGAGGGATAGTGAGTATATTGGTCGTAGGATGCTGAGGTTGGAACTACCAGGCAAAAGGCCCAGAGGAAGACCAAAGAGAAGATTTATGGATGCAGTGAAGGCGGACATGAAGGTCGTTGGAGTAAGAGTAGAAGATGCTGAGGATAGGGAGAGATGGAGGCAGATCATTTGCTGTGGCGACCCCTGAAGGGAACAGCCGAAAGGAAAAGAAGAAGATTTACAAAACGAGAAGATATTGTGTGTAAATTTGAGGTGCATACAGTGACATTACTGTTATTATACAAAATTCCCTCCCACTGCATTCAACTGAATACTTGTTTACATTTTAATACTGTCAGGGTTTTTGTCGAAGATTTCGGTACAACAGGTACCATTTTCACCTCATAGCGCACAGCTTCAGTGTTCCAAATACTGGGGTTTGATGCTGTTCTCTATTTACTGTTTTGTTTATTTCTGCCTGTTCTCCCTGTGCCCACTTTCATATGTTTTCCTCTAAAAGCATTCTGGAGAATAGACATACTATGCTAAATTTCCTCTTAGTGTAAATAAGGGTGCATAAATATATGTATGATGCCATACAATGTATATGATGGTGTGTTGCCCAGGGTGTATTTATGTCTTGTGTGTGGGGTTTTTTCCTGGATAGAGTCCGGGTGCACTATTAGGCTGATCAGGATACACTGTAGATTAATAAATAGTGTCCTTGGTCACTTCATAAAGTAAGTGATGTGTTACAGTGTGCACATCGTAAACAAGAAGGTGGCGTTCTATAGTCTTGCACTATTTCCTTTTGGCAATTTCGATCATAAAACCTTTTAAAAGAAAATGTCAATGTTTTATTAAAACAAAATGGGTGTTGAGAAGTTTAATGAGGTGAAAAGACTGTTATATCCAGTGGCGACTCATAAAAATTTCACAGTATTTGTCATTCAGCCTTCAAGCATTACTCTGAATCAGCATGGTAGCAGTGTGTGGGTTAGAACCAACGCAGACACACTTTAAAAAAAGATAATTAAGTATATTTTTAATCCAAATAGTAGGTTGTGTGAGACCAATTATAATTTAAATGTCCTCCTTCCTCCATTTCTTCCTCCTGCATGTCATTCTCTCACTCATTTGCAGAACGGTTCAGTTCAGTTCATTTTCTGTAACCGATCAATCCTAATTAGGGTCATGGAGAGGTTGGTGCCCATCCCAGCCGACTCCTAGCGAGGGCAGAGTACACCCTGAACAGCTCGCCAGGCCATCGCAGGGCGGAAACATGCTGACGGCCTTGCAGCCTACTCTTGTCCACGGTCAGCAATGGTTCTTTTACATGAACCTCTCACCATAGACAGGGAGAGAAATGGCCAGCCTTTGATAACCCAGTTAGCTGCACTGGGGGGGGGCCTACACTAGGCCACCACTAAGTGATCACAAAGTTTTAAAATTTCTTGCTCGATATATTACAGGGTCACACATGCCATGACCTAGCGGCAGTGGTGGCCTGGTAGTAAAAGGTGCTGGGTCGCTGATCCTAAGGTTGGGGGTTCGAGTCCCACTCTCCACAAGGTTGTCATTGTCCTCCAGTGCAGCTAACTGGGTTGTCAACGGCCGGCCATGTCTCTCACTGTTTATGGTGGGAGGTTGATGTAAAAGAGCCATTGCTGATTTTTGACAAGAGGAGTTACAAAGCCGTCAGCGTGTTTCTGCCCCTTGCTAAAAAGGGTTGTGTCAGGAAGAGCATCCGACGTAAAAACCTATGCCAAATCAAACATGCGATGATTCGCTGTGGTGATCCCTGAGAGGGACAAAAAAAGGGAACAGCCGAAACGAAAAGAAAAAGTCACATGCCATGACCCAGTGCCTTCATTCATTATTTCATTCATTCCGCCTTTCACTTTCATTTTTTATAGTAAAGAATTTTCAAAGGAGAAGAGGAAGCATGTGATCTGTGTCAATCATGCAGAAACATGTCCGATATTTCGAGCAGACGGAATGATTTTTCATCTGAATTTTTCTTGGTACATTTCCTGCTGACTCTGTGCTGTGGTTGTTCCTCATATAAATTTCCATCATCCATTAATGGCATAGAAGAACATGGTCTGCTGTTTAGAGAAAGAATGATCTGCATTGTTTGTTTTTATTAAACATTCACCTGAAAAATGTGCTGATATGTTCTTCTCGATTAAATTACCAAAGAATTAGAAATACAGTTGAAGGTTAAAAGTTCAAAAACATTCAAACTAAAAAAATCTTGCAACTCCACATTTCATGTCATGATGCATTTCCTGTGTTCACATACGGTAGTTTGGTTTAATACATGATCTCCAAAAAGAATCATTTTACATTAATAGGTAAAAGGATTTTTTTTCTCAATTTTTACTTTAGATTATATATTCGAGTCAAATCTACATCCAGGTTGTTACTATTTGGTATCATTACATTTGATTGCTTGAACTTTAATTGCCGGAAATTATTTGTGCAGTCTTCTTCAAGCTTCTCACGATACTACGCAGAGTCAGTCATCCGGACAGAACTGCTGTAACTCAATCAGGTGTGACGGTCCCCTTTAATCAGATATTCTTTTCTAGTTTAATCCAGAAATTGTGTCTAGGAGGTCAAGATAGTCAAGTTGTTGTGCTGGCCATTCAATAATGTAATGACATCAACCGTTTCCTTGTGTTATTCTGAATTCTTCTCACAGCCTTAATAACGATAACCATAACCATAAAGTCCTTTGAGCTTTTTACACTCGAGCCTAGTGGCTCATCAGGCCGGTGCTTATCCCCGGTTTCCATAGCATGAAGCGACTAGGAGTACATCTCCTGGATAGCCCTGCAGTTCCCAACCACCGGTGTCACGGCTCAATTGGTACCAGTCCGCAGAAGAAAGAATTAATGATTTCTGTTTTATTTATTATCGGAGTCTGAATGATCTTTATTTTTGAAAAATCTTTGATTTTGAAAAATGCCCGGATTCTCTCGGTCACATGTCAGTCATTTGAGCGCTAAAATGTAACCCACAAGGGGACGGCACATGAACAGAGGCGAGTTGGACATGTTTCAAACAATAGCAGGGATTCTGGATGAGACCAAGCCTGAGCCGTCATTCTCCCCGCTTGTGCGTGATCACCTGTTTTTTTTTTTTTTTTAAAGAAAAGTTCAAGCTCTACTTCCCAACCAATCTTATTTCAGCTGTTGAAAAATAACATTCTTATTCTTTATTTCGGCTTTTTCCCTTTTTCAGGGGTTGCCATACAGCGAATCATCTGAGTGTAGGCCTTATGATGACCTGGTAAGCTGTCCAGTGTATACCCTGCCCTCGCTCCATGTAGGCTGAGATGGGTGGTAGCCTCCCTGTGACCCTAATTAGTGTTAAGCGGTTCAGAAAATGAATGAATGTAATCCCTACTGTTAAAGAGGCAGTCAGCAGAGTGTATGTAAATGTTTGACCAGCTAGAATTATTTTATAAATGATTGTTTTAAAATTACAAGCAAAGAGCAAAACTTAAGTTACTTGTCATAAGAAATATATGATGACAGTGAGCTGAAACCAAGTGAGAATGTCAGTTAAATATTTTTACTTTTTAGTTGTATGTAACTGCTTGGCCTTAACGATAAGAGATTTTTCCATAAGTTTAAAATGCTGGTTGGCTGCAAAGTAAACAGTCATAGAAAACTTTATTGTGCTGGTTTGCTACCCTGTATTTATTACATGTGTAATAACAATAAAGTTGAATCTAATCCAATCTAGTCTAAAAAGTGGCAAAGGTCAGATTACATAACAGTCACCTGAGACTTTCATAATCACCCACAAACATTAATAGTCTAGCTTAAAAATAATAAGAATAATAAAAATTCCATAATAAAGAAGACAATATAAAAGTATTCCACTGATCCTTGACAGGAAATGAAGGATGTAAGGAACGGACAGATAACCATGAACTATAAGTCTACATTTACCGACATGAGTACCGTATGTATTAATAACAATTTAATAACCAATTCAAAAAGTAAAAAGGTAAAGTCAGTTGGGCTTTTTACACCCGAGCCAAGTGGCTCATCAGGTCAGGCCAGAGTTCAACTCCTCCTGGATGGGACGCTAGTCCATTGCATGTTACCTTCCCAGTACATTTTTACTGGTACCCATTTAATACTGCTGGGTGAACAGAGGCACACTTGTGGTTAAGACCTTGCCCAGGGTTCTTAAGACACTGGTGGTATAACTGGGATTTGAACACACAACCTCCCAATCATGAGCCCAGCACCCTAACCAGTACACCATTAGTCCCACAAGAACTCAACAAGTAGAGAAAGATAATATTCTCACAATCTATTATTATTATTATTATTATTATTATTATTATTATTGTGGATGCTTATGTCGTGCAATTTCATACACGCGTATGCTCAATGCGCACGAGACCCCAGCGCTCCCTGCGCTCCGGGCACCCGTCGCCACTGTACGGCAACAGTTGTTGCGTTGTTTGATGCTGAGCGCCAAGCAGGAAGCAACAACTCCCAAATTTTAACGTCTTATGGTATGACGCGGCCGGCTTCGAGCTCCGACCTTCCGGAGGATAAAGCGGACGCGCTACCAACTGAGCTAAATCCCTGGTCAATCAAGCTGTGGTTTAATTCCTGCTGATCTTGCCTCTACTGTTTAAAAGTAATCTGGTGTGCACTTTTCTTCTATTTACACTCTCTTTGCACTCTTCAAGTCCGCAGGTTCAGTTGTGCCAGCTAGGTGTCTTATTGTAATGCACACACTTTCTTGTCTCATCTGGAAGTACACATCAAGTCATTCAAAAAACAAAAAACAAAAAAACAAAAAAAAAAACTATATACTGTAATTGTTTGACTTTCCAGCCAGCCAGAGGTTTCTTTTTTTCCTACAAAAACAAGCTTTGCCTGCGACCTAAATATTAGCCCCAATGTTATCACAACAGTGATACGTGTTTGTTTTCCCTTTAGCATTGGCGCTATGTATGTGCTGGTACATGTTTCAAACACATTACTGTATTTGTGTCACTGAGTAAGTATTTCTACAATCTCTCTCTCTCTCTCTCTCTCTTACAGACAAATTAACTGAGGGAGCTTGAAACATGTGTGTATGGTATTCAATACTTACAGTCCATTCACCTTTGAAAAGGTGTGTGTTCATAGGGCACCTGCCACAGTGTTCTATTCAAATTTCATGGGTGGGAGTAGAAGCTTATTTTCTGTTGGTTTTGCTGTGAAGCGCTGTGCAATATGGCTGTTTGTGTACTTCCAGCACAACCATACGTACGTACATTGTATACATAGATGAGTAACAAAAAACTTGTTTTTCTTGTGTAAACTTATAAACGTACACTTAAGCCTTATTACTTTGGTACGTAACGACATTACGTATTATGCTATGAGCTAGCTATAAGACTTGGCGCTGAAAAATTAAATTTGAGTGAGCTTGTGAAGTATTCATGAGAGATTTGTATTTGCATGCAAAACTGACTGAACGTCAGTAACTTCCAAGGAGGAGCTCCACTCGGGTCATTTTGAAACTGTTGTTATTTTAGCTGGAAGAGACAAACCATAACCCTGTCATGTCTTCGGAAAGTCGTGCACTTGAATATTTTATTGATATACAGTACAGGGATCCCTCACTTTCTGTGGTTAATTAGGACTGAGATCCCCATGCGACCATCAAAATCTGCAAAGTAGGATCACCCCCCCCCCCCCTCAGACTGTACACATATATCTACATGTACTGTATATGTGTGTGTGTATAATATCAATAAATACATATTCAATGCTATTAATGCATATAATAACAATTAAACATTAGAAAAATAACATAAGATGTAAATAAAATATAAATACACACACATCCAGATGGTACTGCATGAGAACAAGACGACACGCGTATATGCGCGCGCACGCAGGCAGATGCGCGTGACACACACAGATGCAACAATGCAAGTAGTTTTTGATGGGAGATTTTGCGTTGTTGTTTTTTTTTGTTTGTTTTGTGCTTGTTTAGGTTTTTTTTTGTTGCAGAATTGGCCTTGTTTTGTGGCATTTTCTTTCACTTTTTGGCCATTCTTCCTTAATTTTCTTATTTTTTAAAATTCTATGAATATTTATTAATTTACTTTTTAAAAAAAACGCAACGCACTTAAGCCGCATGATTTGAAGCGCGAAGTAGCGAGGAATCCCTGTATTATCGCCTTTTGCTTTTATTATAACGTATATTCTACTTGATAGTGTTGCTTCAGTTGGTCAGATTGAGTCTCAGCAACATTATGTAGCAAGAAAATGAAGTCATCTGATGACCTCAATGACCAAATTATCCAATCAATGGATTTTTTTCTTGTCTGATGGCATGGAAATAAAATCGGCGCTCAAATAATGAGTGGTTCTGGGAAGATGAGGAATCGTTTTCGTACATTGAGTCCTGACCTCAACCCTTTATTGAAAGTTTTTGTGATGTGCTAACGAAGTTTGTTCGAAATGATTCAATTTTCCCTTCATTAATTCAATAAAATTAATTATTAAACAATTTGGTAGGGCAATGGTGGCCTGGTGGTAAGGGTGCTGGATCACTGATCCCAAGGTTGGGGGTTTAAGCCTCGCTCTCAACGGATTGTCACTGCCCCACCCCACCCTCCATCCACCCCCCACCCCCAGTGCAGCTAACTGGGCTATCAAAGGCTAGCCATGTCTCTCACTATCTATATAGTGTGAGGTTCATGGAAAAGAACCATTGCTGACTTTCGACAAGAGTAGGCCGCATAACCATCATCATGTTTCTGCCCTGCGATTGCCTTGCGAGCCATCCAGGGTGTAATTTTCCCTCGCCTGGACTTGGCTGGGATGGTTGCTAGCCTCCCTGCGACTCTAATTAGGATTAAGCCGTTCAGAAAATGAATGAATGAATGTTATCACCTCAGTAAAGACGGGTTTCTTCACAAGATTTCTTCCTTGTACTGTGTTATGTCAGGGAGTTTTTCGGGTGTTTGATGGCAAAGAAATATATACCATAGGAGTAATCTGACTTCACACTAAACAGCACGTGTCTAAATAACAGAAAAAAAACTAAGCAAATGTGGACTTAACAGATGGCCTTGTGGTGAGGCACAGCAGATTGTTTAATTAATGATAAGAGAATGCTTTGAGGTCAGAGCTCCTGAAACTGAGGTTAGTGTTCAGCTGTGGGAGCGGAAATGTAGCGGTTGGGGTGTTGTCAGTTTGAATCCCTATTACACCCACACCACAAATTTGCCCAAGTGTTGATTCAGCAGGATAAATGGGTACCAGGAAAACTACTCTGAAGGTAATCCATGATGAACTGGTGTATCATCAAGCTGGAGTTAAACTACTAGTTGTTTCACATACAGTAACCAGGATAAGTTCTGGCTCAGGTGCAAAAATGCACAGCAGACTGTTATGAGCTGTTTTTATGAGCTGCCTACACTATTGCTAAATATGTGGGATATTGTCATGCTGGAATAGCTGTCAGCCCAGCCTTTTTTTTTTTTTTTTTTTTTTTTTTTTTTTGTCATCTCAAGAAACAAATAGTTAAACAATAGCCTGAAGCAAATCATTTGAACATGGATATATTGGCCAGGAGCAGAATTTATGAGACAATACAGTACTTACTAGATATCATGTTTGGCTACATAATCTCAAATTACACGTTTTTAAACCATTGAAGGATAAATAGATACACTGGCCAGCTAAAAACACCCCCCACACGCACACTCCAATATTTTGTTGGACCACCTTTAGTTTAGATTACATTGCATAATCTCCATGGGGATCTCCATTTTTGTTATGGGGCAGTGGTGGTCTAGTGGTATAGGGCGCTGGATCGCTGATCCAAAGGTTGGGGGTTCGAGTCCCACTCTCCACAAGGTTGTCACTGTCCCCCCAGTGCGGCTAACTGGGTTATCAAAGGCGGGCCATGTCTCTCACTGTCTATGGTGAGAGGCATGTAAAAGAACCGTTGCTGACTTTCGTAAAGAGTAGGCTGCAAAGCCGTCGGCGTGTTTCTGTCCCTTGCTAAAAGGGTTGAGACAGGAAGGCCATCCGACGTAAAAACCTCTGCCAAATCAAACGTGCGAATCAGATGATTCGCTGTGGCGACTCCCGAGTAAAAGGGAAAAAGCCGAAAGGATGATAGAATCTCCATGGCACTGTTGCTTTTGTTGGTCAGGTTAAGGCTAATACTGTATGTCAAAATAAAAGCATCAAAATAACCAGGCGACTCTTTAATGGACTTTTTTTTTTTTTTTTTTTGCCTGATGATACAGATATAAAATGGGGGCTCAAAAAGTAAAAAAAAAAAGTGAATCAGGGAGTATAAGGAATCATTTTCACACTTGAACAGAGTCCTGACCACAATATTACTGAACATCTGTGGGATGTGCTGAAGAAGACTTGATGGAGTGGTTCAGTTTTCACATCTTCTTTTCCTTTCGGCTTTTCCCCTCAGGGGTCGCCACAGCGAATCATCTGCCTCCATCTCACCCTATCCTTTGCATCTTCTTCTCTTACACCAACGACCTTCATGTCCTCCTTCACCGCATCCATGAATCATGGGAAAATGAACTCAACTCTGGATGGAAATAAATGTTGACATGTTGCCGCCGCCGCCTTTTCCTTTCGGCTTTTTTCCGTTCTCAGGGGTCGCCACAGCGAATCATCTGATTCGCATGTTTGATTCGGCATAGGTTTTTATGTCGGATGCCCTTCCTGATACAACCCTTTAACAAGGGGCAGAAAAACGCTGATGGCTATGCAGCTACTCTTTTACGAAAGTCAGCAATGGTTCTTTTCCATGAACTTCACACCATAGACAGTGAGAGACATGGCCGGCCTTTGATAACCCAGTTAGCTGCACCCGGGGGAAGGGGGGGGGGGGGGGTTGGAGAGTGGGACTTGAACCCCCAACCTTAGGATCAGCGATCCAGCACCCTTTACCACCAGGCCACCACTGCCCCTAAATGTTGACAAGTTTGTCAAAATAATGCTGTGGCGATTATGCTGCGTAACACTGGCTAAAGGATAATGTATCTCTCTCTCTCTTTCTCTCTCTCTCTCTCTCTATCTTGTCTTCTGTTATTCTTTTTTGAGTGGTAAACATTCACCTCTGATGTTGCTCTGATGGCAGCTGATTCATCCATATGGAAATCCCAAGGATTAGCCTCGCCCTTGCTGTAGGATATAATCTCACCTTGATACTGTAGATTTATGCTTTCTAAGAATCACAAAGACTGTCCCATGCACTTTCCAGTACTTCTAGTTACAGTAAACAATTTTTTTAAAACTCACTTAGGTCTATGACTTTGTATGGATTAAAAGATCAATGCTGGTGTTTTTTGATCATTTGGTCAAATTTCTTTCAGTGTACCTACAGAGTACATTCCATTGAGATTTCCTTTCGGCTTTCTCCCTTTATCAGGGGTCGCCACAGCGAATTAATCGCACGTTTGATTTGGCATAGGTTTTTAACGTCGGATGCCCTTCCTGACACAACCCTTTAGCAAGGGACAGAAACACGCTGACGGCTTTGCAGCTACTCTTTACGAAAGTCAGCAATGGTTCTTTTCCATGAACCTCTCACCATAGACAATGAGAGACATGGCCCGCCTTTGATAACCCAGTTTTCTGCACTTGGAGTGGGGGGGGGGGGGGGGGTTGGAGAGTGGGACTTGAACCCCCAACCTTAGGATCAGAAATCCAGCACCCTATACCACTAGACCACCACTGCCCCCACAAAGCACATTCCATTCTCTACATAATAAATGTATGGTATGTATTACATTCAGCTCATGCATGTAATGCCTTCTTCACATGCTCCGCAGGTACTGCTGTATGTGCACTTGAGTGGATTACATTATGGACTTTTATACACAGGATGAAGTATGCAGCGAATATTTCCATCTCAGTGTGCACAGTTTTGCAGGTGAATATGACTTCTGTGCAGTATAATGTCTGCAAAGTGCAAAATAATGCTTTACTTCCTGCATCACACAAGCAATGTTAATGATGTAAAATAGCATTTTGTGCTGAGGAATAAACACAAATTCATTCATTTTCTGAACCACTTAATCCTAATTAGTGGAGGCTGGGAAAGTCAGCAACGATTCTTTTACAGCCTGTCACCATAGACATTGAGAGACATGGCCAGCCGTTGATAACCCAGTTAACTGCACTGGGGGGACAGCAGTGACAACCGTTGCCAGTGAGGCTTGAATCTCCAACCTGAGGATCAGTAATCCAGCACTTCACCACCAGGCCACCACTGCCCTCTCACAGAACTCAAATAAATTATTAAATAGATTATGGATCTACCACATCCAGTTTATTGTACAGGCTTTCGCTTCATAAAAGAGGTACATCTTAAGAAACATTCTGAAGTGTTAATCCTTGCACAAATGATGGAGTTATACATTTTATTGGTTTCTGAAGAAAAGAACAAAAGTTATGAAAAATCCAACCCATATATAACCATATACATTTATAAAATATATAGAGCCACACATACACATGTGTGTATGTGTGTGTATGTGTGTGTATGCATATATATATATATATATATATATATATATATATATATATATATATAATATATATATATATATATATATATATATATATATATATATATATATATACATACACATATACACACAGCATGTATGTGTGCAATGTTATATTCACTTAACTGAGTTTGGATTTACATATACAGTACATGAATATATGCATATACATACATACATATATACATATATACATGACCCTTCTTTACAAAACTTTTGTGTGTGTGTGTGTGTGTGTGTGTGTGTGTGTATGTGTGTGTGTGTGTGTGTGTGTGTGTGTGTGTATGTGTGTGTTAGTTAGTTAGTTATGGCTCTGGGTTACTGATCCAAATGTCAGAGGTTCATGCCTGCTTCTGCTTGTCTTTCAGCAAGGCCCTTAAATCTTATCTGCTGTTGTATAAATCATATATATATATTTTTTTGAAAAACATATGTTGAACTGGCTCAGGGTGAATGAGATGTGTGTGTGTGTGTGTGTGTGTGTGTGTGTGTGTGTGTGTGTGTGTGTGTGTGTGTGTGATTTTTGGAATAAAGTAATTTATAAATATTGAGTAAAATGATCCTTTTATGTATCATAATTGTTACAAAGAGAGATAATATTTTGTTAAATGCTTAAAGTCTTTCATCTGTAGGAGGTAAATAAAACAGGATATATGAATAACTGAAATTACTATGCCCTCTAGTGGCTCTTTGTGTTATTTGATGATAGATTGTCAGGCAGCCAGTCCTGCTACAGGTACTGAATATCCATAAATTGTTATGGAATATTCACACAGTATCACCAGAACCAAAAACAAAACACCCCCCCCAAACAAACAAACAAAACAAAAAAAACCCAAAACAAAACAAAAAAATGTCATTCAAAAGTAGTTGTAGTGATTCCAGTAGGAACTTAAAAGCAACAATAACTCTCACCTCATATCTGAATGACAATAAATTAGTGCGTTATGTAAATGTGTTGGTCACTGTAAAACAGACACATCTGATTTGTTGTTTTGTGTTTTGTGGGAAGGACATTGTTAATGTAGAGGAAAATGATGCCTACCAGATCACCAGTACGTTTATCTACTTGGTGTGTGCAAACTATACAAACTAATGATTAGATTGTTTTGTTTGTGTGTTTGAGAGAGAGAATGTGTGTGTGTGTGTGTGTGTGTGTGTGTGTGTGTGTGTGTGTGTGTGTGTGTGTGAAAGAGAGCAAGAGAGAGAGAGGGTGTGTGTGTGTGTGTGTGTGTTTGTGTGAGTGAGAGAGAGAGAGAGAGAGAGAGAGAGAGAGAGAGAGAGAGAGAGAGAGAGACATTGCGCATTTGCTGGCATTAACCAAAGTGCTCTACAGAAACAGATCATTCAGTGACATCATCTGTTTTCTTTTCCTCAAGCTCCTCCTGTTTTTTCTCTGGTAGTTCCTGGTCTTCAGACTCATCTTCCTTTTTCTTTTTCCCTGATTTAAGGTAAGCATCCAAGTGCCCCAGAAGTTCAATAGTATGGTTGATCAGTAAAGCCAGCCAGGCCATGCCAAAAAATATCCAAACTGCCATGATACATCCATACCAGTCAGGGCTTTCCCTGTCAGGGTTAGAATCTGAAAGGTAGGGCAGAACGGGAAAGAGAAATGAGAATAATCTAAGAAAATGAGTTCTTGGGTGTGGTGCTTACATCATTTGTGTAAGTGGGTGTGGATTTCATAGCCTTACCTGCAACAAAATCTCCAAAGCCTATTGTACTGAGTGTGATAAAACTATAGTACATGCCCTGTGCATAGCTCCAGCCTTCATACTGTTTAAAAATAAACATAGGGACCACCATATAGAGGAATGCCGAGCCAATGAATGATGCAAAGTGGAGTGACACCAGAACAGTTTTCTGAGGAATGAAGAAAACATGTACGCAGAAGTTTAATTAAAAAAAAAAAAACCCACACATTTACATTAGAAGCTAATAGAAATTTATTTAGGCTTTCACCTAATGTTAGATTCTAAATATTATGGACTGAAGCTTCACCTGGTGTTTAGTCTTTTTGGAAATTGTGGTGCAGAACTTTCTTTCGATGGCCAGCATGTACTTTCCCACTTTGTTCAGGACCACCATGTTAAGTGGGATCCCAAAAATGGCAAAGATCACACAAAAGATCTGACCAGGCATGGTGTTAGGGGTGATGTTTCCGTAACCTTTATGAAACAGAAAAGTAAAACAGAAAAAGTGTCTCAGGGGTAAACAAAAACCTGACAAAATTTTATCTATGAGAATACAACAAATATTTATACTGCCAGATAATGGTTCATGCTATATAAACCGAATAAGGGTTTGATATCTTGTCCTATGTACAATTAGTGGGAATATTACTGGAAATCAGTGCTTCTCAAATAGTGGGCTGGGGGGGTTGATTCCCTGGGGAACATGTCCATGGGGAATATCAGATTAGATCATTTTCTGTAATCGCTTAATCCTAATTCGGGTCACGGGGAGGCTGGCGCCCATCCCAGCCTACTTCGGGCGAGGGCAGAGTATAGCCTGGACAGCTCGCCAGGCCATCACAGGGCGGAAACATGCTGACGGCTTTGCAGCTACTCTTGTCGAAAGTCAGCAATGGTATTTTCACATGCCTCACACCATAGACAGTGAGAGACATAGCCAGCCTTTGATAACCCAGTTAGCTGCACTGGGTGGGGGGACAGTGACAACCTTGTGGAGAGTGGGACTCGAGCCCCCAACCTTTGGATCAGCGATCCAGCGCCCTATACCACTAGACCACCACTGCCCACTTTTCCTGGAATAGTGCACGATAATTAAGTGTAATTGCACCTCCACTCCTGTAGTTGGCAGTGGCGCTATCATTGTCTCGACATGGTGTAGCGATTTTTCACACGAGCAAATGATATGTTCATCAGTTCATTTTCTGTAACCGCTTCATCTTAATTAGGGTCGCGGGGAGGCTGGTGCCCATCCCAGCCAACTCAGGGTGAGGGCAGAGTACACCCTGGACAGCTCACCAGGCCATCGCAGGGCGGAAACACGCTGACGGCTTTGCAGCCTACTCTTGTCGAAAGTCAGCAATAGTTCTTTTACATGCCTCGCACCATAGACAGTGAGAGACATGGCCGGCCTTTGATAACCCAGTTAGCTGCACTGGGAGGACAGTGACAACCTTGTGGAGAGTGGGACTCGAACCCCCAACCTTTTGGATCAGCGATTCGGCACCTTATACCACTAGACCACCACTGCCCTGCAAATGATATGAAGTGCAGTAAACAACCCCTCAAGAAACAACACAGAAAAAAATTTCGAACAGGAACGAAGAGAAATGTGGAGAAAGGTGGAGAGAGACGGAGATATTAAGGCATAAATACGTTGAGTAAGTTTAAATAAGGATGCATTTTTTTTTTTATTTCAGGCACGTTGGTGCACTTTAAATCGTTTCTCTTCCAGATTAAAAAAAACAAAGTTAATGAAGTTTTTCTTTATTGTAAGTTAAACTATATTTCTTTTTTGTTTTTAATGTTAATAAAGATATAATGTTATACAGAGGTAGACTAATAAAAATTTTAGAGACAAATAATACTATTTATACTTGCTCGCGGTGTAGTGGGGGCATGAAATGTTTTTTTCTTCCTAGTGGGGGCGCCACAGAAAATAATTGAAAAGCACTGCTGTAAATGCAACACGCATCAATCCTTTTGCAATGTCTTACCAATAGTTGTCACCACTGTGGCAGCAAACACAGATGAACTGGTGAATTTCCAGAACCCTCCAGCTGTATGGTTATTTTTCAGACTCATTCTATGACTACTCATGCCCTGAATTAACTAGAACAAGTAAGAAGCAAAATAAAATGTTAGTTTTAGCACATAAGACATATTATTAATACAAACTGTTTTCATGCAGTAACAACAAATTTATTACAGTACCAGTACTTAATATTTAAATTAAAATTTATTAAAATAAAAATATTGAGGATGAACCAACAGTGATTCTAAATCCACTGCCAAGGCTTAAATTTTAACACACACACACACACACACACACACACACACAAATATATATGTATGCATGTGTATGTATATATATATATATATATATATATATATTACATATATACAGTCGGCCCTCTACTTACTAAAGCGTCTGAGTATGAAAAATCCAGATTACGAAAAACATTTTCCTAAATTTTCGTCCTCTTTTTATGGAAACAACCTCTTTTCACAAAAAGCGCCAAACACGCCATTCAAAAATTCAAAGAATGCGCGAGTTGCTCTCTCATTGGCTGTCTCCCAACATCCTGCCCCGCTGGCCTCCCACTGGCCAGGAGGCAGCTGAACTGTACCCATAAATCCTGGACCTATACTTCCTGTTTGTCACACGCGTGAGAGAGGAGAGATGAACAGGAATGTTGTCTTGAGAGTTTATTTTGAGATTGACCATTGCAATGTTATATTTCGTTATCCATCATGGACCCGGAAAATACAGAAAAGCGGAAATACATTGACAGAGGCGATTATTTCGGAATGATGTTGAAGCAGAAGGAGCATGAAAACAGTGCTCCATGGGACAAGACCTCCAATCTCGCAAGGAAGCTAGTTAATATTGAATCAGGGCCTCTAATCTTTCAAACAAGTACTGTAATTCCGCTTTAAATACAACATCCCGTCCATTTAAACATTTAAATACAATTTCTCCATCAGCTCCATGCTGCGTGTGGGCGGAGCCCGCATTCGGCAAAACACGACAGCGAGTGAAAGAGAGAGTTTTGTGTGAGTGTGTGAGAGAGAGAGAGAGAGAGAGAGAGAGAGAGAGAGAGACAGTGTTTTGTGTGTGTGTGTGTGTGTGTGTGTGTGTGTTACTTAAAAAAATGTTTAATAATGGTTTAATTAATAAATATGCCAAAAAAAATAGTTTAATATGTGAATAAAATGTTTAAATAAATACTTTTCTTTTACTTTTAACACATATTTCATACATATTTCATACAAAATTGATGTACGTACTTTTATTATTTTTAAAGGGTTTATGGGATAGTCTTGGGAGCCTTGGAACGAATCACGCGTTTTACATGTAAAATGCGCCTCTATTTAGGAAAACTCCAGGATACGAAAAAGGCTCTGGATCGGATTCATTTTGTAAGACGAGGGCCGACTGTATATCTTCGTCAAGAGTAGGCTAGCCATCAGCATGTTTCTGCCTGTGATGGCTTGGCAATCTGTCCAGGGTATACTCTGCCCTTGTTCAGAGTTAGCTGAGATGGTCTCAGCCGTCTCATGACCATAAACAGAATTAAGTCTTTCAGAAAACGGACGAATGAATCATTTAACATGATTTTCATTTTACATTTAGAGATAAACGAATACACCCCCCCCCCCCAAAAAAAAAGCAGTGTGTCGCTTTTTAAATGTTTTTAAGTCTATAATGTCTTGAAATTGAATCTATCCATCCATCAGCTATACTGCTTCTCCACCAATGCTGACTATGATCAAAAAGCAGGTCTGTCTTTCACAGGGCTATCCGTTTTACAAGACCACTTGGAGACTGCAATCTTCCACCAAGCCAAGTAATCCCTCCCCGCATCAAAATGTGAAAGATTGTCTCACAGTGCTAACAAATTTGGCGTAGTGGTTAGCACATTCGCCTCACAGATGGAAGGTTCTGGGTTTAAGTCTCGGACTCTGCCCTTTCTGTGTGGAATTTGAATGTTCTTCCCATGCTTGTGTGGGTTTCTTTCAAGTATTCTGGATCTCACAGTCCAAAGACATGTACATTAAAGCAATGGTGGCGTTGTGGTTAATGCGATGGGTTACTAATCTGAAGATGAGCAGTTTAATCCCCTCTATCACTACTGTTGGGCCCTTGAGCAAGGCCCTTAATCCTCAATTTCTTAAAAAGTTAGTTTTCTTAAAAAATGATAATTGTAAGTCGCTCTAGATAAGAGCATCTGTCAAATTGTATACATGTAAGTACATTAGGCTAATTGTTTTTTTCTAAATCACCCCTCTGTGTGTGTGTGTGTGTGTGTGTGTGTGTGTGTGTGTATGGGTGGGTGTGTGTGTGTGTGTGTGTGTGTGTTTTGCTCTGAAATGGTCTGGCAAGCAGTTTTAAATGCCCGTGACTCTGCGATCCGAGATAGGATTAAGCAGTGTGGCAAATGAGAGCGTGAATGCTAACAAATCTTTTCAAAAATTCCTGAATTCAGAATCTGGTCTGGATTATCAAAATATAATATATTTTACTGTCAAAATCCCCAATTTGGGTTAAAATTTAATTTAAAAAATCTTTTTGCATAATCTTGGGAGCAAACAAGCACTAAGACCAAGACTAAAACATAACCTTTTTGGCTCTGATTGATCACGATTCACACACAATTTCATACCAATGGGAAATTTGGAGTCACAGTTTACCACATCTGCATGTCATATGAATTGTTGAATCAAAACAGAGCATCCAAAGGCAACCCACAGAAGCACAGGAAGGACAGGAAAACATAGGAAGACCATTGTCAACTACATGATTCAAACCTAGAACCTCATCGTTGCTGGGAAACAATGTTAAATATAAATAATATGTTTCTATTAAAATTTAAATATTAAATGTAAAATAAACATAAAATGTAAATTATTTAATTTAAATGTTAAATGTAAGAGTAAAAGTTAATGCAAATGAAGTAATTTGTTCATGTCCTAATTGACCCCTCCTTGTCAAGCATCCTTCTCAGTGAGAAAATGGCGGCATTGCCAGGTTAATAAGGAACAAAGTGCCAAAAGAAAAGAAAGGAGCAGGTCTGTAGATAGGTGGCAGTGTTATTTGTTTGGCTATAAATATTAAGGTTAGTTGGGATAGTGGCGTCATCAATATCAAACAAATTAAACTGGCCATGAAGGCGGATGAAGGGAAGGTGCAGCTCCCCCCCAACCACCACCCTGCCGCGAATATGATATTTTGGACCCAAACCTGCTTCTCTAACTATAAGGCCATGACTGTCCCCAAATTAACATACATTTGGTCCCTGTTTTTCACAATGTTTTGGTTCTGACTCTTTCCGTGGATCAAGAAAATCCGCAAGATATTAAGGCGGTTTTAAAACCCTTTGTATGATATTACATGCGCTAAAATATTCTTCTTAAACACATTCTTTAGCCAGTCTTACTCATTAATACAGTAATAATGTAATAAAATGTAGTAATGATTAAATAAAAACTTTTTAATTTTGTACTCTCATAATATTTATTAATGAATAAAGCGCTTAGGCTCATTACCAGAAGCGAGAGAAGATACAAGGCGTTTGAGTGACATCATAGTTGCTTAAATAATTATTAAAAAAACACTAAAAAATTTACTTCAAAATCATGTTCATAACTTGTGTGCGAAAGAGAAAACAAAGAGGTATACACATTATCTGCAACCAATCAGCAGGCGGGAGAAACAAAAGCTCTCAGCCATTGACTAAATTTGAATCACATGTTAGTTACTTCCAGGTTTGTCGCCAATCCGCGAGTATGCGGGGGTGCGAGCGCACATACATTTTTCCTATAAATAGATCTCAAGGTGTTCTACAGTATAGTGTTTCCATTTGCATACTTCATTTTAAAATTCTTCACCTGTTTCCTACTGTACACAGATTCGAACTGCATGTAATTCCAGTACCTGCACCGTCTTCTACCACAGCCAAGTCTTTGCAATGCGGTTTTCATAGTCTTGTTTAAATATTCATGAAAATCCCTGGAAATGAACATTTCTTTTTTTGCACAGTAACGTTTAGAAAGCCATCTCTAGATGTAACTCAATACTGCAGTACTTGAGAAAGGTTTGCAAAATTAGTACAGTACTCGTGTGCTTACATCAGTGTTTGATGAATGACTGTTCTTGATGCAGTACTTTATGAGGGATTGGAGATCTCCCATTGACTATCTTCAAACATGCCGCCCCGTTGGCCTCCCATTGGCTAGGCGGGATGACACAGCTCCCTCCCATTGGCTATTTCCCAACATCCTGCCCCACTGGCCTCCCATTGGCTAGGAGGGAAGACACAGCTCCCTTGAGCAGCATCTAGTTTCATGAGTTTTTTGAGTGTGCTCATTGTAACTTTATTTTTTGGCTCAGGCTTTTAACCTTGCATAAACATTTGTAAGATTATAACTTTGCTAAGAAGACATGGTCAATTAAAAAAAAAAAAATTCAAACAATGCACAAGTTGCTCTCTCATTGACTAGCTTCCAACATCCCGCCCCGCTGGCCTCCCATTGGCTAGGAGGGATGATGCAGCTCACTTGAGCAGCAGCTTGTTCATGAGTTTTTCGAGCGTGCTCATTGCAACTATTTTGTGTCTCAGGCTTTTAACCTTGCATAAACGTTTGCAAGATTATAACTCTGCTAAGAAGGCATGGTCAACACGAAGTAAGTACCTTAAAAGGTATGCTTTTATCATTTTTAAAGTGTAGTATTGGGGGCCTTGGAACGAATCATGTGTTTTACATGTGAAATGCGGTTCTACTTCCGAAAAATCCAGGTGACGAAAAAGGCTGGAAAAAGGATAAATTTCGTAAGGTGAGGTACCACTGTATTTACTTTAGCATTTCAATAAATTTCTCATGCATTGACATCGGATCATATTTGCTCCTAGCTTTCCTTGGATACCGTTTTCAATACCAAGTCATAATTACAAACACCTGTTGACATCCTGTTTCAAATGATACCGTTATTTAATTGTTTTCCAGCTTTAGTACACCTTAATTGCCTCAGTGGAAACCGTTTTTGAATGTATTAGAGGTATGCAATGCAGGAATGAACGTATATCAACACATGAAATTACGTTGACCAGACAAAACATCAAATATCTTGGATTCATACTGTTTGAAAAGTTCAAATAAATTTAGAAATCAATGTTCAATTCATTTTCTGTAACCACTTAATCCTAATTAGGGTCGTGGGGAGGCTGGCGCCCATCCCAGCTGACTCCGGGCGAGGGCTGAGTATACCCTGAGCAGCTCGCCGGGCCTCCGGCGGAAACACGCTGACGGCTTTGCAGCTACTCTTGTCAAAAGTCAGCAATGGTTCTTTTACATGAACCTCACACCATAGACAGTGAGAGACATGGCCGGCCTTTGATAACCCAGTTAGGTGCACTGGGGGGACAGTGACAACCTTGTGGAGAGTGGGACTTGAACCCCCAACCTTAGGATGAGCTATCCAGCACCCTGTATCACTAGGCCACCACTGTCCTTAGAAATCAGTTTCTCATACCCTTCCAACATTTTCTTCTGATTTGGGCTTATATACATTCCATTTATGGGCAATGGTGGCCTGGTGGTAAGGTGCTGGATCAGTGCTCCCAAGGTTGTGGGTTCAAGCCCCACAACCTTGGGAGCACTGATCCAGCACTTACCACCAGGCACTGGATCAGTGCTCCCAAGGTTGTGGGTTCAAGCCCCACTCTCAACGGGTTGTCATTGTGGTCCCCCTTTCCCCAGAGCAGCCCACTGGGTTATCAAAGGCCAGGCTGTACTCTGCCCTTGCCCAGAGAAGGTCTCCAGCATCCCTGAGTAGCTGCAGAGCCGTTGGCGTGTTTCTGCCATGTGATGGCCTGGCAAGCTGTTGAGGGTGTACTCTGCCCTTGCCCAGAGTTGGCTGAGATGGGCCCCAGCCTCCCCTTGACCCTAATTAGGATTAAGCAGTTCAGAAAATAAATGGTACACGCCAGTTACACAAATTCTGACTATATTATTTAAGATCATTTCACTTCCTCAAGGCCATTGTTCTCAATAATATTCCAGAGTGTTTGCATTCTCATTGTTACCTTTTGGCTCTCCTATTTATGTGTGCTGATAAAGCTGGACCTGTAGAAGTCCCTGCTTGCACTCTGGTCCCATTTTAGAGCTTATATCAGTGAAGGATAACAACATATCTAATTATCTGTTTTCTCTTGCTAACAAGCTTCGTATGCACTCATGATGTTTAATGGGATGTCAATGAACAATCCTGACATACTTCTTCTGTTTTGGCTCCTCTCACCCCAAGCCTGCCTGAATCCTGCTGTAGCTTTATTTATGCTTAACGGTCCCTGCACCTGTTATCTGCCGTCTAATTATATGGATTATCCCTTGAGGATTCCCTGAAGATTTACACTTTCCCAAAAATATTCCATGCTCAAAGCTCACTTTTGCTTCTGTAGACAATCCATCCAGGTGTCCTTATGATTTTATATCCTTATGAGTTTATATCATGAATGTATCTTTATGAATTATGGACTAATAAATTTATCTCCTTGTTTTACATTCTT
This sequence comes from Plotosus lineatus, assembly GCA_024760905.1. Taxonomy (NCBI): domain Eukaryota; kingdom Metazoa; phylum Chordata; class Actinopteri; order Siluriformes; family Plotosidae; genus Plotosus; species Plotosus lineatus. The sequence goes on from CM045732.1 coordinate 62,352,983, forward strand.
CTGATTATTTCCGTCATTCATTCATTCTGTTTTTTTTAAGCTGCTTAATTGTAATTATGGTCATGGGGAGGCTGATGCCTGCCTCAACCAACTGTGGGCAAAGGTGGGGTACACCCTGAACAGCTAGCCAGACCATTCTTTCTTACTTAAACCATTCAGCAATAAAATGAGTGCCAGCCTCCTCACAACCTGAATTAGGATTACTGTATAGGGTTCAGAATATGATGATGATGATGATGATGATGATGATGAACAACAAAACAAACATCCTAATGAATATTTCATATCATCTCCACACAGAAATACTTGAGCCCAGAAATTGAACCCAGACCTTCTTGCTGTGAGGGGAAGTACTGCCCACTGAGACACTGCATTGATGAGTTTATATCCTTATAAATTTATATCCTTATTAGGGATGTTGGGGGGGGTAATAAGTTAAAGTTTTTTGCCAAATCTTTTTTCTATGTAAAAAACTTAATTAATTTTATGAACCTCTTAATCCTAATTGGAGTCGCAGGGAGGCTGGTGACCATCTCTGAGCAAGGGCAGAGTACAGCCTGGACAGCTCACCAGGCCATCACAGGGCAGAAACATGCTGACGGCTGTGCAACCTACTCTTGATGAAAGTCAGCAATGATTCTTTTACAGCCTCACACCATAGACTGTGAGAGACATGGCCGGCCTTTGATAACCAATTAGCTGCACTGTGTGTGTGTGTGTGTGTGTGTGTGTGTGTGTGTGTGTGTGTGTGTGTGTGTGTGTGTGTGTGACAACTCGTTGAGAGTGGAGTTTGAACCTCCAGTCTTGGTATCAGTGATCCTTACCGCCAGGTCACCATTGTACTCTATGTAAAGCTGCTTTGTGAAAATGTCAATTGTACATTAAAAAAAAAAGACACAACAAATAAATTGCATCAAATGAATTCAATTAGGTGTAGTGGTGGCCTGGTGGTATAAAGGTGCTGAATCACTGATCCTACGGTCGGGGGTTGGGGGGTGGTGGTGTTACAAGCCCCATTCTCAACATGTTGTCCTTGCGCCCCATATAGTATATCACCTTTAGTGAGCATTATTTCCTTTTATATCTGAATGAGTAGGATGAAGAGAACACATATTGTTACCTATACGGGTCTGTGCGCCAACTCAAGCACAGAGCTCACCTGACCTTCCACTGTGTCATGGTAAAAACCTTACTTTTGTGTTTGCTGAGTATGCTGATTAGACCTGAACAGACGGTGTTAGCTTCTCAAAGAGCGGAGCTTATCAGACCTTGTAATATTAAATAAAAACTATGTAAATATGAACTATAACGCTTTTCATTGTCTCTGCATAGTGCTACCACAACTCATGTAAATGATTTACAGAGACACAGCTCTTGGGCTCTTTATCTCCGTTATGTCACCTGTGTCTGCCCTGATTTTAAAAATTAAATAAATAAACACAAATAAATTCTTTTTCATGCTTTTTTTTGCTTGTCAGTGTTGTAAACAAGAAAAAACAAGAATGCGCCTCAGGTTTGGTGGATGTTGCTAAAATAGATAGGCGGTCAGGGCAATCACAAGACACAAGCAAGATTTCAGTCTGGGTTTAAATTTATTGCTGTTTTATTCTAACATTGGCAGAATAATGGCATAGTGCTAAGAACGTCAATTTCACAGGACTCAAGCTTTCTGTGTCTCAGACTCAAGCTTTCTGTGGGAAGTTTGCATGTTCTCCCATCATTGCATGGGTTTCCTTTAAGTGCTCTAGCTTACAGACAGTTTGAAAATGATGCTAGGTGTGAGTGCGTGTCGAGTCTGTGATGGTCTGGTGAGCTGTGAAGGGTGCAACAAACCTTCACCCAGTGTTGGCTGAGATAGGCTCCAGTCTCCATGTAACCCGAATAGGATTAAACTGTTTGGGAAACGAGTGAGTGACTGATTGTTCTCATTACCGTATTCTCTAACACTCCGCAGTTTGCACCTTGATACAGTGTAATATTGATCTGTGGTACATATCTGCAGTTTGGATGGCGTTAAACTTGTACAATGACATTTTTTTGAGAATGTTATTAGAAATTAATCTCAGGAAATTGCAAAAATCTAACTTTGGTGAGTATGAGGTTACTTGACTAGATTTGCATTATTAGACTCTGATAACCCAGGTAGTGTCTTAAAAACATTACATCCCTGACTTACGTTCATCCGTTTGATGTTTTTTTGATTTTATTTAAAAATTTTTTCCAAATAATTTAAAAATTTTGAATTGAGACGTACCTATGTAGTACACTGACGTAATGACGCTGTTTACAAACTACAGACTGAATATGCCCCTCCTTCTTCCCAGTTCAGTTATATATATATATATATATATATATATATATATATATATATATATATATATATATATATATTTATCGTTTTATATATAATGTATATGTCAGTTATATAGCGTGCTACCCTTGTGTTAAGGCATTGTCTCTGTGATCTTTGTGTTTACATTGTTTTGCGGACTTTTGTAAACCTTAGCAAATAATGGTTTGATTTTAATTTATACAGACGCTCCCCGACTTACGTTCATCCGTTTTACGTTTTTATCGATTTTATGTTTTGTTTTTTTTTTCAAAAAAGTCACATTTTGAGTTTAGACTTACCTATGTAGTACGCTCACATAATGACGCTGTGTCAATTGTTTACAAACGACAGACTGAATGTGCCCCTCCTTCTTTTTTTATTCTTATATAAATTTCCTTCTTTCCTATTATTTCCTATTATTTCTTTCCTATTATTTCCTTCTTATATATATATATATCTTATATATCAGTTATATAGTGTGTTACCCTTGTGTTAAGATGTTGTCTCTGTGATCTTTGTGTTTACACTGTTTTGCGGACTTTTGTAACCCTAAGCAAATATGGTTGGTCAGAAACATTCATACTCAGTTAAGCAAAGACAGTTGTAAAATGAATGAAAACCCGAATCCAAAAAAGAAAGAGAACTCTCCGCTCTGCTGGTGATTCACATCAGTGCAGGCTGAGTACTAAACGAGTTCAATGGCGCCCTTGCTCACTTGAAAGACTGGAAGTCCATATAACCCGCGCTTTGTGTCAAACAAGTAAACTACTTTCGGTGTTGAGCGCCTCACATATTGTAAGCGTTGATTGGCTGTTTTAAGCTTCATGTATTGTGACTCGGCTCAGCTTCATGTAATGTGACTCAGCTCAGCTTCATGTAAAGTGACCATCCGTCGACCATCAGAACCATTTACAAGCAGAAAGATCGCATCATAGAGAATGTTAAAGGTTATATTTGATACTGTATTTGATATTTGATGAGTGAATTTGATTAAAATTTATCCATTTGAAATTATTTTGCATGACTTTAATTTATTTGAAATTAATGTTGATGTTATTTGATATATTTGATATTATTTTACAATGTTATGTTTATAATAATTGATTTAGGGGTGTTTCATGAGATTCGGTAATGGTATTTATGGATGCATAGTACAGTATGAGCGTCATATGTCACTGTAACAACTTACATTCGGCCGTCCGGAACCAATTAAAAACGTAAGTCGGGGAGCGTCTGTATATAAATAATATGAAATCATGCATCAATATAATTCTGCGTGCCAATATGATACCGCTTGAACAACTGGTTGTACCAACCATAATATCATGGTCAGAAGGGCTGTGGACAGGCCTTTTGTACCTGTGATGAGGTTAGGCATTCCAGCCACCACGAGTCTCCACTGTCATGTGGTCATGCCACAACACAGTCGGTAAGAGTAGGACCTGTCTACCTACTCATGCGAAGACTGGATCTGGCTGATAGTGCGGAAGAAACCACCAAATTGGTTCAATGGACAAAAAGGCAGACCCAGCAAAGCGTTGTGGAGTGCAACCAGGGCACAGTGAGATACAAAGGACACTGCTGACCACCCACTGCACCCTGACCTATCTTCATCCGTCTCGACTATGTCATGCAAACTGGACCCAGATAGACCGGGACGAGATAGCTTGACTTGCTTCCACTTCCATCGCAGCACCCTCCCACACATGTCCTGCATTTCGGGCTCGGATTGGCCTCAATAGCCATCTCCGGACCCACAGCCACGGATCATAGAGCTGATATGAAGTCATGGTCATCTTCGACCTCGAAGGACGAACAAAAACAACAACAACATCATGGTTGGACGATTCACTGCTAATATGCACTACGTGTATCAATGAGGGGCTTCTCTAAGAAAACAGGGGGAGCCCTGCCTCCTCTACAAGGTCATAACCTTTCTTGAAATATGTCCTGTTGTGTTGACATTGATATGACAAAATCAGTCTAGAGTGGTGAAGGTCATAGCTATTTCATTTAAAATGAGCTGTAATTTCTCAGACTTCATCTAGCATGATCTTTTTCCTCCCTTTATACATTCCCCTAACAGTGCAATCTATTAAAGCCCATTGAAACTCCGCTGCATTCAGAACATGCTCTGATTCCAGTAAAGCAAATCTCGACCTTTACCAGACAGTTGGCTTAAAATATAATTTTTTAGAGATGATGGGTGTTTCTTGGAGTTATTGGGGAGTGGACAGGGCAAAATGATGAGCATGGTGATTGAAGGAACAGTAAAAGAAACATGATCAGTTTTTGATTGACAGCCACATCAGAGTGTTTCAAGGTCAGTCCCAGTGAGCTCTGAAAACCTGAAACTATTACTCATAAGTTTGATTTTTTTTTTTAGCGATATGCTAACTATTTTAATTTGTACATGTGTCAGTATAGATGAAAACAGAAAGGTGGTGTTCCTGAGTTTGGTTCTTGCTTTACCTTAGTAAAGCTTGTTTAGTAAAGTTCACTAGCTAGCAGCACATAATTGCAGCCAGTGTGAGGGATTTGAAATGAAACAGAATTAAATGTAATTATTCTTGGGTAGCTCAAAATCCAAGATTAATTTGGTGCAAAAGTCAGGAAAACAACAACAACTGGCCTTTTAAATTCTCTAGCAATGACAGGATACTCTGATTGACTGGAAGAGCTGTGATAAATAGAATGAATGTACTGCTGGTCTTTTAATTAAAATATTTGAGGGTGTTTGGTTCAAACTGGGTTTTGGGAATCTGGATTATTTTTACAGGATATACACAAGAATTTACAAATAGATAACACGATGCAATAATTGCCACATTTTATGATGTAGGCCTAAAATGTGCTTGTCTAGTTTGATAGACTATCAGCCACCATTGGTGGATATCACTGAAGATGATGAACTCAACATTTCCTCAGCATTTCTAATTACGTTTCATGTAAAAAATCAATTAATTAAAAAAAAAACTGTCCTTACTTTCAGTCTATCTCTACAATCTGTCAGAAATAAATGACAATGAATAAGAAATTCAAGCAAGAAATATATTTAATCATGAAATATGCAGTGTGTGTGATCCAACAATGAACACCAGACTTCACAGACGCTAGTTTGTTTGTTAAATTTTTGTTTTGTAAGTTGGACTGCCAGTTGTGTCATTGTATAAGGAAGATATGAACTTTACCCTGGCTGCAGCTTCTGGTCATTTGCATGGAAGTTTGAGTACTGACTTGTGTACAGGGAGTGGTAGCGTCTTGTATCGTTTCTGAAATTTTCACTAGTAAATATTAACCTGACTGATTGAAAGCGTCGATATGTATCGAAATAAGACATGTCCTTTCATATATACATCATCATGTAAATGCATACCTTTAGGTTTACAGCCATTGCATGACATACATAAAAGTAATTTATCCAATTCACCGTTTTATTTAACCATCTTTAAAACAGCCCATCTTGACCAAAACAGGCATTTTGAAAATCTAGGCTCACTTGTGACTGCTTCTTTGATAGCTTATAAAGGATAAACATCTTCAGACTGAGGACATATGAAGACTTGACCGGCTAACTCTGATTTTACTGCTGACTTCCTTATTTACAAAAACACAAATAAATAAATAGAACTCCCTGAACTCACCTCTCCAAATTCTTCTAGACCAGTCTGTCCAACGCATGAATAAACCTGGAGGAGCTTTTTTTTCTTCTCCTCCAACTGAGCAATTCCAGCAGTTACCTCGCCTCCTTCCAACTGCCAAAAAGCAACCCCTCCAAGGAGCACATACACCAAGTACCCGATTGATAGTAACACCAAATTAAGAAAACTGGTAAAATGGGACACTTTACAAAACTTTTCTGAAGTTGAGGATGCCATTGCGGCTCCTGAGGCTTACTTCCTAGGTTTACCAATTTGTGACTGTTCCACAGTGCATCGTTTCTGGGTGTGGATTTACTCAGGCTTGTGTGACAGGCAAATCAAGCTATGTCCTTTAAGGTATACAATGCAAATAAAGCGTGACTGCGATTTTGCGAGCCAAGTTTAGAGGGAATGATGTCAGGTGATACAGATTGGCTTTTCAGTCTATTCAGAAAGTGTTCGGGTGCAATCAAACATTCTATCATTGTAAATTTGTGTCCAGTGCAATTGATACCAGTGTCATGCTGTGCTATTTTCTGAACTACCTTCTCCTTTATTAGGCTCACAGTGAAGCTGGAGCACATCCCAGTTGACGCTTGGCCAGGGTGGACTACACCCTGAACAGGTCAGTAAAGCAATATCACAGGGTCTGGTACCAATGTCAATATATAATAACCTTGATAACAGGGTTTTACAACCCAATTTAATGATACAACAAATACGCAGTACAACAGTATTGTTTAAAAGTTTGGGAATCATTTAGAATGTTATAAAATGTACATTTCTGCATGAAACATGATTTATATTATCAGTCTTTACACAAGTCCAAAAATATTAAAATAGCACACTAAAATAAATGAGAAAAAAAATATTTTATTGACTGAGGAAAATGATCGCCCCCTCCAGTGCAGCTAATCGGGTTCCCAAAGGCTGGCCATGTCTTTCACTGTCTGTAATGAGAGGTTCATGTAAAAGAACCATTGCTGACTTTCGTCAAGAGTAGGCTGCATAGCCGTCAGCATGTTTCTGCCCTGTCATGGCCTGGTGAGCTTTCCAGGGTGTACTCTGCCCTTGCCCAGAGTCGGTTGAAATTGGCACCAGCTTCCCTGTGACCATAATTAGAAAATGAATTAATGAAAGGAATATAATTGTGACGTAATGAACTTTCAACTGGACCCAGAAATGCAGGAGACAGTGTGAGATGACACAGAGTCGATTTATTACTTAAAGGGGAAGCACTCAAGCAGGAGGCAAACACAGTAACTACTGGTCTGTCTGTCTGTCTTCCTTTCGGCTTTTTCCCTTTTACTCGGGAGTCGCCACAGCAAATCATCTGATTCGCACATTTTCATTTGGCAGAGGTTTTTACGTCGGATGCCCTTCCTGTCACAACCCTTTTAGCAAGGGACAGAAACACGCTGACGACTTTGCAGCCTACTCTTTACGAAAGTCAGCAATGGTTCTTTTACATGCCTCTCACCATAGACAGTGAGAGACATGGCCCGCCTTTGATAACCCAGTTAGCCGCACTGGGGCAAACACAGTAACTACTGGTGACGAATGGAAACACAATAAACATTAAGCACTGGGAACTAAAGTGCGGGTAACTGGTCGAGCATGGAACTGGAGCCAGGAGCCAGAGAAGCACAGGGAAGCAGAGTCATGAAGCGAGACAATCTTCTGGCACCGAGGTGAACGCGCTGCTTGTCTTTATAGCATAAATAGATTAGGGATGCAGCCATGAGGCGGGGGGGGCACGAACCAGTGTCTCTCCCCCTTATGCCGGTCCCAAGCCCGGATAAATGCAGAGGGTTGCGACAGGAAGGGCATCCGGCGTAAAACTTCTGCCACATTTAAAAAAATGCAAATGATCAAAACAAAATTCATACCGGATCGGTCGAGGCCCGGGTTAACAACGACCGCCATCAGTGCTGTCAACCAACAGGGTGCTGATGGAAATTGGATTACTGTTGGTCGAAGACGTCGAAGAAGGAGAGGCGGGAGGCGTGTCCGTAGGCAGAGAGAGAAGAGGAAATGTGTGAGCCTAGGACTGAGAGTAGGGACTTTGAATGTTGGAACTATGCAAGGAAAAGATAGGGAGCTGGCTGACATGATGCAGAGGAGGAAGGTGGATATACTGTGTGTTCAGGAGACAAGGTGGAAAGGTAGAAAGGCTAGAAGCTTAGGAGCAGGGTTTAAACTGTTTTATCATGGTGTGGATGGGAAGAGAAATGGAGTAGGAGTCATCTTGAAGGAGGGGTTTGTCAGGAATGTTCTAGACGTGAAAAGAGTGTCAGACAGAGTGATGAGTCTCAAGTTAGAAATTGAAGGCGTGATGGTCAATGTTGTTAGTGCTTATGCCCCACAGGCAGGATGTAAGCTAGAAGAGAAGGAGAGATTCTGGAGTGATTTAGATGAAGTGATGCAGAATACCCCCAGAGGTGAAAGAGTGGTCATTGGAGCAGACTTCAATGGACATGTTGGTGCAGGCAACAGAGGGGACGAGGAAGTGATGGGCAGGTTTGGTATCCAGGACAGGAACACAGAAGGACAGATGTTGATCGATTTTGCAAAAAGGATGGAAATGGCTGTGGTGAATACTTTCTTCAAGAAGAAACAGAAGCATAGGGTGACTTATGAAAGCGGAGGTAAGAGCACACAGGTAGACTACATCTTGTGCAGGCGATGTAATTTGAAGGAAGTCAGTGACTGCAAAGTAGTAGTTGGTGAGAGTGTTGCCAAACAGCATAGGATGGTGGTGTGCAGGATGACACTGATGGTGAGAAAAGTGAAAAAGGCAGAGCAGAAGACAAAGTGGTGGAAGCTGAAAAAGGAAGAGTGTCGTGTTGTCTTCAAGGAGGAGTTGAAACAGGCTTTGGGTAGTCAGGAAGTGCTTCCAGAGGACTGGACAACCACAGCCAATGTGATCAGGAGACCGGTAGGAGAGTACTTGGTGTGTCCTCTGGAAGGAAAGTAGATAAGGAAACTTGGTGGTGGAATGAGGAAGTGCAGGAGTGTGTACAAAAGAAGAGGTTAGCCAAGAAGAAGTGGGACATTGACAGGACCGAAGAGAGTAAACAGGAGTACAGGGAGACACAGCGTAAGGCGAAGGTAGCAGTGTCAAAGGCCAAACAGAGGACGATGATGACTTGTATGATAGGTTGAACAGTAAGGAGGGAGAAAATGATCTATACAGGTTAGCACAGCAGAGAAATAGAGATGGGAAAGACATGCAGCAAGTTAGAGTGATAAAGGACAGAGAGGGAAATGTATTGACTGATGACAGAAGTGTGCTGGGAAGATGGAAAGAGTACTTTGAAGAGCTGATGAATGAAGAAAATGAGAGAGAAAAAAGAGTAGAAGGGGTGACCGTTGAGGAGCAGGAAGTAGCAAAGATTAGTAAGGGAGAAGTGAGGAGGGCATTGAAGAGGATGAAGAGTGGAAAGGCAGTTGGCCCTGATGACATACCAGTTAAGGTATGGAAGTGTCTAGGGGAGGTAGCAGTAGATTTTCTGACAAGAATATTCAACAAGGTCTTAGAAAGTGAACAGATGCCAGAGGAATGGAGGAGAAGTGTGCTTGTGCCCATTTTTAAGAACAAGGGAGATGTACAGAGTTGTGGCAACTACAGAGGGATAAAGTTGATGAGCCATACAATGAAGCTATGGGAAAGAATAGTGGAAGCAAGACTAAGGGCAGAGGTCAGCATTTGTGAACAACAGTTTGGTTTCATGCCCAGAAAGAGCACCACAGATGTAGTGTTTGCTTTGAGGATGTTAATAGAGAAGTACAGAGAAGGGCAGAGGGAGCTGCATTGTGCCTTTGTGGATCTGGAGAAAGCCTATGACAGGGTGCCGAGAGAAGAACTGTGGTATTGTATGAGGAAGTCTGGAGTGACAGAGAAGTATGTTAGAGTGGTGCAGGACATGTATGAGAGATGTAAGACAGTGGTGAGGTGTGCTGTTGGTGTGACAGAAGAGTTCAAGGTGGAGGTGGGACTGCATCAAGGGTCAGCTCTCAGCCCCTTCTTGTTTGCTATGGTGATGGACAGGCTAACAGACGAGGTTAGACAAGAATCTCCATGGACTATGATGTTTGCAGATGACATCGTGATCTGTAGTGAGAGCAGAGACCAAGTGGAGGAAAATCTAGAGAGGTGGAGGTATGCCCTGGAAAGGAGGGGATTGAAGGTTAGTCTTAGTAAGACAGAATACATGTGTGTGAACGACAAGGACCCAAGAGGAACTTTGAGGTTACAGGGGGCAGAGATAAAGAGGGTGGAGGATTTTAAGTACTTAGGCTCAACAATCCAGAGAAATGGAGAGTGGGGAAAAGAGGTGAAGAAGCGCGTGCAGGCAGGATGGAATGGATGGAGAAAAGTGTCCGGTGTGATGTGTGATAGGAGAGTATCGGCAAGAATAAAGGGAAAAGTGTACAAGACAGTGGTGAGGCCAGCAATGTTGTATGGTTTAGAGACAGTGGCCCTGGGGAAAAGACAGGAGTCAGAGTTGGAGGTAACAGAGATGAAAATGTTGAGGTTCTCTTTGGGAGTAACGAGGATGGATAGGATCAGAAATGAGTACATCAGAGGGACAGCACATGTTAGATGTTTTGGAGACAAAGTCAGAGAGGCTAGATTGAGATGGTTTGGACATGTACAGAGGAGGGATAGTGAGTATATTGGTCGTAGGATGCTGAGGTTGGAACTACCAGGCAAAAGGCCCAGAGGAAGACCAAAGAGAAGATTTATGGATGCGGTGAAGGCGGACATGAAGGTCGTTGGAGTAAGAGTAGAAGATGCAGAGGACAGGGAGAGATGGAGGCAGATCATTTGCTGTGGCGACCCCTGAAGGGAACAGCCGAAAGGAAAAGAAGAAGATTAGGGAGTGGAATCAGGTGTGCGCGCTGTAATCAGCCCGTGTAGGTCAGCCACGCACCTTCGCTGGAGCCTGCAGCACTGGAGAGAAACAGTTAGAAGAGATCCGCCACATTCAAAGTCCCCCCCAAACACAGACCATAACAACGATCCAGTGTTACACATGAGAACCTCTGCTTTGAAGCCCCCTTGTGTAGTAATAACTGTAATTACGGGTTTGTTTAAACGTTAGTCAGGCCTGTACATCAACATTGATTCTCATTTCCTTCAATCCTCCAGAATTCACTGATATAATTCATTCATTTTCTGAACTGCTTAATTCCAATTAGGGTTGTGGGGAGGCTGGCGCCCATCTCAGCTCTGCTGACTCTGGGTGAGGGCGGAGTACACCGTGGACAGCTTGCTAGGTCATTGCATGGCAGAAACATACTGACAGCTATGTCGCCTACTTTTGAAGAAAGTCAACAGTGGTTCTTTTACATTAAAGAGTACCTGTACCCCAAATTTACAGTATTCAAAAAAATATCCACTATACTTTATTATTAACTTTTAAACATTGCGTGATGTCGGTAGTTTATTTATAAGTCCACATTTCCTTTTCTTCTATATGACATTCCTTGCTCACGAAGGTTGAGCACGCGGACAGGTTGGCTTCTTTCACGTCATTGTGACGTAACATTGTTGACAGTTGTATAGCCAATTGCAGAATGTCAGTATATTTTCCTCAAGCAATTAATGTTCTTTACAACAATAGCACACCTGATCAGTTTTTTTGACGCACGCATTTTCCACAAGAGCACCAAATATTTGATGGTTGTTTGCTACGATTTTCCCGTGTAAGACCTTCTGCCGACTCTCCAATATCGTCCTCTGAGTCGTCACTTTCCTGGTCCGATTTCACTAAATGTGGATAGTCTTTCTTCAAGGGGGCGGTGGTGGTCTAGTGGTATAAGGTGCTGGATTGCTGATCCAAAGGTTGGGGGTTCACGTCCCACTCTCCACAAGGTTGTCACTGTCCCCCCCAGTGCAGCTAACTGGGTTATCAAAGGCGGGCCATGTCTCTCACTGTCTATGGTGAGAGGCATGTAAAAGAACCATTGCTGACTTTCGTAAAGAGTAGGCTGCAAAGTCGTCAGCGTGTTTCTGTCCCTTGCTAAAAAGGGTTGTGACAGGAAGGGCATCCGACGTAAAAACCTCTGCCAAATCAAACGTGCGAATCGGATGAGCCGAAAGGAAGACAGACAGACAGTCTTTCTTCAGTGGTTCATATAAATAACCTTCTAATCCTTCTACGAAATTGTCTTCGTCCATGGTTTAAAAAAAAAACCTACACATGTCTGTTTTTTCCAAGTTTCTGTGAGCTTGTGTTGTATATGTCAGGTATATAGCCTTACGTTTACAGTGCAATCTCGCAGTTCCAGTCAAGGCTTTGTCAACGATATGACGTCATGGCATTTGCGCCACTCCTGTGCTCTGAAGCTTGATGTTAGTGAAGCCCTTAAATCGCTTAAAGCTGGTTTGTGAGAGAATATAATAAATGCTTTATAGGTGTATTGTCACTAGCTATACACAATACATCAAATTAGGTATACGAGTGCTTTCACTACAGGTACCCTTTAACCTTTCGCCCACATACATTGAAAGTCACTGCCATCCTTTGATAACCCAATTCGCTGCACTGGGGGGTGGGGCTAATTGGGTTATCAGCAGTGACAACCCAGTGACAGTGGGGGTTGAACTCCCTACCTTGGGATCATGAATCCAGCACCTTACCAGTGGGCCACCAACACCACCCTGTTTTAGTCTGACCCATCCTCAAAATACTTTCAGTAGACTCCAACTTTATTCGGTGAGATATACCTTTAGTTGTTTGAAAGTTATTTAGGGTTTCTTTTTAGATCTCCTGGACTATCATATAAAACACAATTGGTCTGCTCTTTCTTGGTTGGACATTATAAGAGAGGATAACTTCTTTTCCTTTCGGCTTTTCCCCTTTTCAGGGGTTGCCACAGCGAATCATCTGATTTGCATGTTTGATTTGGCATAAGTTTTTACATTGGATGCCCTTCCTGACACAACCCTTTAGCAAGAGGAAGAAACATGCTGATGGTTATGCAGCCTACCCTTTACGAAAGTCAGCAAAGGTTCTTTTACATCAACCTCTCAACATAGACAGTGAAAGACATGGCCGGACTTTGATAACCCAGTTAGCTGCACTGGGGGGACAGTGACAACCTTGTAGAGAGTGGGACTCAAACCCCTAACCTTAGGATCAGCGATCCAGCGCCCTTTTCCACCAGGCCACCACTGCCACTAGAAGAGAGGATAACTATAGTCTTGAATTTCTTCCATCTGACAATTGATTGGTGGAATCCAAACTTTTTTGAGATGGTTCCTAACCTTTTCCAAACTGAGGAGCATCAACAACTCAAGTGTTTCTTACAAATTTCTTTTGTCCAATCCCTGTTCTTTAAATAAAAAGGGTGTTCACTTGGACTTGATTGTCATTTAATTGACTGAATACATTTCACTTTGAAATCTACCAGCTACCAACTAAAGGTTCACCAGTAATCTTGAATGATTTTCACTAATAAATAACCAAAAGTAGTATTGTTGTCACAGTCATGTATCTATACATATACATATACATACATACATACATATATCTTTTATAATGAATTTTCCATTATACGAGCTTTGATCCCACCAAAAATCTTCCCCATCCAATGAGCAAACTTTGCCGATTAGCCTTGTATTATTCCACATGTATTCCTCCGTGCTCCAAGAACGCCTTGTGTAGTGCTTCTCAATTATTTTCTGTGATGCCCCCTATAGGAAAAAAACCATTTAATCCCCCCCTCCCCCCCCGACACCCCATGGGGACTATAAATAGTGTTTACTGCACTTATCATTTGCTTTTTCCCTACACCATAGGGAACACAGTGAGAGCGCCACCACCACCTCGTACAATTGCGCATCCTCTACAGTGGCAGTGGCGCTCTCACTGTGTTCCCTACACCATAGTGTCCAGTGATGCCAGAAGCATGTCAACACAGCAGTAAATTATTAATTATTATTAATGTACGTGTATTATTATTATGAAATATTTCTTGTTTTTACACGTTTATCTTTAATATTAGGTCAAATAGCGTAGTCGACGTGATAAGCACCCAGAGTGCTTTAAAAATTGGAGTAGGTGGGTGCATATTAAAATATTACCAGCGGAGTGGAACGGTAAGTGCTTATTACCATCGAGGTGGAAAACATGAATAATAACAGAACAATAAAAGAGTTTTACTGGTACAGTATTTGTGTTATCCATTTTGTGGTATCAACCAAACTACTTACATGAAAGCTGAAAATAAACCGAAAACAGCATAAAAAAAAAAAAAAAAAAAGACCACTTACTTTTCTCTCCCGGTCTTCTTCTTTGCCTTTCGGCTGTTCCCTGAAACATTTTCCTGGAAGTAAAATCGAGCCAATCAACACAAATGTGAACTTCAGCACATGCCACGTTAAACCAATCAACATGAACATAAACAAAAGCACATGGCCACGAATGTGCTTAAATGTATGAAGTTAGTGAGCAGGAGAATTCGGTGAAAAATACTCATCACTTTCTGATAGGTCCATATCTGGCTCATCGCTCCATTCACTCAGAGCATCCGAAAGTTTTACTGGAGCAGTTTCTAATGGTTCATTGGTTGTTGGACATTTACCAAGAGAACACAGCAAAATATTTTCCTGTTTTTTAAAACACAGCGGAACAATCAAATGTCTTGTTACTGATGAATCTTTCAGACATTCCCTAGTGGCAGGGGGGTCATGAAATACCTTGGAAACTCACTTTTACAGGCAGTGAACGCCTCATTTTACAGTTACAGAGACTGATCAAATAAAATTGAGAAGTTTTATCTACGACTTTGGTACCAGTACACATGTGCGGTTATTAGATGTAAAATCAAAAACATTGTGGGGGCACTTATTGGAGCAGGGCGCTTGTGTCGAATACAGTATATGTGTTTGTGTCAGGCTATGAGTTTGGGATGGGATTGGAATGGATGAATTGGTTTTCTATTATTTCCTATGGGAATTTTTGTTTTATCGAACAAACATTTGACTTATAAGCTTGCCCTCAGAATTGATTAATTTCGTAAGTCAAGGTATCACTGTATATAAATCTATTTTCAGGACTTGGGTAAAATTGTGATATCCTGTTTATGTAGAAAATTTTATAAAATTATAAAAGTTTGTTTTATTATTTCATTAAAAGTGTATTTAATTAAAATTATACAGAAAAAATTATAAAGGGTTCACAAACTTTCGAGCACCAGTATACATCAATTATCTACAACCTTAAAACCATAAAGGAAATAAAAGAAACATAAAGGTAATGCAAATAACATTTATTGTCTGATAACACTGACACCTGCAAAGGTGTGGTATGTATTAGACAGAAAGTGAACAGTCAGTTCTTGAAGTTGGTGTGTTGGAAGCAGTAAAAATAAGCAAGTAAGTTTTTTTTTTTTAATTGAGATTTTACATGATAGACCAACAATTTATGTGATAGATAGTGGCATATAATTATGACGTGGAAAGAAAAATGATGCAAATGGTTTTCAATTAAAAAAAAAAAAAAAAAAAAAAAAGGAAATCTGAAACCTAGATCACAGTTCGGTGATTGTCTTTGTAGTCGTGTCACCGGACTTGCAACCGCATATTCTGGACACTCGGGTGAGGCGAAGAGCTGAGCTGTCAACCGATCACCACCTGGTGGTGAGCTGGCTCTGATGGCGGGGCAGACTGCCCTCCAGACCTAGCAGGCCCAAGCATATAGTTAGGGTCTCCTGGGAACATTTGATGGAGTCTTCTGTCAGAGGGGCCTTTTAACTCCCACCTCCAGCAGAGCTGCAGCCACGTCTGGATGGAAATTAGAATGGGCTATGTTTTCGACCTCCATTGTTGAGGCAGCAGCCCATAGCTATGGTCTGAAGGTCATCGGTGTCTGTCATGGTGGTAACCCGTGAATCTGGTGGTGGACAATTATGGTGAAGGGGGCCATTCAGCCGAAAAAGGAGACCTATCAGGTCTTATTGGCCTGTGGGACCCCTGAGGCAGCAAACAGCTACCGGCTGCAGCCCGAGGTTTAGCTGATGCAAAATCCCGGGTGTGGGAGGAGTTCAGTGAGGGCTTCAAAAGCAACTATTGGTTGGCCTCAAAAAGGTTCTGGACCCCCATCCGACGACTCAGGAGGGAGAAACAGTTCTCTACAAATACTGTTTACAGAGAAAGTGGGGAGCTACTCACCTTTACTGGGGATGTTTTCGGGAGATGGAAGGAATACTTCAAGGACCTCCTCAATCCCATCAACATGCCTTCCGTGGAGTAGGTAGACCCTGGAAGTTTGGGTTGGGGTCCACCCATCACTGGAGCTGAGGTTGCTGAGATAGTCAAACAGCTCCTCAGTGGTCGGTCTCCGGGGGCGGGTGAGATCCGCCCTAAATATCTCAGGGCTCAGGATGTTGTAGGATTGTCTGGATTGACACGTCACTGCAACATTGCGATCTCATCGGGGGCCGTACCTCTTAATTGGCAAACCGGTGTGGTATTCCCCCTTTTTAAAAAGAGGGATCAAAGTGTGTGTTCTAATTATTATGGAATCACACTACTCAGCCTACCTGGGAAAGTCTATGTGGGGATGCTGGAGAGGAGGATCTGACGAATGGTTGAACCTCAGATTCAGGAAAAAAATATGGTTTTCCTCCTGGCTGTGGCACTCTCGCCCCAAGTGGAGGAGTTCAAGTATCTCGGGATCTTGTTCACGAGTGAGGGGAAAGATGGAGCAGGAGATCGACAGGTGAATTGCTGCAGCCCCTGCTGTAAAGCAGAGCTTGTACTGGTCCGTTGTGGTGAAGAGGGAGCTGAGCAGCAAAACAAGGCTCTCAGTTTACCAGACGTTCTACGCTCCAACACTCACTTATGGTCACGAGCTTTGGGTAGACCTAGAACATGCTGGATGGATTATGTCTCTTGGCTGGTTTGGGAACGCCTTGGTGGCCCCCCGGAAGAGCTGGAGGATGTGGCTGTGGAGAGGGACCTCACTGCTTAGACTGCTGCCTCCGTGACTCGACCTCGGATTAACCGGAGGAAGATGATGATGACGAAAATCTGAAAAGTGTGGCATGCATTTATATTCAGCCCTCCTTACTCTGATATCCTTAAGTAAAATTCAATAAAACAACAAAAGCCAATTAAATCCAATAAAAACCAATTGCCTTCAGAAGTCATTAAATTAGTAAATAGGGTCCACCTGTATGTAATCTACTCTCAGTATAAATACAGCTGTTCCGTAAAGACCTCAGGGTTTTGTTAGAAAACATAAATGAACCAACAGCATAATGAAGCCAAAGGAACACACGGGAAATGTCCGAGATACACTTGTGGGGAAATTTACATCAGGGTAGGTTATAAAAAAATATCTCACAGTCCTGTTCAGTCCATCGTCTGAAAATGAAAAAAGTATGGCAGTATGGCACAACTACAAACCTACCAAGATATGGCTGTCCACCTAAACTGATGGCAAGTAGAGCATTGACCAGAGAAGCAGCCAAGTTGCCATGGCGGCTATGTAGAAGCTGCAGAGATCAGCCCGGGGGGAGGGAGTATCTGTCCACCGGACAACAATTGGTTGTTCCCTTAACATCTCTGGCCTTTATGCAAGTGTTGCAAAAAGAAAGCCATCAAGGATCCCGTTTGCAATTTACCACAAGCTATGTGGAAAACACCAGAAACATATGGAAGGTGCCCTGGTCAGATGAGACCAACATTGCACTTTTTACCTAAATGCAAAACAGTACATGTGGTGGAAAACTAATAGTGCGGTCACCCTGAATACACCATCCCCATTGAGTGGAGCCAAATATAGGGTGATGTTGGAAGAAAAGCCGTTAGACGACCGTATGCAAAGAATTTGAGACTGTGGCGGCAGTTCACCTTCCAGCAGGACAATGACCCTAAACATACAGCATATAGAAATACTATACAGTAGATAACATAGATAACATAGTCATGTCTTAGAATGGTCAGGTCAAAGTCCTGACCCAAATCCAATTAAGCAAAAGCACATTGCTGTTCATAGATGCTCTTCTTTCAATCTGACGAAAC
>CM045732.1:62375995-62415995 GCA_024760905.1 Plotosus lineatus
TTGTAACCGCTAAATCCTAATTAAGATTGCAGGGAGGCTGGTGCCCATCGCAGCCGAATCTGGGCGAGGGCAGAGTACACCCAGGACAGCTTGCAAGGCCATCACAGGGCAGAAACACGCTGACGGCTATGCAGCCTACACTTGTCAGCAATGGTTCTTTTACATGAACCTCTCCCCATAGACAGTGAGAGACATATACCCAGTTAGCTGCATTGGGGGACAGTCACAACCCGATGATAGTGGGGCTTGAACCCCCAACTTTAGGATCAGTGATCCAGCACCATGACCACCCAGCCAACACTGCCTGGCTTACTCGTGTATATACACAGGGATCCCTCGCTACTTCGCGCTTCAATTCATGAGGCTTCAGTGCATCACATTCTTTTTTTTTTTTTTTTTTTTTTTTTTTTTTTTTTTTAATAAATATTCATCAAAATACAAAATAAGGAAATTAAGGAAGAATAGGGGACAAGCTTAAGGAAATTGCCACAAAAACAAGGCCAATTGTGCAAAAAAAACCCAAAAAAACAAAATCTCCCATCAAAACTAAATTTTTGTGAGGTGCATGCCTTTATGTGTGTATTTATATTTTATTTACATCTTATGCATTATTTTTTAATGTTTAATTGTTATTATAAGAATTTATAGCATTGAATATGTATTTATTGGTAATATATATGCATGGGCAGTGGTGGTCTAGTGGATAAGGCGCAGGATCGCGGATCCTAAGGTTGGGGGTTCGAGGCCCCACAGGGTTGTCACTGTCTCCCAAATGCAGCTAACTGGGTTATCAAAGGCAGGCCATGTCTCTCACTGTCTATGGTGAGAGGCATGTAAAAGAACCATTGCTGACTTTCATAAGGAGTAGGCTGCAAAGCCGTCAGTGTGTTTCTACGACCTGGAGAGGGATGGGTGCCGCCAGGCCAAATCAGCCCAAGTCTCGCCATGAAGGCAGCCCAACGACATCCCCGGATGTTCAGGGATAAGTGAAGTGAAGATATACGCATATACATGTACGTATACGTCGGTCAGGTTGGGGGGGTGATCCGACTTTGCGGATTTCAGTGATCACGGGGGGATCTCTGTCCCAATTAACAGCAGAAAGTGAGGGATCCCTATATATATATATATATATATATATATATATATATGCAATTGCTCAAGTCATCGGAAACTTCCTGAAGTATATCGGTCTGCTTAAGTTTGCGTTTGATGTAAATATGCAATAGTTTATTGTTTTTCTCAAAATGACAAAAAAAAAGAACACTTTGGCACCTTTGTTTTGAGAGAGGCAACATACATTGTTGTCAAATAGATATGACCATTCAACTTGCCTATAGTGGTGACAACTGTTCCTGCAAAAAAAAAAGAACTGCCAAAATCCCAGTTACTCGGGTTAGTGGAGTTTCCTGAAGGGTTCACCCCACTTTCCCTCGCATCTAAAATCACCTGTGGACAAACAATTCAGTCATCCAAAACATTCATGAAGTCATTACAACAAATCAAAACATGCAGACACAAAAGATACACATCTATTTAGACTGGTAATAAATACCTGTACAAATTTCTCCAAGGCGGGTCCATCAAGGCAGGTGTAATTAGCGAGAAAGTACAGTTTTTCCAACTTAAAGTGGTTACGATTGTTGCTTTCAGCCTCTTTCTCAAGGAGTTGGAAAACAGTAGCCCCCAATAGCAGGTAGATAAATTGAGAGAGAGCCAACAGAGTGGTCCAGCTAATCCTCACACCTTTGACCTGGAGCTGAGCCATGTATGCCCACATGCATGAGAGACGCAGGTTCCAGAGATGAAATAACTTTCAATGTAAATTGTCCAGAATAGTTGTTAAACCTCCTTGATCGAAATAAATCTAGTGATCAGACAGTATTGTGCATTAAAAATGCTAGGTAAATGTCCATCTTTACAGGAATAAATCTAAAAAAAAAAAAACAACCATTGAACACGAACACTCAGAATGAATCAGAAACTGTGGTCAGGCTCTTAACCCCTCCAATAAGGATTCACGAATTGAGAAGTTCGTCTCTTGAAGGAAAAGATCAAACTTGAGGTGGAAGAATAGGATCTCTGTGTGAAGTGGTTTTTATCATCCTCATTGGCCACCAAAGGTTTAAACGGATGTTTAACCGGTCAGTGGTTCCTGTGACAACGACTGAGCATTATTCCTGTAATATAGACGTGGAGCTGTCTCCCACAAGCTCATTTATCACTGCTAAAAACACAGGAGTACCACCATGTCAGCAGAACATTGGTTAATGTTTCATCCAACAGCTGCAGCTTGGTCAAGCGCATGAAATGTAGAAGAAGAGCAAGATTATTCACTCTTATTATATTTCATGCAACATAAAGCTTAACAAGTTACGGTTTTGTGTGTGTGTGTGTGTGTGTGTGTGTGTGTGTGTGCGTGTATGTATATATATATATATATATATATACACAGGCTGACTGTGTGTGTGTGTGTGTGTGTGTGTGTGTGTGTGTATATATAAATATATATATATATATATATATATATATATATATATATATATATATATATATATATATATATATATACATATATTTATATATACACACACACACACACACAGAGTCAGCCTTCTACTTGCAAAAACCTCTGAATACGAAAAATCCAGGTTATGAAAAACATTTTTCTAAATTTTTGTCCTCTTTTTACGAAAAGTGCCAAAATTGCCATTCAAAAATTCAAACGCGCCGTTCAAAAATGCGTGAGTTGCTCTCTCATTGGCTGTCTCCACACATCCCGCCCCGCTGGCCACCCATTGGCCAGGAGGGAGCTGAACTGTACCCATACTTCCTGTTTGTCACACACGTGAAGGAGAGTTGAACAGGACTGTTGGCTTGTGAGTTTTTTTGAGAGTGATCATTGCAGCATTATATTTTGTTATCCATCATGGACCCCAAGAAAGTGATTCCCGGTGACACAGAAAAGAAGAAACGGGCTCCGTTATCAATCAAAGTGAAGCAGGAGATAATAAAAAAATACAAAAGTGGGATGCAGTTGAGCAAAATCGCAAAGGAGTATGGCCGAAACCCCTCTACAATCGGGACGATATTGAAGCAGAAGGAGGCCTTAAAAGCGGAGCTACAGTGACGGAGGCGATTATTTCGGAAGAAGCAACCGCCATATTTAAGGACCTCGTGAAGGAGGGTGGGGGTGGGGTGCAGGTTCTTCAGAGCAGCAACCCCTGGACTTTAAAGCGTCGCATGGGTGGTTCGAGAGATATAAAAAAAGGTAAATAATTTTCTTTTACTTTTAACACATATTGCATACCTATTTCATCCAAAATTGGTGCAGTTTTATTATTTTTAAAGGGTTTATGGGGTCTTCTTGGGAGCCTTGGAATGAATCACGCATTTTACATGTAAAATACACCTCTATTTACGAAAACTCCAGTTTAAGAAAAAGGCACTAGGACGGATTAATTTTGTAAGTAGAGGGCTGACTGTGTATACACAGATCCCTTCCTAAGGTTGGGGGTTCAAGTCCCACTCTCCACAAGGTTGTCACTGTCCCCCCAGTGCAGCTAACTGGGTTATCAAAGGCCGGCTGTCTCTCAGTGTTTATGGTGTGAGGTTCATGTAGAAGAACCATTGCTGAGTTTCAACAAGAGTAGCTGCAAAGTCGCCAGCGTGTTTCCGCCCTGCGATGGCCTGGTGAGCTGTCCAGGGTGTGTTCTGCCCTTGCCCGGAGTCAGCTGGGCTGGGCGCCAGCCTCCCCGCGAACCTAATTAGAATTAAGTGGTTACAGAAAATGAACTGAACAGGGATCCCTTACTTTCTGTGGTTAATAGGGACCGAGACCCCCACCACACCTGCCAATTTCCACGAAGTAGGATCGAACCCCTGTCTCGACTGACGTATACGTACATGTATATGTGTATATAATATCAATAAATACATAGTCAATGCTATAAATGCTTATAATAACAATGAAACATTCAAAAATAATGCATAAGATGTACATAAAATATAAATACACAGATAAAGAAGCGCACGCAGATGTGTATGCACAGATGGGAACCTCACAAAAATGTAACTAGTTTTGATGTGAGGTTTTGGATTGTTTTTTGTTTTGTGTTTGTTTAGGTGGGTTTTTTTTGCATAATTGGCCTTGTTTTTGTGTCATTTTCCTAAACTTTTCACCTATTGTTCCTGAAATTTTCTTAATTTTTAATTCGATGAATATTTAAGAAAAAAAAAACGCAATGCACTGAAGCCGCATGAATTGAAGCATGAAGTAGTGAGGGATCCCTGTATATGGTTATGTTTGATGAGGGGGAAAAAGCAAATTTTTGAAAATAAATACATTTTCCCTCTCTCTCTCTCTCTCTCTTTATATATATATATATATATATATATATATATATATATATATATATATATATATATACTGTATATCAGTAAAAAGTACATATTATACCCAGTAGATACACCACAAGTAAATGCATATTTTCTTCTGCTTATTTCATGCCTAATGTATTATTGTCTTGAAAAGAAACAAAAACTGTTTTCAAGAGTCCCATGTTCCATATTGGGAGCTATTCATTAGAATGTCCTACAGGTGAACTCCGTCTTATTTACATCCACAGTCTGGAATTCTTGTATTGAAGTGAGTGGTGTCATCATAGTAAAATTTAAAGGGCTCAATAAAACCTTCACAAAAATCATGGATTCCCATGGGATTTTTTTTTAAACCTAAAATTATTCCACTGCAAAGGAAGTGACCTGGAATGGTGTAGATTTCAAACAGCTGCTAACTTGTCCAGCTGAAAAAGATTCAGCCTGAGAGCAAACCCTTTCATGAAAATGAAAAACAACTCCAACTTTGCTCAGTCTCGGCAAATCACTTGTTATCATTGGTGTGAACATGTGTACAACTTCAATCAGAAAGAGATCAGACAAAATTGACCTACATGGTTTATATCCAAAAAGAATGTTGTTGCAAGATTATAGTTTACCATTCATCATGTAAGCACTGACCAGACTTTTTGTAATACAGACACTCCCCGACTTACGTTCATCCATCTTACGTTTTTTTCGATTTTATGTTTTATTTTTTCCAAAAAAAAAAAAAGTCAAATTTTGAGTTTAGACATACATAGTATACATAGTACGCTGTAATGACATAATGACACTGCGTCCATTGTTTACAAACGACAGACTGAACGTGCCCTCCTTCTTCCCAGTTCAGTTATATATATTGCTTATATATATATATATATAATGTCAGTTATATAGCGTGTTACCCTTGTGTTAAGACGTTGTCTCTGTGATCTTTGTGTTTACACTGTTTTGCGGACTTTTGTAACCCTAAGCAAATATGGTTGGTCAGAAGCGTAAGCCTACTAGCATGGGTGCAAGTCTCATACACAGAGAGGAATTAACTATCTGCTCGGATCGGCGCAATCTACCATTCATACTCAGTTAAGCAAAGAGAGTTGTAAAATGAATGAAAACTCGAATCCAGAAAAGAAAGAGAACTCGCCGCTCTGCTGGTGATTCACATCAGTGCAGGCTGTGTTCTAAACGAGTTCAACGGTGCCCTTGCTCACTTGAAAGACCGGAAGTCTGTATAACCCACAGCAAGTACACTACTTTCGCAAGTACACTACTTTCGGTTTTGAGCGCCTCACATATTGTAAGCGTTGATTGGCTGTTTGAAGCTTTATGTAAAGTGACTCGGTAAAAATAAGTGACTTATTTGAAATGAATGTTGATATTATTTGATATATTTGATATTATTTTACAAGGTTATGTTTATAGTAATTGATTTAGGGGTGTTTTATGAGATACAGTAATGGTATTTATGGATGTATAGTACAGTATGAGCGTCATATGTCACTGTAGCAACTTACGTTCACTTTCAACTTACATTCGGCCGTCCGGAACCAATAAAAAATGTAAGTCGGGGAGCATCTGTAATGAGCTCAGAACAGATGAATCTGTTTGTAGCCGCAGTCACAATACACAAGTGAACAGAAGAACGTCATTCCACCTTAAAAACATGGTGCTGGAAATGTTATGGTTGGGGTTGCTTTGCTGCCTCGGGGGATTTCGAGCATTCAGTCACTGATTCAACTGTAAATTCTGCATCATATCAAAAAGTGCTTGAAAAGAGGACCTCTGTAATGGTCTTGTCAAAGCACATATTTTAACCCCAATGAATTCAGTAAGAGATTTGACAGAGGCAGTATATGTAAGAAGACCTTTTAACATATTATAACTGAAGGAAGAGTTGTCAATAAACTACACTGAAGTTATTTCTCTTTAAATGGGGCAGTATTATTCTGAGAATAATATACTTGCTTCCTCTACAATATAAATATTTTTATGTGTTGGTTAATATTTATCCATGGATATATATTTCCAGACACCCCACCCTCCCCACACCCAATGCAGCTAACTGGGTTATCAAAGGCCGGCCATGTCTCTCACCATCTATGGTGAGAGGTTCATGTAAAAGAACCATTGCTGACTTTCGTAAAGAGTAGCTTCATAGCCATCAGCGTGTTTCTGCCCCTTGCTAAAGGGTTGTGTCAGGAAGGGCATCCGACGTAAAAATATATGCCGAATCAAACATGCGAATCAGATGATGAAAAAGGGGAAAGGAAAAGAAGATATATATTTCCAGATGTCTAGTGAATAACATTGACTGGCCAGACTAGGTCATGTGATCCTTGACTCTCGACATCACTCAGCCCTCTGCTCTGCTCTTCTTTCAGTTTTGCTTGTGGTCATCTCTCCCCCTACTGGAATCCTCATCGACATAACTCAACATGGATATTGCTACCCATTCTGGTCTCTCCCTGTTGAAGTCAATCTCCTCTCCTGGCCTTGTCATGTCATTCCCCATGAACGTTGTTCTCCCCTCAAGTTCCCACAAGAAGGTGAACCTCTCTCAGCAGCAAAAGTCATTTGTATAGAACCAGCACAACTGCATAGCCTCAATGCCACTCAGTACGTAAGCCCAAAACATCTTCATAGACATCAGCTACCTCACCTCAGCCCAGTTCCATCCAAAAAGTAGAATCAAATTTTAAAATCACACAATCACCTAACTTAGTGATAGTTTCTTCCCCTACACAGTCAGGCTGTTTAACAGACAGCATCACCATATGCACCACATACCACCCTGAGGTTCTGCAGTTGATGTTACTCATGATATGGTATACTGCAGGGGTTCCCAACCCCGGGTCCGCGGACTGGTGCTGGTCTGTGGATCATTTAATACCGGTCCGCAAACAAAATCTTTCATGGTGCAAATTATAGTTTTTTTTTTTTTTTTAGAGCTCTTCTGGTTCTTATTTTGAAAAACGACTGTTTTCGACATTGTCACGGAAGCACTGAAAGCCCTTCTTCCATTTCAAACCACATATATTTGTGAGGCGGGGTTTTCTGCAGTGACAGCCACCAAAACAAGACTACGGCGTAGACTCTAACCGGTCTGCGGAAACATTTTCATATATAAAACTGGTCCCTCGTGCAAAAAAGGTTGGAGACCACTGGTCTACTGTATCAAACCACATTGACCATATGTTTTTATTGTGCTATAATACAGTCCCTGATCTTATTGAGTGGTATTTGTTTGTCTTTAAGGTGAGGTAGTGAGAACCAGAGTATGAGTATTTCATTAGATTTTTAATACTTATAACAAAAACCTTTAACTTGAACTGGCTCCAGCTGAATCTCTTTTGGTTTGCAGTCGACTTGTGTTCATGTACTGTACATGCAAGAGGACATGGCTGCGGAGCGTGGAAAGGTGTGGAGTGCAAAGGGCTGGCCGAGGGCAACCAAATACATTATTTGAATTTCTTGTGTCCTGATACACTTCCTTTTCTGTTGCACACTTGTGTGTCCCACCATGATTGGTCCCCTACATCAGCTCTGCTCTTCTGCATTCAGTATTTGTTCCCTTTGGCTTACGTTTCTGTTTACATTTTCTCGCCTTGCCTTTTCTTGCCCTTTTCTGGTCTTCTGTAATGCTTTTTTCAGTACATTTTCGGTGTTCCAGTCATTATTTGTTCGTGAAAAGGTTCACTTGGTATATTTTCTGCATTTGCATTCACCTCTGGCCAAGTTGTTATTCACTTATTTATCTTTCTGCTACAAGTGATGATTGACTGATGTACGAAAAATGCATCTTTTTTTTCTTTTTTTCCAACTTGGCATGAATTAATGTAAAAAAAAAAAAAAAAAAAAGGTTAGATATGCACTAAAATAAAGATTACATGGGTTTTATTCTGTATTTAAATTGAAATTAGAGCAATTGGTGTATACCAAAGTTGTGCACATGACATAAATAAAGCAAAACTAGGACTAAATACGGCCTCCAAAAATCTCTGAAAGAATGAATCTGTGGAAAGTGCCTTGACATATGCAAACTTCTTTTCAGCTGTCAGATTTCAAACAAATGTGTTCACAGAAATGCAAATGGTGAATGACTGGAAATTTTCAAGCTCCCCCAAACCTGTACCAGCCTCATATCAAATTCTAGACCCAATGTTAAGTTGATAAAATGGTTGGTAAGGTATGATGTTCAGAATAATTTTTTGTCTTTAATTTCTACGAGGATAGTTTTTATTCTTTTTATTATGTCCACACACACACACACACACACACACACACACACACACACACACACACACACACACACACACACACACACACAGATATATATGAACTATATGACTATATGTTTCATGTTTTATAGTTCAGTCCTAATACGAATTTCACAAATTCACCACATGTCGGTATGTGTATGATTTTGTATGTGACAAACCAAATTTGAAAAATGAAAAGGTACGAGACAACATTGTAAAATGGTATCTGTTAGTGGATAAAAATTCACCTCACAGCCAGTTAATAGTGGAACAATTCATGTAAAGGAAATTGCTAATCATATTTTACAGGAATAACTTTTATACCCAGCAGATGGAAAAAAATAAAATCGATTAAATAACATGCTGGGAGGGAAATAAACACAAATATAATCCACGATTTGATGACTCAGTTAAACAGGTCAAAGATATCGGTAGGGTGGTAGACGTCCGATCCAGTTAGAGCTGTGTGATAGCTTATGAAAACATTTGCTCAGTTCGGATAAGTGCCTTCAGCAGTGATATACGCTGCTGCTAGGCTACAGTGTACTGCTGAGATATTTGAGTTCATTTGCAGAATGTTCCTGATCATTCGAGACAAGAATGTTGAAGGAAAATCATTTCAATCATATTGATAAAATAAATAACTCGGGGGGTCCCCCTCATGTTTATTATTAATTTTATTTAGTTTACAGTTTACTTTGCTGATGTAATGCAATAAAATATATTTGTAAGACAAACCCTTGGCACTGGGTTAATCTTGATTTGATCGATTGAACCTTGCGTTGGAGGCACTCCTGAAAGAAAAAGGAACAGAGACTCAGAGGTAACTACTACTACTACTACTACTAATACTACTAATAATAATAATAATAATAATAATAATAATAATAATAATAATAATAATAATAGTAGTAGTAGTAGTAGTAATTGTAGTAGTAATTTCCCGCATGGAGATGTACTTTGTGGATTTGGAGAAGGCTTTCGACCGTGTCCCTCGAAAGATCTTGTGGGGCGTGCTCCGAGAATACGGCGTTCCGGATCCGTTGCTACGAGCTATTCGGTCGCTGTATCACCGGAGCCAGAGTTTGATCCGTATTGGTAACAGCAGGTCGGATTCGTTTCCAGTGGGAGTTGGAGTCCGCCAAGGCTGTCCTTTGTCACCGATTCTGTTCATAATTTTTATGGACAGAATTTCTAGGCGCAGTCGAGGCGATGAGGGGTTCTGGTTTGGTGGCCATCGGATATCGTCTCTGCTTTTTGGCGGATGATGTTGTCCTTTGGCTTCATCAAGTCGGGCCCTCCAGCTCTCATTGGAGCGATTCGCAGCTGAGTGCGAAGCAGCCGGGGTGAAGGTCAGTACCTCCAAGTCCGTGGCCATGGTTGTCAGTCGGACAATGCTGGAACGCACCCTCCGGTCGGGAATGAGGTCGTGCCCCTAGTGGAGGAGTTTAACTATCTTGGGGTCTTGATTACGAGTGAGGGAAGGATGGGGCGAGAGATCGACACACGGATTGCTGCAGCCTCTGCTGTGAAGCGGTGCCTGTACCGGGCCGTTGTGGTGAAAAGGGAGCTGAGCCACAAGGCGAAGCTCTCAATTTCCCAGTCGATCTACGCTCCAACCCTCCCCTATGGTCACGAGCTTTGGGTAATGACCGAAAGAACAAGATCACGGATACAAGCGGCTGAAATGAGCTTTCTTCGCCGGGTGGCGGGGTTCTCCCTTAGAGATAGGGTGAGAAGCTCCGCCATCCGGGGAGAGCTCGGAGTAGATCCGCGGCTCCTCCGCATTGAGAGGGGCCAGTTGAGGTGGCTCGGGCATCTGGTCAGAATGCCCCCCGGACGCCTCCCTGGTGTGGTGTTTCGGGCATGTCCAACCGGGAAGAGACCCCGGGGTTGACCTAGAACACGCTGGAGGGACTATGTCTCTCGGCTTGTCTGGGACCGCCTCGGTGTCCCCCTGGGAGAGTTGGAGGAAGTAGCTCGGGAGAGGGATGTCTGGACCTCTTTGCTAAGGTTGCTGTCCCCGCGACCCGACCCTGGACTAAGCGGAAGAAGATGATGATGATGATGATGATGATGAGATGTACTGGTAGCATGTCCACCACAGTAGGCATGTCCTGGATTTGAATCCTGTGCTTGGCAAGGACATTCCAATATGTGATTTTGCATGTTCTCCCAGGGTTTACATGGGCTTCCAAAGGGTACGTCGGTTTCCTTCCTTTGTCCAAACATGCACGCATTCGTCGAATTGGCTGTTCCAAATTGCACCTTGGTGTGCGTCTAAATGGTTGTGTGTGTTTGCTGTGCAATAACCTAACGGGCTGTTTAGAGGTACCATGAAATCGGCTTCAACCCTAAAGGCTTAAGCAGTTTCCCGAATGGATGTTAATAATAATAATGATGATAATAATGTATGTGTATGTGTATTAGATGCTGTGGAAAGTGTAAAGGATTCACTGTGTGGTGAAGACACATTAGCACTCCAGTGTTTAAACACCACATGGGGTTTTTTGTTTGTTTGTTTGTTTGTTTGTTTGTTTGTTTGTTTGTTTTGATTTTCCCCCATTTTGTCCATAATTTAGTCATATTAAATTCCCACCCATCAGGTATTTCCTTCCATGTCACATGACCACCACTGCCCAGGGAGGGTCGAAAGTATGCACACACCTCCTCCGTGACATGCAATGCTACTGTCTAGCCACTTTTCGAACTGCTTCGCATGTATATTTGGTTGTGGTCTAACCCACTCAGAGGGAAAACTATCCAACCCCTTGTATGTATGAGCTCACAGATGGCCATAATTGGCTGTCGATCGCTGTGGGTGACAGGAAAGTGAGCATATACCATTCATCCCTTCTGTGAGAGCTCAGCCAATTAGCTCCCATGGACTTACGGCCAAGAACGACCATAGCATGAGACACCATTTGATCACACACACACACACACACACACACACATTCAAATGTATACATATGTGTCAGCCATAGCCTATTGGTTAGAGAAGCAGCTTTTGGACCTAAAGGTTGAAGGTTTGATTCCCAAACCAGCAGGAAAAATGTGTGGCGATGGGGGAGTGAGTAGCACCTTCGCTTCCTTCACATACATATCAAGGCAATTGCTCTCTGGGCGCCCACATTGTGTGTGGCAGCCCACTGCTCTGAGAGAGAGAGAGAGAGTGTGTGTGTGTGTGTGTGTGTGTGTGTGTGTGTGTGTGTTCATTTTGGATTGGTTTAATATTTTACTTTTGGCTGTTCCCTTCAGCGGTACAGCAAATCATCTGCCTCCATCTCACCCTATCATCTTCTCTTACACCAGCTACCTCCATGACCTCCTTCACCACATCCGTAAATCTTCTCTTTGGTCTTCCTCTAGGCCTTCTGCCTGGTATTTCCCACCTCAGCATCCTACTACCAATATACTCACTATTCCTCTTCTGTACATGTCCAAACCATCTCAATCCAATCTAGCCTCTCATACTTTGCCTCCAAAACATCTTACATGTGCTGTTCCTCTGATGTACTCATTCTTGATCCTATCCATCCTCGTTACTCCCAAAGAGAACCTCAACATTTTCATCTCTGTTGGATTGGTTAAATGCAGATTAAATAATTTCCCTTACGGGATTAAAAATTGAAAAAAAAATTAACAATAATAAAATACTTCCATGTAGCATTTGAACAAAAAAATAGTTGTGTCATGTTAAATATCAAACCTGAGTGCTGGAGTATGTGAGAATGAAGAGTGAAATGTTCGATCCCATTATATTTCTAAAATAATTTCAAAATTGTCGAAAAATACACGATTGAGCCTTAAGTCATATGCACTACAGACACTAGATGGCGATATTCATACAACTGTAACTTTCCACTCGGCATTTGGCAGCTGTCCTCATCCAGTGCAACACCAAAAGGCAAAAGTTTCAGTTTCTTTAGGAAACCTCTGTATATAGGAGAAGATTTTTAAATTATTATCATAATAATTTAAAATGGGAAATTCATAACTACCTTATTGGTGCACGTGTACTGTTTTACTGCTTCAGGACAATTATATTAAACACTTATGCAGATCGACATGCTTTTCCACAGTCATCAGTAATCACTGCCATGGGGCAGTGGTGGTTGAGTGGATAGGGCGCAGGATCGCTGATCCTAAGGTTGGGGGTTCGAGTCCCCACAGTACCCACAAGGTTGTCACTCTACCCCCCCCCCCCCCCCCCAAGTGCAGCTAACTGGGTTATCAAAGGCGGGCCATGTCTTTCACTGTCTATGGTGAGAGGCATGTAAAAGAACCATTGCTGACTTTCGTAAAGAGTAGGCTGTAAAGCTGTCAGCATGTTTCTATCCTTTGTTAAAGGGTTGTTACAGGAAGGGCATTTGACGTAAAAAAACCTATGCCAAATCAAATGTGCGAATCATATGATTCGCTGTGGCGACTCCCTAGAAAGGGAAAAAGCCAAAAGGAAGAAAGAAATCAGTAATCGCTGCCATGACACACCTAACACTTACATGCAAAGCAGAAAGACTTTACCTGGTGACTGTAAAAGGTAGGTAAGTCTGTTGGGTTTGTACACCCGAGCCTAGCGGCTCATCAGGCCGGTGCTTATCCCCGGTTTCTGTAGCGTGAAGCGACCAGGAGTTCAACTCCTCCTGGATGGGACACTAGTCCATCATAGGTTCCCTTCCCAGTATATTTTTTACTGGTACTCATTTATACTGCTGGGTGAACAGAGGCACACTTGTGGTTGAGACCATGCCCAGAGGTCTAAGCACAGTGGGGGGGTCTCAGTGGGATTTGAACTCACAACCTCCCGATCATGAGTGCAGCACTCCAACCACTACACCACCGGCCCCACCTGGTGACTGTGGCTCATGTAAAAGTCCAATACCATACATTACACGTGTATAACATTTTTTTAACAAGATATAAACAACTACAAATAAAATTTCCCATCTACTTAACTATATTTCACATGATTAAACCATGTGATAGTATATAGGCTTTACCTGCCAATCTTAATAAGGGTTTTTTTTTTTTTTGTTTTTTAATTAAGATAACCTTCATCTACCCTTCTGCTTTGGGTGTATAATTCCCACAAGGATTTTTAATAGATTACTTTTATATATTTAAAAAAAAATTAGGAAAATTTGTTTATTATCATAATATCAATGAATCAATAAATATCAAGGGAAAATTGTTGTGGTGACCTAAATCTGTTTACACAGTTATTTAATGGTGATTGACTTCATTGTGGGGACAAAACGCAAGACGCCATTATGTAAATCAATAGATTTTTAGGTGAAGACATGTTTTAGCTTTGGGGTAGGGTTCGGTTCAAATTAGGGTAAGAGATTTGGAAATTAGTGCTTATTGTTATGGTTTGGGTCAGGCTCCAAGAAATAAATATGTCTATGTATTCTCCCTGAAGTTATGGAAACCAGACTGTGTGTGTGTGTGTGTGTGTGTGTGTGTGTGTGTGTGTGTGTGTGTGTGTGTGTGTGTGTGTGTGTGTGTGTGAGAAAGAGAGCGAGAGAGTCATATGTGCTTCAAAATTTAACGGGTTCTTCGTTGGCTCATGCGACATCTTTCCACCAATATTCATGGAAATTGAGTCTGTACCTTTAGCATAATCCTCCTTACAGCTAGACAAACAAACCTCAGTGAAAACATAACCTGCTGCAGGTAAGAATGATTCACATGTTGGAGTCAATAAAATGTTAATCCTCAAGTCATGGACACTAGAGGGCAGTACTCAGAAAGCTGTATCTTTCCACTCCAGCGGTTGAATGCCTGAGTTACTTTCCGAAAAATCCTTATGTAGAAGACAGTCTTTTTACAGTTATTTATTTATTTTCCGAACCACTGAATCTAAATTAGGGTCATGGGGAGGAGGGTGCCCATCTCAGCCGACTCTGGCTGAGGGCAGAGTACACCCTGATCGGCTCGCCAAGCCGGCTCACAGGGGCAGAAACACGCTGAAACATGCTGACGGCTATGCAGCTACTCTTGACGAAAGTCAGCAATGGTTCTTTTATATGCCTGACACCATAGACAGTGAGAGACATGGCCAGCCTTTGATAACCCAGTTGCACTGGTGGGGGCAATGACAACCTGTTGAGCCTGGGGCTTGAACCCACAACCTTGGGATCAGTGATCCAGCACCCTTTACCACCAGGCCACCACTGCCCCCAATCTTTTTCCAGTTATAGGTAATTTATTTTATGTGTAACATTTTAAGAAAGACAAACATAATGAGGAAATGTGAGAGGCTAAACCACAGTGTTGGCGTTTGTGAGAGTTTGCATGTTCTCCATTTGTTTGCCTCAGTTTCCTCCAGGAACTCGTTTCTTCCAAGCTCCAACGACAATCGCACGGCTGTCCCCAGCCGTCACCCAGTGTTGCCCAAGATAGGCTCCGGTCTCCCTGTAACACCAGTAGGATGAAGTATTAAGGCAAACAAGTGAACGAGAAAGTAAATAAATCATGAAACACCAGGAAACTCATTCATTAATTTTTTGAACTGTTCATTTCATTGTTCATTTTCTGTAACCGCTTAATCCTAATTAGGGTCACGGAGAGGCTGGCTCCCATCTCAGCCGACTCTGGGCGAGGGCAGAGTAGAATATTCAAACAACTTTACACTCCGGTAAAATAATGCCTGAGCTGCAGCTTTTGGGAATTTCCTTCTGCAGGTATGAAAACAACCCTACCCAGTTTCAGAATTCGAAAAATTATGTTCATATTTTTGTACAGTATATAGAAGTAAGCGTGTTGAGGCGCCATGTCCAAAAAACCGCATGTGATCAAATTACCAGTACTTTTTCCTCTGGTGGGTCCTTGAATATAGGTGAT
Organism: Plotosus lineatus; assembly: GCA_024760905.1. Classification (NCBI taxonomy): domain Eukaryota; kingdom Metazoa; phylum Chordata; class Actinopteri; order Siluriformes; family Plotosidae; genus Plotosus; species Plotosus lineatus. Next base: position 62,391,484 of record CM045732.1, read on the forward strand.
TTTTATGCTTATCATAAGTGAGTTTTGGTTGTCATTTATGTTACGAGGTGGTTTAAATGACAAATATTGTAAATACCCGATTTGGACTTGAAATTATAACCAGATATGTGATAGAAGGGAATATAATGTTTTTATTTTATGTATACAATGTGGTAAATAGGATAAAACAAAAAGAAATCACTGTGAGAATGTGGGACTCAGCACATCAATAACATTAATGACATGATGCACAGGCTTGTTTCAGAATTTACTTGTACTTCAGGTAAACATTTTGCACAACCTGTGGGTCACGCTCAGCTGAATGAACTTTGGGTTACCAGAGTCATTTACCCATGAACCATAAACTGGTTCCCCAAATTGTTTGAAATGTCAAGGCCTGTCATGGTTAGAAGGTATTGGTTCATTCATTAATTTGCTGCAAACGCTTTGTCCTATGGGGTAGTGGGGAGGATAGACTCATTCCAATCTGGGCAAAGGTGGGGTACACCCTGATCAGCTCATCAGTCCAACACAGGGCCATATCACACACATGCGATCATTCACACTCACACCTGGATTGGAACTGATATGTTATTAATGAATATATTATTCAATAATTAAATGTAAGTTTAATATTTAAATGTGATCTATAATATTTTATTAATGTTCTGAGTTCAGTGACCATCTCATCACATTTTATGCAGAACTACAGAAAGTTTTTCAGTTATGGGTAGAGCGGATTACATCATAACTTCAGGAGGGGGGAAAAAACACTTGTTTACAATATATATATATATATATATATATATTTCTAGAGAGAGAGATTTTGGAACAGTGTGACTATATCTAACGTTGCAAATAATAATTCTATAAATAAATGTTCAGAAAGGCAAAATTACTTTCTTTTCAAAAGTTATTTCGACTAAAATACAGTACGTATAGCAGTTTTTCTGTCCGAATGAAAACCCGGAAGTGACGTTCCATGTGACGGGAAACTGCACTTTATTTTACACACGCCAGTGCCTCGAAAGTGCAAGAGCTATAGTTGTGTGTTAATTTAAGATAATAAATAATAAAGTATAATGAATAATAATAGTAAATAACATCTTTAATAAACAACAGAAACGCGAGAATTCAATGACATCATCGTTATTCTGAAACTTTTTATTCAAACGGAAACACAGAGCGGACCAATGAACGTCCGCGACTTTGATACGTGTTTATATAGGCGCCGTTGATTGGTTGTTCGGTCTCACGCGCTGGTTGCTCTGTCATTTTGAGCTGCATGAAGAAGTTGATGTTTACAAAAGCATTATAAAACTACAGAAAAGCAAGTAAACCTATTATACTATTTAAATGTATAATATATCAGGATTTTTTTTTAATTTAAGGCTCACTTTCAGCAGTGCTTTTTGATTGTTGGTCTCGCCCAAATACAGTTTCTTATCTGTAAAGTAAATACTTGATCAGAAAATAAATAAACTGATGATCAGAATTTGACTCGTCCTCTCAGTGGGTAATAAGATCAATCCAGTTGTGGAGGTTAAACAGCACACAATGTGCAAAAAGCAATCGAGAGCAGATTTTTAAATGTTTTTTTCAAAGGAAAACAAACAATCTCAACTGACTGTTCTTCAAGCTTAAGCTTTTATCTCACAGAGCGCCGAATGCCAACAAACAGCGAATTTTGGACTCATTAAGTTCTCTAACGAATATTGATGAAAATCAGGGTTCACCTCTGCAATTTTGTGATATTTAGCGATGTTTAGTGACCATTGGGTGGCACGGTGGCATAGTGGCTAGCATGTCCGCCTCACAGCAAGAAGGCCTGGGTTCGATTCCCGGCCTGGGCGTTTCTGTGTGGAGTTTGTATGTTCTCCCCGTGCTTGTGTGGGTTTCCTCTGGGTGCTCTGGTTTCCTCCCACAATCCAAAGACATGCACAGTAGGTTAATTGGTCGTTCTAAATTGCCCGTAGGCTCGCATCGTGCAGAAGGCAATGGCAAACCACTGCACTAATCCTGCCAAGAAAACCTCCATGAAGATGATAACCAGGGCGTTATCCTTCATGGTGGGTTGCCAATGGTCGTCCTACAACTCAGGCACTAGCTAGATAGATAGATTGTGACCATTGAACAACATCCATGCGAATGTTTGCAGAAGTATTTATAAAGGACAGTTGGGGAACCTTAGTGAGTGTTAGCAAATGTTAGATGTTTAGCAACCTGCTATTCATTCACCAATGATTGGAAACGTTCATTCATCGTTCATTTTCTGGAATCACTTAATCCTAATTAGGGTCACAGGGAGGCTGGCACCCATCCCAGCCGACTTTGGGTGAGGGCAGAGTACTCCCTGGACAGTTTGCTCGGCCATTTGCAGGGTGGAAACACACTGACGGCTTTGCAGCCTACTATTGTTGAAAGTCAGCGATGGTTCGTTTACAGCCTCACACCATAGACAGTGAGAGACATGGCAGGCCTTTGATAACCCAGTTAGCTGCACTGGGGGTGCTTGGAAACGTTTGGGCACTTTTGACATTTACAATTTTTATTTAGTCTGTTTCTTTCTTTCTTTCTTTCGGCTTTTTCCCTTTTCTCGGGGGTCGCCACAGTGAATCATCTGATTCGCACATTTGATTTGGCGGAGGTTTTTACGTCGGATGCCCTTCCTGTCACGACCCTTTAAGCAAGGGACAGAAACACGCTGACGGCTTTGCAGCTACTCTTTACGAAAGTCAGCAATGGTTCTTTTACATGAACCTCTCACCATAGACAGTGAGAGACATGGTCCGCCTTTGATAACCCAGTTATCCGCACTGGGGGGACAGTGACAATCTTGTGGGGACTCGAATCCCCAACCTTAGGATCAGCGATCCTGCGCCCTCTCCACTAGACCACCACTGCCTGTATTTATCGATAATGCTGTTTAGAGGATAGTTTAGGAACCGGCTGACTGAAAAGTATTTAATTGTTTCTACTGCAGTTGTAATTCACCTCAAGGACAGCAGGCGGCACCAAAGTTGCAAGAACCATCTCTTTATCATTTAATTTTCTGAACCACTTACTGTACTGTAATCCTTAATTAAGAAGGCTGGTTCCCATCTCAGCCAACTCTGGATGAGATCAGAGTACACCCTGCAGCAGTGATTGCTCCATATTGCTACAGATATTGTTACATTCAATTATGGATATATTGCATCACTGACAGTGTTTTGCTTTGTCATTTGTGCAGAAACACATCAGTGGCACAGATGATCTGTCAGTGTCGGCGCCAGTTTCCTGCGCTGTTAACTCAGCAGGTAGTTGAGTCTGTTAGTAATCAACCATATTATACTTCAGAATGAACACAATATTGTAGTCGATAGTGTTGCTGTCTTATTATCTGGGTTCCCTGTACTTAGAAGCACTAGGTGGATTAGTGAGGATTGATTTCCTCTCAGTGGGAATGTGGGTTTGTGCAGTGTGCATGGCCTACATGGGGTCAGACCTGGATATGGATCAACCAGGATAAAACAATACTGAAGATAAACGAATTAATTCTGCAGACGTGCATCCAATCTTTTAAACATTTTTATGATAGTTTTAAAAAAAAAAAGTTGCTATTTTGCATCCATCTTAAAATACTGACATTCTTTATCTTTAATTCCATCTCCAGTGCATCGTGGTTGTTCTGGGCGACCAGTGATATCAGAATTAATTTTATACCCATTACCAATTTAACATCAATAACGTCTATGAAGCAGATGGACAAATACCGTGAGTGTGTGTGTGTGTGTGTGTGTGTGTGTGTGTGTGTGTGTGTGTGTGTGTGTATTGGGGTGGTGGTGGTAATGATGAGCCGTTTTTAATTTTTTTTTGTTTACACAGAATACTTTTTACAAATGAAATGCATTGTCAAACACATTTAAAGTAAATTTGTTGAGCTTTGTAGCACCATGCTACACTTTTCCAAATCATTCATATCTCATTATGAAGAAACACCTGAATCTCAGCAAAAGAATCAGATTTGATTTGGATCTGGTCTTGTTCTTAATGAAAAAGTAACCTTGCAGTTTTAAGATTTTAGAATGATAATCGTGGAAGTTTTTAATGCCTGAAACATTCATTCATTCATTTTCTGAACCACTTAATCCTAATTTGGGTCGCGGGGAGACTCTGGGTGAGGGAAGAGTACACCCTGGACAGCTCGCCAGGCCATCACAGGGCAGAAACACTCTGACGACTATGCAGCTACTCTTGTCGAAAGTCAACAATGACAGTGAGAGACATCATGGCCGTAGACAGTGAGAGACATGGCCGGCCTTTGATAGCCCAGTTAGCCCAGTTGCACTGGGGGTACCTGAAATATTTGCGTTCCAAAAAAAAAAAAAAAGACAAATAGCAAAAATCTTCCTAATTTCATTTCATTTCATGTATTCTTCTCTTCCAGTGTGAAGAAGAACCACCTACATATCAGGAAGAAGCATGTCAAGTGCAGCAGGCAGCAGAAGAGGTAAAAAAAATTCTTTATTTAAAATTTAAAGTGTAGATTTCTTTAATAGAGTTTAGGCTCAAACCAATAAAAATCAGTGAGAGCATTCAAGTCTTGTTTCATGTTTTTTATCTGGATGGTGAGTTTGAGTGCCAAGAAAAGAGCCTTTAAATTAAATGTACAGTAGTATTATTTATTAATACGTAACTCCACAAACATAAAGCAGCCACGAGAGGGCGCACATGAATAGTGTAACTCAGGAGGGTCTTTCTCATGCATATAGAGACTGAAGAGACACAATTCACCTCAAATACTAAAAATACTGCACAGGTACATTTTGATTCATAAAAATAATTTTTTTTTTGGTGTATAGTGAGACTCTTATCACTGATAGATAAATGTTTATACAGGAATATCTTTTTTAAAAGGAAAATATTTATTTTTCATAATTTCATTAAAAATGTAAAAAATATTTTGCAATTAAAGTAAAAAAAAAAAACATGATATATTGATTATGACTTACATCCACCCATTTTCTGAAGCACTTAATCCTGCCAGGGAAAGGTTGTGTTGTGGTTCGGGTGCTGGGTTCATGATTATCAAGAGGTCATGGGTTCGAATCCCTGTTAAATTTCCACTGTGCTAAGTCACATGGCCAAGGATTCAACCACAAGTGTGCCTTTTGTCCACCCAGCAGTACTAATGGTTTTATCTGATCCCATTATAATCCCTTTACCTGACACACCATTCAGCAGCAATGCCTTTTTATTCAGTTGTCTAAGGCTGATCAGGATTTCGGTCTGAGCAACGATCCTACCTGCCTCTGCTACAGACATGGATGAGGATTCAGACACAGAGCGGTCTAAAAAGAAAGTGAAATCTTCTATCACCTCGAAGGAAATAAATGATCAGGCGACACCATCGACTCGGAATAATTTAATCACACAGACTACAAAGCTTAATTTCTGTTTTGTTTGTGGGAAAACGTGCACGAAAATATCACAACATTTAAAATAACACACAAAAGACAGTGTTGAGATTGCATCTGCTTTTAAACTACAGAAGGACTCAGAACAGAGGAAATTACCAACATAACAACTCGGTTCTTATGAACAGCGCTGGACTGATTAAAGTGAAACAAAAGCCAAAAGATGACAGTGGCATGTCCCTGTTGGGGTTGGACGGGCACCATCTTGCATGCATACATTTTTTTTTTTTTTTTTTTTTTTTTTTTTATGTGCATATAGAGCTCATTACAGAATATGCAGTATACAAACATGTGCATGCCACTTTAGCCAAATGCCTGCATTCAAGAGACCTTTTGGATGATGTAAAGAAAATACTTTGTGATGTGCATCAGGACGAAGTTGCACAGACCACAAGAAATGATGATTGACACTTTGAGACTGACACAAGCCTTGGATGAAAATGGCAAAGGACGTCATGCATTTGTTATACAAACATTTCGAGGAACAGGACCATGAAAAATGAATGTTTAATTATTATTATAAGCATTTACAGCGTTGAATATGTATTTATTGATATTATATACACATATAAATGTACAATACATCAGTCTGGGGGGGGGGGGGGTTTCGATCCTACTTCGCGGAAATCGGCGGTCGCGAGGGGGTGGGGGGTCTCGGTCCCCATTAACTGTGGAAAGTGAGGGATCCCTGTACTTCCAAAGAGTAGTAAATCTAAACTCTAATAGCTGAAAACTATCACTGCCCTACTGTATCATATACACGACTGTTCCACTTCACAGCAAGAAGGTCCTGGGTTCAAGTCTTGTGCCCAGTCAGGGTATTTCTGGATTTCTGGGTGAACTTTGCATGTGCTTTATGTGTGTGGGCTTCCTCCAGGTAGCCTGGTTTTCTTTCACAGTCTAAAGACATGCACATTAGGATAACTGGGTATTTTTGATTGCCTCTAGGGGTGAATATTTAAATGTTCTCGCCCTTTAACCCGGAAAAATCAAGACTAATGTAAAAAAAAAACGAACAAACAAACAGAGCCTAATCAGCTGTAATGGAATCGACCCACAAAAAAACGAAATGTGAACGCGTATCATGATATTGGGGTAAATTTTAATATTGGAGTTAATTTAAAAAGGAATGTTTAGCCCATGCAGGATTACCTTTAACCACTGAGGTCACTTCCATCTCACACATAATAACCATTTCCAGTGCACCGCCACTCAAACCTAGTACAGGGATCCCTCGCTACTTCGCACTTCAATTCATGCGGCTTCAGTGCATCGCGTTTGTAAACAATAAATAAATAAATAAATATCCATGCAATTAAAAAGTAAGGAAATTAAGGAAGAATAGGGGGAAAGTTAAGGAAAATGCCACAAAAACAAGGCCAATTAAAAAAAAACCCGAAACAAACACGAAACAAAAAACAACCCAAAACCTCTCATCAAAACTAGTTACATTTTTGTGAGGTGCGCATCTGAGTGCATGTCTATATGTGTGTGTATTTATATTTTATTTATATCTTATGCATTATTTTTGAATGTTTAATTGTGATTATAAGCATTTGTACCGTTGATTTTGTATTTATTGATATTATATACACATATACATGTACGTATATGTCAGTCGTGGGGGGGTTGAGGGGGGTGATCCTACTTCGTGGAATTTGGTGGTCGCAGGGGGATCTCAGTCCCAATTAACCGCGGAAAGTGAGGGAACTCTGTATTTCTGTCTCAACAGTTAAATTACAGCAAGCAACACACAAAACATTCGCACCCCAAACAGCCACTAACAGAATTTTGCAGGTTCCAGCTTTGCCCGTCAGGCCTACTATGTAGATGACAAGAGATGTAACATCTACTCCAATTAGGAGGTCCAATTAAGTCCAGTATACAAACCCTAAAAACAGAAAAAATAACCAGCTACAGGGATCCCTCACTTTCCGCTGTTAATTGGGACCGAGATCCCCCCGCGATAAGTGACATCCGTGAAGTAGAATCAACCCCACCAAACCCCCGTACTAGAGCCCAGCGCGTGCCAAGATCACAAGCCTGCGCCCGCCCCGCAAGTTAGAATCGTGGCCCACAGCCCGCCCTGCCCCACAAGTGAAATTCTAACCTGGCCTGCAGCCCACCCCACACAAAATACTTCAGCCCGCCCCGCAGTGAGTTTCTAATTCTGAGCCCGCACCCACAGCCCGCACAACACAACTACATATCAACATTCAACCTTTAATTCACTCAAACCATAAAAAGTTACATTAAAATCAACAATTTTTCACAACAGCCTAATAACCTGATACAAAGTGTTCGCTGCATATTCTACTGTATTCTGTAGGATTCCAGTCTTTCCTATTTACCGCTGCGATCCACTTGGCTTTTCTCTTCGGGTCAGGTGGAAAACGATAAAATGACAGTGCAGGCTTTACTCCTCTGTCTATTTGCACAGCCAACAGCGCAACACGATATAACTATACTCACTGCTTATTTTCTATCACTCCGGGGAAGTTAGTAACCGACAAACAACATCCAGGTGGGTAATGTTGAACCACTGTTACTTATTTTAAAATGTTTAGCAATGTTGAATGAGCGAGTCCAATGTGGCAGATAAACAAAAGTCACGTGACCCTGTGACGTCATCTGCAAAACCTCAATATGTGAGGCGCTCAAAACCGAAAGTAGTGTACTTGCTGTTCCGGTCTTTTAAGTGAGCAAGGGCGCCGTTGAACTCGTTTAGAACTCAGCCTGCACTGATGTGAATCACCAGCAGAGCGGAGAGTTCTCTTTCTTGTCTGGACAGCCCGCATGAATCCGTGACATAGCCTGCAGTCCACCCCGCAAAACTTGATCATTCTCAACTCGCCCCGCCCCACATAAGTTTCATATTGACCCGCCCCGCAAACTAAAAAGTCTGACTTTAAATTTGTGCTCGAGGGGGACTGTGGGCTGCGGGCTGAAACCCGCCCTGCGCAGGGCTCTAAATATGTACATGTATATGTGTATATAATGTCAATAAATACATATTCAATGCTATAAATGCTTATAACAAACATTTGAAAATAATGCATAAGATGTAAATAAAATAAAAATGCACACACAAAGACACACACACTCCGATGCGCACCTCACAAAAATGTAAGTAGTTTGGATGGGAGGTTTTTGTGGCATTTTCCTTAACTTTTCCCCCTTTTCTTCCTTAATTTCCTTATTTTTTATTTCGATGAATATTTATTAAAAAAACAAAAAAAAAACCACGATGCACTGAAGCCGCATAAATTGAAGTGCGAAGTAGCGAGGGATTCCCATACGTATAGAGTTTTTCCACTCTCAAACTTGTGACTTCAATCACATTAACAAAGTCAGAAACTTCAAGTGTATTAAAACCCCAAACTTGTTCAGTATAATGAACTCAGCAGCAAATTCTAGCTACTCCATCTTGGTCAATCAGGCACGAAATATTCAAATACACCCCCCCCCCCCCACCCCCCCACACACACACCACCACCACCAAAAAAAGGCCAAGCAGGTGAATATTTTATTGGACTGCTTTCAGTATTGAATACAAAGTCTAAGTACTATGGTATTGTCTTGATAAAGAGGCAACAGAGGCAGTGGTGGCCTGGTGGTAAAGGTGCTGGATCACTGATCCTAAGGTTGGGGGTTCAAGCCTCAGCAGGTTGTTTTCAAAAGTCAAACCCTGAAAGCTTTATGATACCACTAGCACTCATGTTGAAAACCCAAGCAGTGCCATAAACACCCCATCAAACAGCACCTCACTCTTTTATCAGCTTCCTGCCTTCATTATTTATTCATCAGTAGTTACTGTTTTATCCTGATAGGGGTCATTGTGGCTTGAGGGCCAGTCCAAGGCCAGTCCAATGTATCATATTGTACATGTATAGTTATAAATATTTATAAATATATATGTATATTTATGGTCATGGGACAGTTAAAGTGTATAACAGAATCTACTGTAAATATTAAACAGTCTTTGCATTTCAGTTTCAGTTTGGTAAATGTTTATTTAAACGAGATACCCGGTCTTGTGAGCAGCTTTTTTCTCGCTTTGATGAAGGCCAATATATCTGCATCAGTCTGTTGGTCTCCAGTCAGTGGAATAGATGTTGAGGAAAAGCCATCATAGGACAAGGCTCTAAACAACATGCACATTAACAAATGAAATATAATGTGGCTTAATGGACATGACATAAAACAACAATAATAATAATAATAATAAAAAACAGTCTGGTATTTATTGGTGTGGATTTGGGCGACGGTGGCGAACAAATCTCACGTCAGTCCTCTCCTTATTCATCTTCGTTTATATTCAATTCATTCATTTTCTGAACCGCTTAATTCTAATTAGGGTCATATGGAGGCTGGCGCCCATCTCAGCTGTATTACTAATTGCATCTATTCAAAACAGCTGTCCAGGGAGTACTCTGCTCTCACCCGGAGTCGGCTGGGATGGGCTCCAGCCACTCCACGACCCTATAGGATTAAGCAGTTACAGAAAATGAACGGATCTATTCAGAACCTCTAAAGTGTTACAAGTTGCCGCAGAGGACATTCGGAGAAAATTACTGCAGATGTTTTTTGATCAGGTATTACCGGTCACCTCTAGATTTGAAACCATTAGTTTTTTTACTGCAATTTTGGCATCTGGGTGATCTCTTACTGCTCAATACCATAGTAACGGTGCCCTTCTGTTATGGAATGGTACTTGGAGCGGTTCAAAAAAAAGTCCATAACAGCCTGCGTACAATATCCAGGTTGTTTACCTGAGCTCTTGAGCAGGGAGAACAGGTTGGTTGCTTGATGCTCCGTCATGGTTATTGCTGTGGTGATCATTCAGTGAGCTGAAATTTTGTATTAAAAAAAAATACAAATAATAAATTAATTAAATGCAAGTTTAATACAGATCAAAACACCACCATCTCAGATTATTGTCTGTCTGTCTTCCTTTCGGCTTTTTCCCTTTTACTCAGGAGTCGCCACAGCGAATCATCTGATCCGCACGTTTGATTTGGCAGAGGTTTTTACGTTGGATGCCCTTCCTGTCACAACCCTTTTAACAAGGGACAGAAACACGCTGACGACTTTGCAGCCTACTCTTTACGAAAGTCAGCAATGGTTCTTTTACATGCCTCTCACCATAGACAGTGATAGACATGGCCCGCCTTTGATAACCCAGTTAGCCGCACTGGGGGACCATCTCAGATTATATAACCAAGTTATATTTTAGTTGTCGTACCACAGTATATCAAGTGGCCTAACCAACAGAAAGCTGTTTATAACATAAATAAAATTAAAGTTTTTGCAACATATCAGGGATTAAAAGTACCAGAAGTATGTGTGCTCATGATATGATTCATGGTAAGGAAGATGGAGGAACCGTTCTCGTACGCATGGACCTTACTCACATCTATGAAAATATTACTTCATCTTATTTTTGTTGTTTTTTGAGTTATTCCACTGTGGCTCTCAGCCCTTAGTATTAGAATCAAACCTAAATACTAAAAGTGTGGACTTTTACCTTTAATTTTAATGTATCAGGTGAACAGAGTAGAAACGACAGCAATTGGTGAGCCCATCATTTTTAAAATATTTTCTTTTTTTGCAGAACCGAATGTGATTGAATAATAGGCCCCGTGCTGTGGGGCCCAACAGTTGGCAGCTTGGCGATATCGAGCCTTGAACCTATTGTGCATGTTTTTGGATTGTGTGAGGAAACCCACGCAAGCACTGGGAGAACATGCAAACTCCACACCGAAACGCCCGAGCTGGGAATCGAACCCAGGACCTTCTTGCCGTGAGGCATACATGAACCCCTACACCATCATGCCGCCAAAAATATTGAGTTTATATTTGTTACAACTCTTAGCAGCATGAAGTCCGAAGGGCTGTCCCAGAATGCCTCAGAAAGCAACTGTAGTAATGGATGGAAGAATTCTGTCCCATTTTGGCCAAATTAAGGACACCCCCCCAACAAGGTAGGAGTATCTGCGTTAAAGACACCAAAAAGAGAAGATCTCAACAATATGTGAATATGAAGGTTTTACCATGAGATGTAAACCATAAGAAAGCCCGGAGTATAGAAGGACAAACAAAGCATTTTTGGTACAACATCCAAGAGTACAGACCAGAAAAAAACCAACATGTAATTAGAATGACAGGATGAGAAGAGCATGGAGAAATGAAGGAACTGCTCGTGATCTGAAGTAAGCCACTTCATCTTATGGTGTGGGACTGTATGGCTGCCAATGGAATTGTACTTATTGATGATGTGACAGCTGACAAAAGCAGTTAACTGACTTCTAAAATGTACGGGGTTTTATTACCCACTCCTATTCAGCCAAATGCTTCAGAACCTATTGGATGATGCTTCACAGTGCAAACAGACAATGACCAGAAGCATAATTCGAGAGCTTCTTCAAAAGGCAAACCAGTGGAACTGAAGCTAAAATGCCCCGAGAATACTGTAAATAGAAATTGATGACAGCTGCAGTAAAGGCCTGGCAGAGCATCACCAGGGAAGGAACCAGAGTAACCGCTGATGTTTGTGGATTCCAAGTTTTTTGTAGACATTGACTCTGAGCATTAAACATTTACCGTGGACTGAAGGCAAGGTGGATGTTACGGAATAGTCCTGGAGATGGAACATAAAGAGAATTATTCAAGTCAGCACCATCTACTGGGCCTGAGGTGGTGGCACAAACCTTGTGGAGAGTGGTACTCGAACCCCCAACCTTAGGATCAGTAATCCAGCACCCTATACCACCAGGCCCACCACTGCGCTGTTGTATGAATGCAGTAAAAATGTAAGTCACTCCGGATAAAGGTATCTCCCAAAGATCATAAATGTGTTACATACTCTATGGGGAATACAAATTTTATTTTTCCTTATATTTTTTAAAATCATTACAGGTGAGCTTCAAGCACACACGTGAGCTGATGTGTTTTTTTTTTTGTTTGTTTTTTTTTTAAATTGTTTGATTTTAACCATGACACAGGAAAGTCGGCTGAGCTACGCTCTCTGAAACAAGGTAAGTGCGATATAGCTCACGCCATCTGTTTACGAACTCATTCCGAATTTCGTACATAGGATTAAATGCACTGAATCTGAAAAGTTGTTTTAGTGTAGACCAGGGGTCTCCAATCTTATCCACAAAGGGCCGGTGTGGGTGTAGATTTTCACTTCAACCAAACAGTAGCCACACCTTCCACCTGTTTCCACCAATCACTGATCATCAAAAGAAAAGAAAAAAAAAAACAGATTGGACATTACTCTTTCAATTCTGAAATGGGGCCATCTTGGTGAGATCACCTTGCTTTAAGACTTAAAGCAAGGTGTCTCACCAAGATAGTCCCACTTCAGATTTGAAACAATCTAATAATCTAGTAATGTCCAATCTAGTTTTGTTCTTTTCTTTTGATGATCAGTGATTGGTGGAAACAGGTGGAAGGTGTAGCAACTGTTTGGTTGAAGTGAAAACCTGCTTGTGGATAAGATTGAAGACTCCTGGTGTAGACTCTGCTGGCCCAGAAGAAAAACAATTGTAAACAAGACCTCTATAGATTATTGTTCCAGTTTAAATCATTGATTGCTTCAAGTGGCCATGACAAACTGTGAGTGTCCATTATTCTAATTTAGGCATTACTGTATTCACACTTTTTTTTTTTTCAATACAGCCATAGCGGACCAATCAGATTGCACAGTTACGGTATAGTATCGTGTATATTAATTGATTTGTCCAATTACTTTGTGCCCTTTTGTTTCTAAAGTTCTGCATTTCAGATTAGTTATTACTCATAATTTCATTTGAAAATAAATATAAAAAATAAATATTATATTGGGGAAGAATAATAGAATCATTTTCACTTGAAACACAAACACTTTAAATTATTTTTTTTTTTTGCTATTTTACTGATCCGGATGTCTCACCTTGATGAGAGAAGGCTGGGAGAAACGTCTCGTCTTCGCTCTGGTGTTGTATTTTCTGAGCATTCATTCTGCTGCAAAATCACACAGAGTTATATAAATCTATTTACCTAATTGTTCAAGATAAACAGCAGAGTACCCGGAACACCTGGTAACATAGAATGAGAGAATCAGACAGAACATTCAAATCATATTGGCAGGGGGGCAGCCATGACCGATTGGGACCGATAGGTTGCTGGTTCAATTCCCGGTCCAAGAAAAATATGTGTCAGTAAAATTCACAGCTGAAGTGTCCTTGGGTACATCTAGCCATCATGTGCACTCATGATGCCACAGTATGGCTGCCCCTGTGTGTGTGTGTGTGTGTGTGTGTGTTCACTTTGGATGGATTAAATGCAGAGCCAAATTTCGCTTGTGGGATTAATATAGCATATCCAAATTTTTTTTTTTTTTTTTTTTTTAAATCAGCCATGCTTGAGAAAGGAATAATTTTCTGCTGTTGCTTCAAGGCATCCTTTAAAAATATGCCAATATTTGAGATAAAATAAAACTATGTGTTTTAGAAATTAAAGTTTTAGTTTCCTGGTCCGAAGAGAAAAGCATTTTTCAAATTATTTACTCCACCAACACTGATGTTTCCACTGAATATTAAAGGGCTGTTTATTCACTACAGCCAGACATAAATACAGCTCACTCAACCTCAATGTTAATGAGAAAACCCAAAACAGACCATTCTGAGTTAGTGTGAAAGACAAGTCATTTCCTCTGGAAAGATTTAAGGACTAAGCAATGCTGTACAGATGCTCATATGTCCGGATGAACGATTCATATTTCGTTCTGACAAGATCAAAATGGCGTTGCCAGCACAGTCTGCTGGTCAGATGCTGTTGCTGCATAACATTAAAAATGTGTACTGGACTGGATCTGAGAAGTGTCTGTACAGAATCAGCCATCTGGAGACTGTAGAGTGTACATTGCTTTATGGGTTTGTATGACTGATGCAGTGCTACTTTATTAAATGCAAGTTAACCGAGAACCTGTAGCTTTGTTGCCTCCTGAGTCCACCAGCCCTGGAAGTCCTTCTGTAGTTTGAGCTTTGACTTCTGATTCAGGTGCTGTAGATGTTCAATCTCGATCTTCAAGCCTTTTAACCGTTCAAAAGTGCTCTTATAACTATAAATTAAAAAAAAAAAAAAAGTACTTCATGTTCTGTACACTGGTAATACAGACACTGATAATACAGAGGAGGATATTCTGAGTCTTTGTTGGATTATTTCCATGAAGTATTTAAATAATAAATGCATACGTGATCTTCTCGTCTTCAATCCGATTTCGAAGTGTCTTCTCTACAGGATCTGCTTCTGTATCTGACTGGTTCCCAATTACACCTGAAACAGAAGGGGGGGAAAAAAAAATCTCCCTTTTTCCTAATGCGAACAGTAAATAGAGCAACACAGTGGCGCAGTGGTGAGAAAGTCCCGTGTTTGAGTCCTGGATACTGTCAGGGATTTTCTGTGTGGAGTTTACATGTCCTTTCCATGCTTTTTTTTTTTTTTTGGATTTTCCCACAATTTCTCCCTAATCTAGTCATATCCAATTCCCATCCATCAGGTATTGTCTTCCTTATGACCACCACCGACCAGGGAGGGGCAAAGCATGCACACACACACACCCTTCCGTGTCATGCAATGCTAGCCACCTGCCTCTTTTCGACACCATGTGTATTTGGTGGTAATCTACTAGACTCAAAGGAAAAGTGTGATCCATCCCTCGTACGAATGAGTTCACAGATGCCCATCACTGTGAGAGACAGGTCAGGTAAAGTCCATTGGACTTTTTACACCTGAGCCATAGTGGCTCATCGGACCGGTGCTTATCCCCGGTTTCCATAACATGAAGTTCAACTCCTCCTGGATGGGATGCTAATCCATTGCAGGTTATCTTCCCAGTATATATTTTTTACTGGTACCCATTTATACTGCTGGGTGAATAGAGGCACACTTGTGGTTAAGACTTTGCCCTTACTGGGATTTGAACACACAACCTCCCGATCATGAGTGCAGCACCCTAACCACTACACATATGAGTGACAGGGAAGTGAAGGTATGTTTCCGTGAGAGCTCGGCCAATTAGCTCCTATAGACCACCAGCCACAACAGACTGCTGTGACATCAAACTGGATTCGAACTTGCAATGTTCGGGTGAAAAGTCATGCACCTTGTCGATGCGCCACTCAAGAGCCCCTCTCCCTGTACTCCCATGGGTTTTATCCTGGTACGTCGGTGTCCTGCCACAGTCCAAAGACATGTACATTAGGCTAACTGGCTGTTCTAAATTACCCCTGGGTGTGCGTATACGAATGAATAGATGTGTGTGTGTGTGTGTGTGTGTGTATGTGTGTTGGCCCTGTGATGGACTGCTGAGCTGTTCAGGGTGTACTCCGCCTTCGCCTGGAGTCGAATGGGATAAGCTCCAGCCTCCCCGTGGCCTGAGTAGGACCCTAATTCAGTAAATGAGTGAATAATATTACGTACACTGATCCCAAAGTTGAAAAGAGTAGCAGACGGAAAAAAAAAAAAAAAACAATCTAGAACTATTATTTATTAGTGAATGCGATGGCCTAGCTTTTTTTTATTGTTGTTTGTTATTGCAGATGTGTCAAGAAACAGTAAGAGAACAGTGAGCCAAAAGTCTGGTATGTCCGCTGCTTAATAATAAACATACTTTCAGGGGTTTTTTTTTTTTTTTTTTTTTTTTTTTTACTGACCAAAGAGACCACAGTCCCGCCCACTTGGTTTCTACAGTATTGGCTCAAAAGAGAGAATCTTGTGAATCCACAGAACAAAGTTTACCTATATAACGTCGGCACCCAAAGAAATTAAGCACAGCCAGAACATTGCACATCTTTTCTCAATCAGTAAACTGGCTTGTCCTTTGATTTGTATTCTGACTGACTGCTGCTTTATCATATCACCATTTGTGAAACGCTAAACCATAAAACTTGTGGTGTTGCCATAACAGGAGAACATCCTCCCGATAACCTACAATTCTGTTTTGGGCAAACAATCACTTTAATATCTTTCCAGATATCCTGTGTTCTATTTGGCCTGAATCGTGATCTTGTTTTGTGCATCCAACTCTCCTTTCATAGATCAGTTCCAGTTCCTGCTGTACTCAGCAGGACATTTCCCTCAATGTGTGTTTTTTTTTTTGAGAGTGCTCCGAGCCAAGACACCGAATCAGCGCACTCGTCGCCACTGACAAACTCCACATCCAACGCCAAATGGCTGAGGCCACACACAAACTTCTCTAGAAATCAGGACCTTTTAGAAGAACAGAACCGAAATTTTGCAGTGTTTCATAAACACGGCACACATATTACTCTGGACAAGGCACTCGGCTCAGAGTTTGCACACCCATTCCGCCATGATTTTCAGAAGCTCGTGAATATAGAATGCTATATTCAGGGCTTCTGGGTGTGTTTCAAGTGCATGCTGCCACGTAATAAAAAGCAGGCTCCTCTGAAGTTCCTCTTTGATGCAGTTAAACGACAGCCCACTGGAAGCGTAGGGTAGGTTTGTAAACTTATAGAAGCTCTTCAGAATGTTTATCAGATGGAGGAAGACATTAGTTTAAAGACCAGACCACTAACCCAACCTTAAAATAAAGGAAACCTTCCACCTTTTAATCAAAATTCAATCGCTTTTATAACTCAATTGCTGAGATAACGCTAGCATTAGAGAAAAGAAGTGTCGTTAATCACGTACCCTGTGCTGCCATCTGCATCCTTCTCCTCTCCAACTGCTTCTTCAGCTCAACTGATTGAAAGCAGGCAGGTAAAGAAAACATAACAGACACAAAATTATTGAACCAAAGTAGAGTCACTTTCTCGTTTCAGTGTAAAGGCAGATGACTGGAGTCTGGTGAGGATTTGCTATAAAACAGTGACAGTTTACTTGTATAGATGGAAGACACTAAAAGGCTGTGTGTGTTTCACATAAACACAGAGGCCGCACTGTGAGCCCCAGACGGATCTGTTCTGCCTACCTCACAGCAAAGACCTAACAATTTATAGCAGTCATAGAAAAACATACATATCTAGTGTGTGACTACGTATGGGAGAGAATTTACAATGGAAAACGTGGTCTCCCTGTACAGTGTCGATATGCCAGATTAAACACCGTCATCACTAATAAAACATGCTTGAAAGGTTGGGGGGGGGGGGGGTGACTGGTGACTATAGAATCTACAAAAAAAAAGTGCTTTTTGTTTTCTATTGGACTAAAAATGTATTCAAATTGCACAGGTAATGTTGATGATTGGGGCAGCCATGGTCTAAAGCAGGGGTCTCCAATCTTATCCACAAAGGGCCGGTGTGGGTGCAGGTTTTCACTTCAACCAAACAGTAGCCACACCTTCCAGCAGTTTCCACCAATCTCTGATCATCAAAAGAAAAGGAAAAAAAAAAAAAATGGATTGGACATTACTGTTTCAAATCCGAAGTGGGGCCATCTTGGTGAGATCACCTTACTATAAGACTTAAAGTAAGGTGATCTCACCAAGATGGCCCCACTTCAGAATTGAAACAATCTAATAATCTAGTAATGTCCAATCTAGTTTTTTCTTTTCTTTTGATGATCAGTGATTGGTGGGAACTGCTGGAAGGTGAGGCTACTGTTTGGTTGAAGTGAAAACCTGCACCCACACCGGCCCTTTATGGATAAGATTGAAGACCCCTGGCCTAAAGATTTGAAAAGTGGGTTTGGAACTACAAGGTGTAACTGAGTATGTTGTGTGAGATGGGTATTTATCATTCATTTCTGAACCGCTTAATCCTAATGAGTGTCATGGGGAGGCTGGCACCCATCTCAGCCAACTCTGAGCGAGATCAGAGTACACTCTGGACAGCTCGCCAGGCCATCGCATGACAGAAACATGCTCACGGCTATGCAGCCTATTCTTGTCAAAAGTCAGCAATGTTTTTTTTTTGTTTTTTTTTTGTTTTGTTTTTTTACATGAACCCTCTCACCATAGATAGTGAGAGACATGGCTGGCCTTTGATAACCCAGTTGTTTGCACTGGGGTGGGACAGTTATAACCTGTTGAGAGCGAGGCTTGAACCCCCAATCTGGTAATCCAACACTTTACCACCAGGCCACCACTGCCCTTGGGATTTTTCATACCCAAAAAAAAAAAAAAAAAAAAGTTACTCTTGCCAGTGATCTTTAGAATGTTTGTGTAGAAGAAATTTCTCCGATAAATATCCAACCCAAGTACAGTAGCCCAAACAGAAATAAAGGAGGCGTAGTACTGCCTCGGATTCAAACAGTAGCAAATAGATCTGCTGGTAGTTTGGAACTGCCTCAGGGAAAGATGCCTTTAAAGGAAAGGTGGGGATGGGGGAATGAATGATAGATAAGTCCCAGCTGTCCTGTGGGGCAAATGTCTGACATAGCTAGTCACCTTACTGTCTGCAGTCCTCTTCTACTCATCCCAGAGGATGTACTGGGATAAAATATGACTGGACATATGGGATTCTGATATCAGTTAGTATCTCTGCTGACCCATTTCTGTCCATGGTAAAGTAATATCCATGGCAAGGAAAAAGTTTTACAGAAACACTTGGCATGTTCAGAATATCTGGAACAGAAAGACACCAAATGAAAACCTGCCATTCCTCTCCTAAAAGTGATGCTATGAGACATTCTTAGGAATTAAAATGTAAGCCAACTTGACATTCAGTCTTTGTTACTGAACTGTACATTGCTCCTTCATCTGGTCCTGTTTAGATGGTGTTGATGAAAAACCCACATGGCCATGAGTCTGTTAAGTAGATCGTGCTGACAAGCAGAATGGCTAGAAATAGGATAACGTTCTGTCAAAACATTACCTCACACGTAAGCATACACACATGACCATTCGATTTCAAGATTCTTTAAGTATTCATTACTCACCTTAGAACCCAGGAACACTCACACTCGGTCAGGTGACCTTGTTAGCATAAAACAGTGGAGAAAATATACTCTCAACGGGCAATAAAGGAGGTTCCAGGTGCATGATCTGCAGCTTGGACATAAACAACGTTCCAGGATTAAGAACCACTTAGCAGTAGAACTGAGTGCTGGAAACCTTTTGTGACCGGCCTGTACTGACATAACAACAAAACTGGAAATCTGGGAAAGAACCAAATTGGAACATCTACAATTATGGCATACCGTATAGGAAAAGGAACATTGCATTGCAGTCCTCAAAGCCTGAAGTCCAAAATCATTTGGTATTTTGCCTTAAAGTCATGTGATTTGCCTTATGAGCTTTCATTAACTAGCAAGTTAAGTATTTTCGATAACTCGCAGCAAGAAGATCCTGTGTTCAAGCCCCATGGTGTTTCTTGCATGGTGTTTCCTCCCACAATCAAAAGATATGGACATTAAACTAAACAGACTTTCTTAATTGCCCCAGGTTGTCAGGAGGTGGAAAGAATACTTTGAGGACTTCCTCAGTCTCACCAACACACCTGGGGGTTTGGGTAGGGGTCCATCCATCACTGAGGATGAGGTCAAAGAGGTAGTGGATGAGATCCACCCTGAATATCTCAGGGCTCTGGATGTTGTAAGACTGTCTGGGTTGACACGTCACTGCAACATCATGTGGTCATCGGGGGACGTACCTCTGAATTGGCAAACCATGGTGTTTTTGTTTTTTTTTAAAGGGCGACCGGAGGGTGTGTTCCAGTTGTCTTGGAATCACACTCCTTAGTCCATCTGGGAAAGTCTATGCGGGGTGCTGGAGAGAAGGATCCGAGAAATGGTTGAACCTCGGATTCAAGAGGAACAATGTGGTTTTTGTCCTGGCCATGCCACTTTTGACCAACTCTATATGCTCCTCAGAATCCCAGAGGGGGCATGGGAGTTTGCCCAATTTGTCCGCAGGTGTTTTGGAGAAGGCTTTCTACTGTGGTCATAGGATCTCATGTCTGCTTTCTGCGGATGACGTTGTCCTTTTGGTTTCATCAATCCGGGACCTCCAGCTATCATTGGAGCGATTCGCAGCCGAGTGCAAAACGGCCGGGAGGAGAATCAGCACCTGCAAGTCCACCGCCATGGTTCTCAGCCAGAAAAGGATGGAACGCACACTTCAAAACTAGAATGAGGTCCTGCCCCACGTGGAGGAGTTCAAGTATCTCGGGTTCTTTTTCCTGAGTGAGGGACGGATGAAGCAGGAGATCGACAGGAAGATCGCTGCAACCTTTGCTGTAAAGCAGAGCCTGTACCGGTCTGTCGTGGTGAAGAGGGAGCTGAGCTGCACGGCTGAGCCCTCCATTTACCAGTCAATCTACATTCCAACCCTCATCTATGATCACAAGTATGGGGAGTGACTGAAAGAACAAGATCACGGATAAAAGCAGCTGAAATGAGCTTCCTTCGCAGTGTGGTGGGACTGTCCCTTAGAGATGAGTTGAGAAACTCAGCCATCCGGGAGGAGCTCGGAGTAGAACGGCTGCTCCTCCGCATTGAGAGGAGCCAGTTGGAGTGGCTTGGGCATCTGATTAGAATGCCTCCCTGGTGTGGTGATTCAGGCATGTCCACCCGAGAAGAGACCCTGGGGTCGACCCAGAACATGCTGGAGGGATTATGTCTCTTGGCTGTTCTGGAAATGCCTTGGTGTCCCCCTGGAATAGCTGGAGGAAGTGGCTGGGGAGAGGGACATCTGGACATCATTGCTTAGGCTGCTGCCCCATGAACCGACCCCAGATTAAGCGGAGGAAGATGATGATGATGATTGCTCATAGGTGTAAATGGATTTTGGTGTGTTGGCCCAGCAATTTTCTTTAAGATGTTCAGGGTGTATCCTGCCTTTGCCCACAATTGACAGCTGGGCTGCAGCCTCCCCACTACCCTAATAAAGGATTCTGTCTTCCTTTTGGCTTTTTCCCTTTTACTCGGGAGTCGCCACAGCGAATCACCTGATTCGCACATTTTGATTTGGCAGAGGTTTTTACGTCGGATGCCCTTCTTGTCACAACCCTTTTAGCAAGGGACAGAAACACGCTGACGACTTTGCAGCTACTCTTTATGAAAGTCAGCAATGGTTCTTTTACATGCCTCTCACCATAGACAGTGAGAGACATGGCCCGCCTTTTATAACCCAGTTAGCCGCACTGGGGGGAAAAGTGACAACCTTGTGGAGAGTAGGACTCGAACCCCCAACCTTTGGATCAGCAATCCAGCGCCCTATACCACTAGACCACCAGTGCCCTAATAAAGGATAAAGGTAAAAAAAAAAAAAAAAAAAAAAAAAGGTAAAGTCCGTTGGGCTTTTTACACCCGAGCCTAGTGGCTCATCAGGCTGATGCTGATCCCCGGTTTCCATAGCATGAAGTGATTAGGAGTACATCTCCTGGATGGGATGCTAGTCCATCGCAGGTTACCTTCCCAGTATATTTTACTGGTACCCATTTATACTGCTGGGTGAACAGAGGCACACTTGTGGTTGAGACCTTGCCCAGGGGTCTTAGCACAGTGGGGGTCTATAACTGGGATTTGAACACACAACCTCCCGATCATGAGCGCAGCACCCTAACCCCCACGCCACCGGCTTCGCTAATAAAGCAGACTGAAAAATAAAATAAATAAAACAAAAACCTAAGGATATCTGTACTGTGTTGTGTATAACAATAGATGACCAATATAGCTACAATATATGATGATTTAGACAGCTTGAATTGTCGGTATTATTGAGTATATTTTTGGAAATGTTATAAAATAATAGTAAATTAGTGGGTCCCTTTTGGGGTGCCCCTAGCATTGACCTATGCTGCATATGCAGCACGCCAGTTCTGTTCACCCACATATATCATACATCCCTTGTGGGTCCCTCCAGGCTCCCAAGCCAAATGTGCGGTATGTCTCCATGAGCCATGGGTCTGCCCAAATAAAGTGCTATTAGAGATTCTAATACTGCAGAGGTCCAAGCTAGCTTTATGAATATTTACAGTTGAGGAGACACGAGTCCAGGAATACCATTGTCTATACACAGTGTCCCGTCTGAAATGGATGTGTATCTACAGTGAAGTGTCGAAAACCATGAATATGTCATTTTTAGTTTGCTTTTGGAGATATAGTTGGGCTGTACATTTTGCTGAAGCCCGGTAATTGCGATTTAATGATAAGATGCTTTTAGAAATGTGCTCTTGGTGAAATCAATGTAAACAACGAAGCAATTAAAAAGTACATTGAAAGCAGCTGCTTGACCGTATGCTGGACGACTGCACATGGTCAACTACTTATTTTGGGGTTTAAAAAAAAAAAAAAAAAAAACAGCAATAAAGAGTAGCAAAAATCAAGAGTGATAGCATATCAACTCAATTTTGTTGAGACTATGTTGTTATTAAAGTTGACCCGCTCCACCAAAATCTGTGGTCATGAGCCACTACTGCTTAGATTATTTCCAAACCCATGTATGTGACACAAATTGTTTCAGAATCTATAAATGTCTGTTTTCCACTAAAGGGCTTTGACAGTTATTATGAGATTCCTGTGGGCTCGAGCTTATATTCAATCAGCAGCATAACTTTATGGTTGAAGAAAAGGACGATTTTGACTCCACCGTGCTTGTATTCCATCTCTGAGAAAAGGTTCAATAAGCAACGTCCTAATTTGTAAGAAACATTTTTTTCCCCCCTCCAGGCTTTACTAAAGATCACATCAGAATCGTTATCCATTCTGTATTTCCTGAAATCACCATTTAAAATTATAAATGCTGCTAACAATGAATGAAATCCATCATTATTTGGGATGGGGTATGCTTTTAAGTAGATAATTTGACTCTGTAAATAGAGCTTGGTAAATTATATGCTCTTAACTTTGGAATAATATCCTCCACCCAGCGATCTGTCTTTCAACGTCTATTCCAAGCTGACCACAAATTTCGATGATCAAGAAAGTGTTATGATAAAGGCTTCATTTAGCATTGAAATGGTGTATGAACTGCTAATGAGAAACGCAATCACTGGTTTACGTTCAATACATATTTAAGAGTTTTGCTGTTGCTGCACTTTCTTCACCAGACAAGACTCCCATGTGACCTCACTCTGCCAGGAGTAGGACTATTTTCATTTCAGTGAACACAATAAAAACTATACTTAAATCCTTCATGGATGATGCTTTCCACTATGTTTTTAGTCAATGGATATTCCATAAAAATCATTTCATACTTAGCCAGACCAGATATGTCTCTTTAAGGCCACAGAGTAAAGGGAATCTTGGCACGTATAATGTTTTGGCATATTTTCTATAAGCTGAATTTGGTTCCCTGATGCATTATATGGTGGCATATCAAAACTTGAATTTTGCATGATTCATTCTAATAATTGGACACGTGAGCAGAGAGGCGCCACCTTTCCCACAAATATGCTTTTCTCCTTGGATTCTTCGCACCGCAGTCACCCAATTTCATGAAATCGCAACAGAAACCACTGGTGACGACACCAAGTGGGACAGAGACCAATATCATCCCCTTCGTGCTTTCTTTGCCTGACGTACTGAGTGAATGCCTTTCATTGACATCACGAAATAACACCGTGTTCCTCGCAAAGCAGTCTGGGGGACTCACGTGCAAGTGTCAGCGGGCATGACAGAATATTATATTTAACATTCTATTCTTAAATGTTGTTGACAACTTTTTCTGCCACAGACACATTCCAACACAAAACCACAATCACAGCCCATGTGTACGTTTGGATGTCAGTTCAAAGTTTGGGACTAGCAGTAAACAAGGGAAGCTGCGATGGTCAGGCAAGAACACACACTGACTGTACAAAGTAAATCTGCATTACACAGAGGTGTTTACAGCCGTCCCTCATGCTTCGGCGACTTGACTGAAAACCTGCATATCTATGAGCAATTGTACCAAACAAAGGAAACTGCTGAGCTGGGGGAACAAATCCTTGCAGAACAAATGCCCAAACATACTGATGATATTTATGCTCATCTGGATCGTGCTTTGTGAGCCATAGTTCCATGAGCGTGGGCCACAGCTACAGACAGGACAGATGGACCCTTGGGAAGGGGTGGGAGGGTGGGCAAAGAGGATAACAGATGCTCTATGTGGAGCAGGAGCAAGTGGACTCCCTAAATCCCTAC